>OX155892.1:43258639-43828855 GCA_944588485.1 Phosphuga atrata | reverse complement strand
GTGGGTTTTCCTCATCGCCCTTACATTTATGTCATCCATATCAACATCCTTCTTAAGGACATTCACCATATGGGCGTAAGAAACACCCTCTGCCCTTCTCACCAGTAAGGTTTCTGCCTTTCTGGTGCCTCCGGCCCCTTCCACTCTGGGCTTTTGGACCTCCGCATTCATCCAGCACAGGGTTATCTCAACTCCTGTGCCACGCCACACGCATTCAGCCATCTTTCGTACCAGCCACATATTAAGGTTACCAGCCACACCGATAGCGAACCTCTTTCTCTCAGTCTTCTCACAAAGACCTTTCATTCTTAATAAGGTCTCGAACGCCTTTTCTTCGGCGCCCTCGACCTTATTATTATCCAGACGGGCGATGAAGTGGTACTTCCTCTCGGAGTCCAACGACTCATCGCCTCCCATGCATACAACATTCTCGCTCTTGATGTAGGCCACGGAGCCTACATTCAAGCCTTCAGCCACCCGCTTGGCCTGGGGGAGCTGGTCGAGCATCCCCCAGCCCAGTTGTCCACAGTTATCCCCTTTCTCTCCTGCAACCAACAGGAGTACATCCTTGTCCCTGACCAGAGGAGAGCCCTTAGCCATCTTCACCACAGTGAAGGCGTCCTCGGACCACCTCTCCCTGGCCAGGGACATGTACTCCTGCACATTCATGCCCGGCTTCAGCGCACTGGCGATACTACATTCAGCCTCCGTTGGGGTGCTGACTTCCTTGCATGCCACACTTACTGTTTGAACTTCGGTGTCGTATAACACCTTTTCAACGGGCAGGAAACGGTGCTCTTCCAGCCAAGTGGTCACGGAGTTGCGGGAAAAGACATTAGTTGTCTTTTTAACTCGTGCTGCCGCGTCTTTAACTTCCTTCTTAGTGCTACTGCCTCCAGCAATAGCCCTTTCCAAGTCCTCAACTTGTCTGGTAAGTGCTCCAATCGCTTCCACGATTGTTAAAGCGATCGAGCACTCCTTCTTCTTGTACGCGTCCACATCGTCCGTGGATCGGTCTGCCACTTTCCGTTTTTTATTGGTTTCCCCAATAGATTGGCTTCTCGCCCGACTGTCCATTTCCCCTACACCCCTACATACTTTTTGTTTTGTGAAAAAATCCATAGTGAATCCTCCACAAAACCAAAAATAAATTCAGACAAGACTGGACAGACAAGACTAGACAGACAAGACTAGACAGACAAGACTAGACAGACAAGACTAGACAGACAAGACTAGACAGACAAGACTAGACAGACAAGACTAGACAGACAAGACTAGACAGACAAGACTAGACAGACAAGACTAGACAGACAAGACTAGACAGACAAGACTAGACAGACAAGACTAGACAGACAAGACTAGACAGACAAGACTAGACAGACAAGACTAGACAGACAAGACTAGACAGACAAGACTAGACAGACAAGACTAGACAGACAAGACTAGACAGACAAGACTAGACAGACAAGACTAGACAGACAAGACTAGACAGACAAGACTAGACAGACAAGACTAGACAGACAAGACTAGACAGACAAGACTAGACAGACAAGACTAGACAGACAAGACTAGACAGACAAGACTAGACAGACAAGACTAGACAGACAAGACTAGACAGACAAGACTAGACAGACAAGACTAGACAGACAAGACTAGACAGACAAGACTAGACAGACAAGACTAGACAGACAAGACTAGACAGACAAGACTAGACAGACAAGACTAGACAGACAAGACTAGACAGACAAGACTAGACAGACAAGACTAGACAGACAAGACTAGACAGACAAGACTAGACAGACAAGACTAGACAGACAAGACTAGACAGACAAGACTAGACAGACAAGACTAGACAGACAAGACTAGACAGACAAGACTAGACAGACAAGACTAGACAGACAAGACTAGACAGACAAGACTAGACAGACAAGACTAGACAGACAAGACTAGACAGACAAGACTAGACAGACAAGACTAGACAGACAAGACTAGACAGACAAGACTAGACAGACAAGACTAGACAGACAAGACTAGACAGACAAGACTAGACAGACAAGACTAGACAGACAAGACTAGACAGACAAGACTAGACAGACAAGACTAGACAGACAAGACTAGACAGACAAGACTAGACAGACAAGACTAGACAGACAAGACTAGACAGACAAGACTAGACAGACAAGACTAGACAGACAAGACTAGACAGACAAGACTAGACAGACAAGACTAGACAGACAAGACTAGACAGACAAGACTAGACAGACAAGACTAGACAGACAAGACTAGACAGACAAGACTAGACAGACAAGACTAGACAGACAAGACTAGACAGACAAGACTAGACAGACAAGACTAGACAGACAAGACTAGACAGACAAGACTAGACAGACAAGACTAGACAGACAAGACTAGACAGACAAGACTAGACAGACAAGACTAGACAGACAAGACTAGACAGACAAGACTAGACAGACAAGACTAGACAGACAAGACTAGACAGACAAGACTAGACAGACAAGACTAGACAGACAAGACTAGACAGACAAGACTAGACAGACAAGACTAGACAGACAAGACTAGACAGACAAGACTAGACAGACAAGACTAGACAGACAAGACTAGACAGACAAGACTAGACAGACAAGACTAGACAGACAAGACTAGACAGACAAGACTAGACAGACAAGACTAGACAGACAAGACTAGACAGACAAGACTAGACAGACAAGACTAGACAGACAAGACTAGACAGACAAGACTAGACAGACAAGACTAGACAGACAAGACTAGACAGACAAGACTAGACAGACAAGACTAGACAGACAAGACTAGACAGACAAGACTAGACAGACAAGACTAGACAGACAAGACTAGACAGACAAGACTAGACAGACAAGACTAGACAGACAAGACTAGACAGACAAGACTAGACAGACAAGACTAGACAGACAAGACTAGACAGACAAGACTAGACAGACAAGACTAGACAGACAAGACTAGACAGACAAGACTAGACAGACAAGACTAGACAGACAAGACTAGACAGACAAGACTAGACAGACAAGACTAGACAGACAAGACTAGACAGACAAGACTAGACAGACAAGACTAGACAGACAAGACTAGACAGACAAGACTAGACAGACAAGACTAGACAGACAAGACTAGACAGACAAGACTAGACAGACAAGACTAGACAGACAAGACTAGACAGACAAGACTAGACAGACAAGACTAGACAGACAAGACTAGACAGACAAGACTAGACAGACAGACAAGACTAGACAGACAAGACTAGACAGACAAGACTAGACAGACAAGACTAGACAGACAAGACTAGACAGACAAGACTAGACAGACAAGACTAGACAGACAAGACTAGACAGACAAGACTAGACAGACAAGACTAGACAGACAAGACTAGACAGACAAGACTAGACAGACAAGACTAGACAGACAAGACTAGACAGACAAGACTAGACAGACAAGACTAGACAGACAAGACTAGACAGACAAGACTAGACAGACAAGACTAGACAGACAAGACTAGACAGACAAGACTAGACAGACAAGACTAGACAGACAAGACTAGACAGACAAGACTAGACAGACAAGACTAGACAGACAAGACTAGACAGACAAGACTAGACAGACAAGACTAGACAGACAAGACTAGACAGACAAGACTAGACAGACAAGACTAGACAGACAAGACTAGACAGACAAGACTAGACAGACAAGACTAGACAGACAAGACTAGACAGACAAGACTAGACAGACAAGACTAGACAGACAAGACTAGACAGACAAGACTAGACAGACAAGACTAGACAGACAAGACTAGACAGACAAGACTAGACAGACAAGACTAGACAGACAAGACTAGACAGACAAGACTAGACAGACAAGACTAGACAGACAAGACTAGACAGACAAGACTAGACAGACAAGACTAGACAGACAAGACTAGACAGACAAGACTAGACAGACAAGACTAGACAGACAAGACTAGACAGACAAGACTAGACAGACAAGACTAGACAGACAAGACTAGACAGACAAGACTAGACAGACAAGACTAGACAGACAAGACTAGACAGACAAGACTAGACAGACAAGACTAGACAGACAAGACTAGACAGACAAGACTAGACAGACAAGACTAGACAGACAAGACTAGACAGACAAGACTAGACAGACAAGACTAGACAGACAAGACTAGACAGACAAGACTAGACAGACAAGACTAGACAGACAAGACTAGACAGACAAGACTAGACAGACAAGACTAGACAGACAAGACTAGACAGACAAGACTAGACAGACAAGACTAGACAGACAAGACTAGACAGACAAGACTAGACAGACAAGACTAGACAGACAAGACTAGACAGACAAGACTAGACAGACAAGACTAGACAGACAAGACTAGACAGAGAAGACTAGACAGACAAGACTAGACAGACAAGACTGGACAGACAAGACTAGACAGACAAGACTAGACAGACAAGACTAGACAGACAAGACTAGACAGACAAGACTAGACCGACAAGACTAGACAGACAAGACTAGACAGACAAGACTAGACAGACAAGACTAGACAGACAAGACTAGACAGACAAGACTAGACAGACAAGACTAGACAGACAAGACTAGACAGACAAGACTAGACAGACAAGACTAGACAGACAAGACTAGACAGACAAGACTAGACAGACAAGACTAGACAGACAAGACCAGACAGACAAGACTAGACAGACAAGACTAGACAGACAAGACTAGACAGACAAGACTAGACAGACAAGACTAGACAGACAAGACTAGACAGACAAGACTAGACAGACAAGACCAGACAGACAAGACTAGACAGACAAGACTAGACAGACAAGACTAGACAGACAAGACTAGTCAGACAAGACTAGACAGACAAGACTAGACAGACAAGACTAGACAGACAAGACTAGACAGACAAGACTAGACAGACAAGACTAGACAGACAAGACTAGACAGACAAGACTAGACAGACAAGACTAGGCAGACAAGACTAGACAGACAAGACTAGACAGACAAAACTAGACAGACAAGACTAGACAGACAAGACTAGACAGACAAGACTAGACAGACAAGACTAGACAGACAAGACTAGACAGACAAGACTAGACAGACAAGACTAGACAGACAAGACTATACAGACAAGACTAGACAGACAAGACTAGACAGACAAGACTAGACAGACAAGACTAGACAGACAAGACTAGGCAGACAAGACTAGACAGACAAGACTAGACAGACAAGACTAGACAGACAAGACTAGACAGACAAGACTAGACAGACAAGACTAGACAGACAAGACTAGACAGACAAGACTAGACAGACATGACTAGACAGACAAGACTAGACAGACAAGACTAGACAGACAAGACTAGACAGACAAGACAAGACAGACAAGACTAGACAGACAAGACTAGACAGACAAAACTAGACAGATAAGACTAGACAGACAAGACTAGACAGACAAGACTAGACAGACAAGACTAGACATACAAGAGTAGACAGACAAGACTAGACAGACAAGACTAGACAGACAAGACTAGACAGACAAGACTAGACAGACAAGACTAGACAGACAAGACTAGACAGACAAGACTAGACAGACAAGACTAGACAGACAAGACTAGACAGACAAGACTAGACAGACAAGACTAGACAGACAAGACTAGACAGACAAGACTAGACAGACAAGACTAGACAGACAAGACTAGACAGTCAAGACTAGACAGACAAGACTAGACAGACAAGACTATACAGACAAGACTAGACAGACAAGACTAGACAGACAAGACTAAAGAGACAAGACTAGACAGACAAGACTAGACAGACAAGACTAGACAGACAAGACTAGACAGACAAGACTAGACAGACAAGACTAGACAGACAAAACTAGACAGACTAGACTAGACAGACAAGACTAGACAGACAAGACTAGTCAGACAAGACTAGACAGACAAGACTAGACAGACAAGACTAGACAGACAAGACTAGACAGACAAGACTAGACAGACAAGACTAGACATACAAGACTAGACAGACAAGACTAGACAGATAAGACCAGACAGACCAGACTAGACAGACAAGACTAGACAGACAAGACTAGACAGACAAGACTAGACAGACAAGACTAGACAGACAAGACTAGACAGACAAGACGAGACAGACAAGACTAGACAGACAAGACTAGACAGACAAGACTAGACAGACAAGACTAGACAGACAAGGCTAGGCAGACAAGACTAGACAGACAAGACTAGACAGACAAGACTAGACAGACAAGACTAGACAGACAAGCTAGACAGACAAGACTAGACAGACAAGACTAGACAGACAAGACTAGACAGACAAGACTAGACAGACAAGACTAGACAGACAAGACTAGACAGACAAGACTAGACAGACAAGACTAGACAGACAAGACTAGACAGACAAGACTAGACAGACAAGACTAGACAG
Organism: Phosphuga atrata; assembly: GCA_944588485.1. Taxonomy (NCBI): domain Eukaryota; kingdom Metazoa; phylum Arthropoda; class Insecta; order Coleoptera; family Silphidae; genus Phosphuga; species Phosphuga atrata. The sequence continues at coordinate 43,822,348 of OX155892.1, read as the reverse complement.
ACAAGACTAGACAGACAAGACTAGACAGACAAGACTAGACAGACAAGACTAGACAGACAAGACTAGACAGACAAGACTAGACAGACAAGACTAGACAGACAAGACTAGACAGACAAGACTAGACAGACAAGACTAGACAGACAAGACTAGACAGACAAGACTAGACAGACAAGACTAGACAGACAAGACTAGACAGACAAGACTAGACAGACAAGACTAGACAGACAAGACTAACAGACAAGACTAGACAGACAAGACTAGACAGACAAGACTAGACAGACAAGAGACAAGACTAGACAGACAAGACTAGACAGACAAGACTAGACAGACAAGACTAGACAGACAAGACTAGACAGACAAGACTAGACAGACAAGACTAGACAGACAAGACTAGACAGACAAGACTAGACAGACAAGACTAGACAGACAAGACTAGACAGACAAGACTAGACAGACAAGACTAGACAGACAAGACTAGACAGACAAGACTAGACAGACAAGACTAGACAGACAAGACTAGACAGACAAGACTAGACAGACAAGACTAGACAGACAAGACTAGACAGACAAGACTAGACAGACAAGACTAGACAGACAAGACTAGACAGACAAGACTAGACAGACAAGACTAGACAGACAAGACTAGACAGACAAGACTAGACAGACAAGACTAGACAGACAAGACTAGACAGACAAGACTAGACAGACAAGACTAGACAGACAAGACTAGACAGACAAGACTAGACAGACAAGACTAGACAGACAAGACTAGACAGACAAGACTAGACAGACAAGACTAGACAGACAAGACTAGACAGACAAGACTAGACAGACAAGACTAGACAGACTAGACAGACAAGACTAGACAGACAAGACTAGACAGACAAGACTAGACAGACAAGACTAGACAGACAAGACTAGACAGACAAGACTAGACAGACAAGACTAGACAGACAAGACTAGACAGACAAGACTAGACAGACAAGACTAGACAGACAAGACTAGACAGACAAGACTAGACAGACAAGACTAGACAGACAAGACTAGACAGACAAGACTAGACAGACAAGACTAGACAGACAAGACTAGACAGACAAGACTAGACAAGACTAGACAGACAAGACTAGACAGACAAGACTAGACAGACAAGACTAGACAGACAAGACTAGACAGACAAGACTAGACAGACAAGACTAGACAGACAAGACTAGACAGACAAGACTAGACAGACAAGACTAGACAGACAAGACTAGACAGACAAGACTAGACAGACAAGACTAGACAGACAAGACTAGACAGACAAGACTAGACAGACAAGACTAGACAGACAAGACTAGACAGACAAGACTAGACAGACAAGACTAGACAGACAAGACTAGACAGACAAGACTAGACAGACAAGACTAGACAGACAAGACTAGACAGACAAGACTAGACAGACAAGACTAGACAGACAAGACTAGACAGACAAGACTAGACAGACAAGACTAGACAGACAAGACTAGACAGACAAGACTAGACAGACAAGACTAGACAGACAAGACTAGACAGACAAGACTAGACAGACAAGACTAGACAGACAAGACTAGACAGACAAGACTAGACAGACAAGACTAGACAGACAAGACTAGACAGACAAGACTAGACAGACAAGACTAGACAGACAAGACTAGACAGACAAGACTAGACAGACAAGACTAGACAGACAAGACTAGACAGACAAGACTAGACAGACAAGACTAGACAGACAAGACTAGACAGACAAGACTAGACAGACAAGACTAGACAGACAAGACTAGACAGACAAGACTAGACAGACAAGACTAGACAGACAAGACTAGACAGACAAGACTAGACAGACTAGACAGACAAGACTAGACAGACAAGACTAGACAGACAAGACTAGACAGACAAGACTAGACAGACAAGACTAGACAGACAAGACTAGACAGACAAGACTAGACAGACAAGACTAGACAGACAAGACTAGACAGACAAGACTAGACAGACAAGACTAGACAGACAAGACTAGACAGACAAGAGACTAGACAGACAAGACTAGACAGACAAGACTAGACAGACAAGACTAGACAGACAAGACTAGACAGAAAAGATTAAACGGACAAAACTAGACATACAAGACTAGACAGTCAAGACTAGACAGACAAGACTAGACAGACAAGACTAGACAGACAAGACTAGACAGACAAGACTAGACAGACAAGACTAGACAGACAAGACTAGACAGACAAGACTAGACAGACAAGACTAGACAGACAAGACTAGACAGACAAGACTAGACAGACAAGACTAGACAGACAAGACTAGACAGACAAGACTAGACAGACAAGACTAGACAGACAAGACTAGACAGACAAGACTAGACAGACAAGACTAGACAGACAAGACTAGACAGACAAGACTAGACAGACAAGACTAGACAGACAAGACTAGACAGACAAGACTAGACAGACAAGACTAGACAGACAAGACTAGACAGACAAGACTAGACAGACAAGACTAGACAGACAAGACTAGACAGACAAGACTAGACAGACAAGACTAGACAGACAAGACTAGACAGACAAGACTAGACAGACAAGACTAGACAGACAAGACTAGACAGACAAGACTAGACAGACAAGACTAGACAGACAAGACTAGACAGACAAGACTAGACAGACAAGACTAGACAGACAAGACTAGACAGACAAGACTAGACAGACAAGACTAGACAGACAAGACTAGACAGACATTTTATTAACGATTGTATAATCATACAACAAATTTTAAGTGCCTCTAACCAATTTAGAATTTGGTTCTTCAATTGGTATAAGCCCTAGTAATGGTTTACTATGAGACACAATTTGAAATGTTCTATCGAAAAGGTAAGGTCTAAAATATTTAACTCCCCCGACTATTGCAAGTTTCTTTTCTATCGTTGAGTAATTAGTTTCAGAATCATTTAAGGTTCGGCTAGAAAAAAAGATATGTAAATCTGATCCTATTTTTCCCTGTGACAATACTGTAGCGATTGCAAAATTACTCGCATCTGTTGTTAAAACAAATGGTTTGTCAAAATCTGAATATTGTAACAAAGTTCATTTATTAAGACATTTTTACATAAATCTAAACAATTTTTATAGTCTGAGTCGCTGATATTAACCCTTACAAAATTACTGCTATTTTGGGTTTGATAGACGTATATCAGGTGGTTAGGTGTTAATAATATCATCTGTGACGACTCGCGATTAGTTTACCGCGAGTTAAGATGTTACTTGCAAATTAGTGTTATATTTGCACCAAAAAGCCTTTATGATGTAGGAGAAAGAATTAAGTGATTGGGTGAATTGAGTTAAGAATATAAGTAATTCTTATATTAACAGAGATACGATTGTAAATTTTACTCGATTTTATTCTTAAACTTAACTTAAAACTGACAAAACTTAACACTTAACTGTGCGCTACAAAGTATGAAACTTGAATAACTCGAATAACTGGCTTAAAAGAGATAACACAATCTCTTTTATGCTAAAATAAATCTAGGAGTTACACCTACAAGGTAGGAAAATCAGGGGTAGGAAAATTCGGCAACGAATAGTGAAACGGGAAAGTGATTAGAAGCCGGGATAATTAGCAAGTCCTGCACTTCGGAGACTATGCAGGGAATGGGAGAAAGGTGCATGACTTTCTACCTCGATGGGCAATTTACAAATGGGATTTACAAATATTTCCACAAATTATTTTGTAATTATAGGATTAAAATGCAGACAAAAAACTATCCCTTCAGGTAACTTATGAAATATATATGGTGATCAACAAAAAGACCCAAAAAACATTATTATGGGAAATATCTGCACAATACATTTACAATTATAAGTAGAAAAACTAGCAAATAACTATAAAATAAAGTATCCAAGAATATGGCCTAGACATGAGGATAAGCTACATAACGCTTGGAAATTTCCAGCCATAAATAAATCGAAAAACAACTAAATGTATTTAAAATTTAAATAAAATAAAAGGACTTAAATCCATAAAAATAGATTGTTTATGGCTGTCTACAAGAAGTAAAGGTTTTAAAAATAATTAAGAATAATTCTATTATTAGCTACACGACGGAACATGCCGCCCCCCTTGAACTGTTTAGTTCAAACTAGTGGAGTGAAGTCGTTGTTTTCTTCATCGATTGAAAGTGGTCAAAGTTTCTTAACGCAGCGGTCATATTCGCCCGCTTTGGTCCTCAGCGTGACTACTCTTACAATTCCATCCTTTCCGGGGTGAATGGCCGTGATGCGTCCAAGAGCCCACTGTAGAGGGGGAAAATTTTCTTCAAAGATGAGTACTAAAGTTCCAACCTTGATATTCGTTGACTCGCGCTGTGATTCACGGAATTTTATGAGCTGATGGAGATATTCTTTATGCCACCGTATCCAAAAATGTTGCTTGAGCTGCTGAGCGTGTTGCCAAGCTGACAGACACCCCTGATTGGGGTGTCTGTGAAATCGACCTTTGGAAAAGATGTTAACGGACTACCTATGAGGAAATGGGCTGAAGTCCAAGGAAGAAGGTCATTAGGATCAGATGACATAGGAGAGATGGGTCTTGAATTTAGTATTGCTTCTATCTCAATCATGTATGTTTCTAATTGTTCAAAGGTTAGTAAGGTATCACTCACGCTCCTAATTAAATGATGTTTGAGTGAATTTACTGCTGCTTCCCAGATTCCACCAAAGTGCGGAGCTCGGGGAGGAATAAGGTGCCAATTAATCTTTTTCGAGCTACAAAATTTAATTATAGTATTTTGATGAACTTTAGAATTAAATAATTCATAGAGCTCGTTAAGCTCATTTTTAACTCCGACGAAGTTAGTAGCCTTATCGGAATGAATTTCTACTGCTATTTCTCGTCTTGAAAAAAGCCGCTTGAGGCTGGCTATAAAGGCTTCAGTGGTAAGATGACTGACAAGCGCCAAATGAACAGCCTTTGTGCACATGCATATGTATACTGCCACGTAAACCTTTATGCGGCCGCGATTGCGATGACGCTTTTCTTTAATATAAAAGGGTCCACAATAGTCAACTCCAACATGCAAGAAGGGTCGCGACGAAGTGACTCGCTGAATGGGAAGAATTCCCATTGGGTGATCGGCAAGGCGCGGCTTCGCACGGAAACAGGTTATGCATTTACGAATTAAGCTACGCGTGATGCTACGGCCATTTAGAGGCCAGTAAGTTTGACGAACAGCGTATAAAGTTGCCTGCATACCGGCATGTTTAATTCGCGAATGCTCAGCTTTTATAATTAGCTTAGTCACATGGTGTTAAGCAGGTAACAAAATCGGGTGACGCTGCTCTTCAGCAATAGAAGAATGAACGAGCCTACCTCCAACACGTAAAATACCGTTTTCATTCTTAATTGGATTTAATGCAATTAACTCGCTAGATAAAGGAAGTGGCTCCCTTTAATGTGGCTCAGTCCAAAGCAATTGGACTGGACTAATCGTATAATCAAATCGTGAGCTAACGTAACTTCACGAGTGAGTAGTGGACCGAGTTCACGCTTTGAGCTGAGTTTCTTAGTATTGTGAACAAAGCGCAGAATATATGCCACAACTCTCTGTAGCTTATCGAAGAAGCTGTATTTTTCGATGATATAATGATTTTCAATTTCAGTTTTCATGCTAGCAATTTTGGGAATAATGGGTTTTAATTCTGCAACATCCATAGGAGTAAGAACTCCGTTAGGCCATGCAGAGTTTTCCTGAGTCAACCATGAAGGTCCGTTAATCCAAATGGAACTTTCAATAAATTCCGACGGAAGCTGTCCTCGAGATATAAGATCTGCAGGATTGTCTTGAAATAAAACGTGCGGCCAATGACACGATTCAGTAATGGTTTGAACTTCCGATACTCGATTCGATACGAATGTTTTTAAGCGATGAGCTGGCGTATTTATCCAATGTAACACAATTGTCGAGTCTGACCACAGATATGATTCGTGAATTTTTGTCAAAATAGTGGGCTTTATAGTATCATAAAGACGAGCAAGTAATACTGAGGCGCAAAGCTCTAATCTCGGTAATAACAGAGGTTTGACAGGAGCAACACGTGACTTAGAAGAGATCAGACGTATATATACTTGACGTTGAGAAATAATGGAACGCAAGTACAAACAGGCACCATAAGCCTAGCACTAGCATCGCAAAATCCATGCAATTGTACTTTAATTGGGTCAGGTATGGTAATTCCGCGAGGAAAACGTAAATTTTCTATTGATGGTAGCTGGTCCAAATAAGCAGACCAAGACGAATGAATCTCGACAGAAATAGATTCATCCCACGCTACCCCGGCCTTCCACAGGAGCTGCATGAGAATTTTCGCATGCACAATGAGCGGACCAAAGAGACCAAGGGGATCAAACAACTTTGCGATTTGAGATAAGATAGTCCTTTTTGTAGTAGTTTTGGAAACCGAGAGATTGACAACGTAAAAGAAATAATCTTCTCGAGAGTTCCACCTAATACCCAATGCTTTTATAGATGAATCAGGTTCTAGTGACATATGTGCGCTATTTGGATGCTCTTGATCCTCAATAAGTAGAGACGGATGATTTGAGGCCCATTTTCTTAAGCAAAATCCACCCTTTTTTAAAAAAGCTATAAGTTGATCGCGTAGAATAATTGCCTCGGAAATTGTTTGTGCACCTGTGAGCACACCATCTACATAAAAGTCTCTACGCAATATTTGAGCTGCAATCGGAAAATTATCTTCCTCATCATTGGCAAGTTGGTATAATGTTTTTATGACTAAATAAGACGCACAAGCTGTGGCAAGAAACCATATGTGGCAGTTTCAAGTATATAAATTTGAATAGGTTCAGAAGTATCTCGTCGATAGAGAACCTTTTGATATTGAGTATCTTCAGAGTTAACGCGAACCTGGCGATACATTTTTTCAGCATCAGCAGTTAACACATAAGCATGAGACCGAAATCGTAAAAGAATACAGAACAGATCGTCCTGTAATTTGGGACCTACCATAAGGGTATCATTCAATGAAATGCCACTTGAAATGCCAAGTTTTGGCTAAACCATCAAAGGCAATGCGAGTTTTTGTTGTTATACTATCTTCCTTCAACACAGCATGATGAGGAAGAAAGAAACCTTTATCAGTGGTATTTTTGGTCTTTTGCAAGAGACTTTTGAGAGAGACATATGACCTAATGCTAAATATTCATCTAAAAATGCAATATAATCACGTCGCACCTCAGGTTTCTGCTGAAATTTGTACTCTAGCGCATAGAAGCGTTTTTATGCAGCAGAATACGATTCGCCTAAACCAGATTATTTATTATTAAATGGTAAACGTACTTCATACCTTCCATCAGTATTTCTCGTTGTGTTAAGAGCGTAATGCTCTTCACAAGCCTTTTCCTCAAGGGATAAAACAGTAGTTGTTGACAGTTCTTCAAGCTCCCAAAAACGGGTTAAATTTACATCAGGAGGATCTGAATCTATAGAAATATGGCAAGATACGAGCGAAGAATGCGTACTGATTTCACCCGCGACCACCCAACCCAGCTGTGTTTTTTGAAGAATTGCATTGGGGTGATTTTTTAATGATATTTGTTCTACAACAAGCAATTTATAAAATAATTTAACGCCAATCAAAGCGTCAACCTTTGAAGACTTAAAGAGTTCGGGATCAGCTAATTTAATGTTTTTAGGTATGTCGAGACCTGCTTGATCAATAGTGATAGACGGAATCGCCTGACTAATTTGAGGTACGATTAAAAATTCAGCAGATTCCCTGTAATTATTGCATCGAAATTGCAATGTCGCACGAGCAGAATGCTTTACGCTAGAGGAGGTATTATCAATTCCAGTAACATAAATATTAGCTGGTTTTTTAATTAGATTCAAAAAATTTGCAATATATATATATATATATATATATATATATATATATATATATATATATATATATATATATATATATATATGTGAAGGGTACAGGGGAAAAACGATCAGAGTCCATTTTTTTCGATTTTGAGTTTGAAGTGCTATTTGTTGAGAGTTAATAAAAGCTTTAAGCAGGGCTATTCAGAGTTCTGATAAAATGAACAGGGTCCTACAAAACACATAGAAACTAATATGCCATACTGGGGAAAAACGATCAGAGTCCCAACTTTACAGGGGAAGAAACATCACAGTCCTGAGACATTCGCAGAAACTGTCACTGCGGAAGGTTTCAAAGAGTAGGTTAGGTTTGTTTTAATTTGGTTTTAGTATTGTTGTAAAGTTTGTTTTTGCTTTTTCGTTTTTAATAAAAATTTTAAAATGGAAGATGAATTATTGTTAGATTTTGAGGATGAAGTGACACAAATAACATCAGATTCATCAACCAGAAAAAGAAAATCTCATGGACGATTGACAGATGCGACGAAAAATTAAGACTTTCGACTCATGAAACTGACCCAGACTGTAAGTGCACCAGACTTCATTGCTTAAAAAAGTAACTTTAGAAGACAGGGATCGTTTAATTAAAGAGTTTAATTTATTCTCTTCTGTGAATGAACAGAATTCTCATATTTCGTAAGCAAATTTTCTGGCTTTTTTTTAATGTAATGCTTGACTTTTATCTAAAATTATTGTTATATATCATATTATTTTTTTCAAACTATTTGATTGAAATAAAAATAATTTTTGAATTTATTTTGTTTTTAATTTATTAAATTTTTATACTTTCTGGGATTCATCATGGCATATTTAGGTACATCTTGTTATTAATATAAAAATAATAACCTTTATTGGCATAATTAAAATAATTTCCATACAAAATATACATACAAAATAAAACAATAAAAAATAATAAAAAAGTTGTGAAACAAAAACCCCATTAAAAAGAAAAAATAAATTTTACCACCCTATAAACCTATACTTCAACACCTGTACATCGGACATAAGCTCACAAAAAAAAAACTAAACCGCAACACTCAAAAAACTACCCCGTCGCATCCGCTCTTTCCATACACTCTGTGTAAAAACGACAGTCCCTTCCCGCTCTCGTCCATACACTCCCTCCAATCCTTTCCTCGCCTTCTCTCCTGGTCATTCCACTCCGCCATCGTGCATTCTTCCAACCAATGACTCCACATATCTTCCTTCAACCCACACACCAAACACCTTCTACTTTCCTCCTTCATCCAATGTCTCCTTCCACGCTCTTCATTGCCACACCTAAATCTCGCCAACACTGACGGGTCGTCCGACCCTTTACTTGTCCTCAAATAACCAGGAACACGGCCGTGCACTTGTATCTGACTGTAGCCTTGGTGATATTTACTAGCCTCTATTTTCGATTGGCGCTCTTGGAAGTCCACTTCTAATAACCTCTCTTTTAGCATCCGTTTCCACTGAGCACCCGCACTTTTTTCCGTTTCCAACCCCTCGGATGACAACCCGCCTCTCTCATACAGTTTCCTTTTATTCAACCCCCAACCGCTCTCTCTTCTACCACTTAACCCCTCTTTATTCACTACTCGAAAGATTTCCTTTATTATCCTTTCATCTCCTAACCCATCCACCCTATACTCGAACTTTATCACTCTTTCCGCAGCTATTACCGCCACCTTACAAGCACTCACTTCCTGAAGCACAATGTGACCAGGCGTCGACCTATCAAGTTTCAACACTTTCTTATAAAACTTTAGCTGCACCCTTTCGATCTTGTCTTCCTCTTTCGTTCCCCAGACCTCGCATCCATACAGTAACACGCTTCGCACACATGCCTACCATATGGTCTCTGCTGCTTTAAAGTTTCCATCAAAGTTCCTTTTCCAAACCTCCCAGATACGACCCGCCGCCACCCATGCCTTCTTTGTAACATACTCTATGTGTTCTTTATTACTGTATCCAGTCCCAAAGACATACCCCAAATACTTAAATTTACTAACTTCCTCTATTTCAGTACCCTGCCATTCAAACCTTTCTTTCTTATATCGCCCACCCCTTTTAAACCGAATCCATTTTGTTTTACAAACATTCACCCTTAAATCCCTCTTTTCGAAATACCTGCCGAGCCTTTCAATCACGTCCTTTATCTCACTAGCCGACTTTGCAAATACCACCACGTCATCCGCATATGCCAAGCTCCACACCTTCTTTTTCCCAATCACCACTCCTCCAGCTTGCCCGGCCTGAAGAACCTTTTCCATATCCGCCACATACAGATTGAAAAGCGTGGGACTCAAAGGGCAGCCTTGTCTCAGACCCTTCCTCACCTCAAAATAGTCCGATTCCCATTCATTCGCTACTACTTTACAGACCGTTTCTTCGTACAAATTCCTGATGTTCCTTCTTACACTCTCTGAGATACCTAGCTTGCCCAAACACTCGTCAAGTCTCCTTCTGTTCACCGAGTCATATGCGGATTTCAAATCCATGAAAAGAGCAAACAGGCATCCCTTTCTTATTCCTTGGTCTATGATGACTCTCAAGGTCACCAGGTGTTCCACCGTGCTCCTTCCTTCTCTGAACCCCCTTGTATTTCCGGCAAAAGCTTCCTCTCATTGATTTCCTTCCTCAAGCGACAATCCAGGATTTTATCAAATATTTTGTATGAGGAGTTCATCAAAGTTATACCTCTATAATTTTTTAGCGCGTCCCTCGTTCCACTCTTGAACACCGGTTGAATTATCCCCACTTTCCAGCTGACTGGTATCCTTTTCTCTCCTCTCCCTATCCTTCTCAATTCCTCCGTAAACTTCTCCTTACAGATTCCAGGTGCTTCTTTCAACGCTTCATTTCCGAGCCCATCTAAACCTCCCGCTTTTCTTGGCTTTAGGGAATCAATAACATCCTCCACCTCTGTCACGGTGATATCCTCGGCGAGCTCTTCCTGCTTTCTCTGTCGATCTCCTGAACTATCATCTCTTTCTGACCGCATCTCCACCCCTCCTAGCATCCTCATGAAGTGGTTTTGCCATTCTTCTATCGCAATGCTCTTGGGTAATCTTTCCTTCCTTTTACTATGCTCTCTCACGTATTTCCAAAGCTCAGCTTCCGTCTTGATTTCTCGTACCCGCTGCTTCTCCTTCTCCTCCAAAAGCTCCTTTTTCTTCTTCTCCATTTTTTGCAATTCTGTTTTCGCTTCCAGCACGTGCACTTTGAGCCCTTCTCCCTTTCTCCATTCTCTCATAGCTTCTCGAAACCTTTGCTTTGCGTTCCGCACTTCACCGTCGTACCATGCTCGGCCTGGAAACGCTTCTTTGATTTTCTTTTTCACAAGTGCAGATTCCATTTTCTTTGCCATCATGTCTATATCCTCTATGGCGTTCCACTCTACCTCTTCTAATTTCCTTCTGTATTCTTCTGTCGCCTCCTTAACCCATCTGGCCACCCATTTCTCCGCCTTAACATCTTTCTCCCTTTGCCGCATCAACGACACCACTACCGGCATATGATCCGACTCACTTCTTATTCCAAATTCCATCAGTTTTATTTGCTGTCTCGCCGCATCATTTGTAATTATTAGGTCAATAACTGAGGTACCCATTGCACCCACAAACGTAAATTCTCCCTCCCAGTCGCCCTCAATACACCCACGCCAACCAAACATTTCCCTCTGCATTTTTAATTTTGTCTTTAGAATTCCTTCTTATCACATCACGCGTCTTATCCACCGTATTGACCTGCTCTTCTCCTATCCTAACATTCCAATCACCTCCTAGTAGCAAGTTTGTCGTTACCATATCTTCTAAATTCCTGTTTATACCCTCTTTAATTTTTTCCAGTCCCTTATTATTATAAACGGTTGCTATCTGCCACCACTCCCCCTCCAGTTCTACCTCCCTAAAAACTAGACCCTCCACCTCTTCTAGAATTCTCTCCGATTCCTTGATGCCTCTTCTGACCCCTGTTATTATTCCCCCCTTTGCCCTTCCGTAGTCACTCTCCCTCCGTGCCGGTTGTATCCTCCAATTGTACTCCTTGGGGAGTCTCTCTTTACAGGCTTCCCATTCTTTCTCTTGAGCCCAGGTCTCCACTAACCCAACTATTTCGAATTTCCTCAAGGATTCTATAAAAGACCCGTCCACCTTATCCAATTTATTCCTGAGCCCTGCTACATTCCAAAACATTAGCTTTACATTTTCATTTTCCGTTCCGTCGTTGTGTAACTGTCCCCTCTTTCTTTTGTCGTTTATTCGTTTTTTGCTACCTTGTCCCATGGTACCCAATTCCCATCTATTTCCATTCTTTGGTATCCTACTTTAATCTGGTGGCCCCTTTCCTTGAGTACCTTTGCCTTCCTTAACAGTTCTTTCTGGATTCCTTGTTCCTTAGAGGTGAAATTATCTTGAATGAATACGTTTGTACCTCTAAGCTTGCGTTTGTTTCTCATTATGTCCTTTTTTACCTCCTAACTTTCTAATTTTAACATAATCGGGCCTTTACTTTCTCTATTATCCCTACTCGAGCCAAGCCTGTATGCACTCCCGAAACCTTCGTTTAAACCTAGCTTTTCCCGAAATATTTTCTTTGCCTTTTCCCGCCAATCTTCTCCTTCAATTCCATAAACAACAATGTTATTTTCTTAATTCCCTCCTTAGTCTCCTCTCTTCCGTATCTTTTAGTTTAGCCAGCTCCTCTCTCATTGCCTGACGTTCCTCCTCCAACTTACTCTCGCTTCTTCTCTTCTCCTCCTTGACTGCCTCCGCTTCCTCCTCCAGTTGCGATAACTTATTCTTTATTGCCATATTCTCATCTCTTATTGACCTCAACTCTGCTAACAATTCCTTTCTCCAGTCCTTTTCTACTTCTTCCTCCTCCTTTTGTCTCTTCACCACCCTTTCCAATTTTTCCTCCAATCTTCTGTTTTCCCGTCTCATTTCTTCCAACTTCCTGTCTACCGTCGTGAAATCCTTTTTAATTTCTATTAAATCCTGCAATATTCTCTCAAAATGATCACTCTGACCTGCACTGCACTCCCCTCTTCCTTTATCTGACATCTCCTCTTTTTTCGACCTCTTAGCCGTCTGGTTTAGTTTAGCACATCTTTCAAACGGGTTCATCGACTCACTGCCCGCTCTCGGTCTGCTATCGCATTCGACCATTCCCGCGAAGACACCTTACGCTGTTGAAGCCGGTCTTAGCTACAAATTCCGCTATCCCTCACCAGATGCGCTTTGAAACGATGCCTGGGCGCTTACCCCGTCGCGCCGCAACCACGCAAACACAACTTATCACCACGTGCGTAGTTTTTAACACGCTTGCTGCGATAATGACTTACTTGCAACGAAGGTTTTCCCGACGACAATAACTGCCTGAACAAAATAGACAAACCACCCGCAGCCTTTCACTTCCCTCACGCTTAAAACACCCGCAATAGCAATTATTTTACCGAGCACTCTCACACACGTCCAGCACCCACGAATACTTAGACTTGTTATTAATATTCAATGGAAGAACGATCAGGGTCCTGGACCCTGATCGTTCTTCCATTGAACGTTTCTCCCTTACATAGATTAATTGATCGTAATTTGAGCAAATCAAAAGTTGTCTAGATAAATTCAATACTATTGATATTCAAATTACTTTCATAAGAAAATGTATATATCACAATTTTAAATTTAACTGCTGTTATGGAGAATTTGGATTAATTACCCTGCTTTATTGAATAACTCAAAATCGAAAAAAATGGACTCTGATCGTTTTTCCCCTGTACCCTTCATATATATATATATATATATATATATATATATATATTTATATATATATACATATATATATATATATATATATATATATATATATATATATATATATATATATATATATATATATATATATATAATAATTTTTTTCAGTTAAGAAATGTGCCTGAGAACCTGCATCCAAAAATACACGAATGGTTTTAGTTTTCCCTTGATGATTTACCATGTCAACCAAGGCGGTAGCCAGTAGAGCATGTGAGCTTACTTGAGCTTGCAAGCTAGTATTATTAGACACAAAATGCGAAGAAACTTGACAGTTTGCTGGCTGATTAGAAGAATTATTTGTTTTTTCAAAATGTAAAAGAGTATGATGTTTTTGTTTGCAATTTCGACAAGATTGGGAGATATTCAATGATATCGGCCGATTCACCTTTTAAACATCCTTTTAAGTAGAATAATTTTTTCACAGGAGGAATTTTTAGATCTTTGTAAACAAGCTAGTTAAATAAATCATGAAAGCCTAACCAAGTATCATAGGATCCACTGAAAGTTGGCAACTGAATTGTAGGCAAGGATGATAAATGATAATTATCAAGCGAGTTTTTGGATAATTGAGACAATTAAAGTTGCTGACTGAGAGCGTCTAAATTTTGTATACTCCTTGTTGAGAAGGTACATTATTATCATTAACGGGTTGTTGCCCCTGCTGTTGTGGATTAGTCCATTCCGAGTCGCGAGTTGGAGTTTCTAAATGATTTTGATTGGTCGAATTCCATAAATCTGTAGAATTATAAGTTAATGATTCCGTTGTAATGGCCGGTGGAGAATAATTTTTAGAGTATTGCTCTAGAAGTTTAGTGGCAGTACCAAAGGCGCTGAAGTAAGCGTCTTCAAACTCTTCGCGATGTGCAACATCGCGATTTGTTCATTAGCCATATTATGAGAATAATTAAAGCAAATTAGTAAGAAATAGTACAAAAAGAAAAAAGATAACGGGATATAGGCAATACAAATTGTGAAAATATGATAGGATAAAATTATAGGTAGCCAATTGACTTACTTGACTAACTGGAAGATAATTACAGAACCAAATAATGATGCTGGATACTGGGCGCTGCACAGGAACAGACGATGCAGTTTTCGAACAAGTGATGGTCGTTGAACAGGAACAGATGATGAAATTTCCACCGGGTACTGGATAATAGTTGATGGTGACCACTGAGCGATGATGAAAAAACTATATTTCACTTAATTCCTCACACGATGAGTACGCACTGATTCAAATGTAATAATAAAAATTAACACTGGAAAGCTACGTAATTTTAAGCTATCCGGTTCGAAGGACCAATGTGACGACTTGCGATTAGTTTACCTCGAGTTAAGATGTTACGTGCAAATTAATGTTATATTTGCACCAAAAAGTCTTTATGATGTAGGAGAAAGAATTAAGTGATTGGATGAATTGAGTTAAGAATATAAGTAATTCTTATATTAAAAGAGATACGATTCTAAATTTTACTCGATTTTTTTCTTAAACTTAACTTAAACTTACCTCAAAACTGACAAAACTTAACTTCAAACAAAATGCGGCTGTGAGCTACAAAGTATGAAACTCGAATAACTGGCTTAAAAGAGATAACACAATCTCTTTTATGCTAAAATAAATCTAGGAGTTACACCTACAAGGTAGAAAAATCAGGGGTAGGAAAATTCGGCAACGAATAGTGAAACAGGAAAGTGATTAGAAGGCGGGATAATTAGCAAGTCCTGCACTTTGGTGACTATGCAGGGAAGGGGAGAAAGGTGCAAGACTTTCTACCTGGATGGGCAGTTTACAAATGGGGTTTACAAATATTTCCACAAATTATTTTGTAATTATAGGATTAAAATGCAGACAAAAAACTATCCCATCAGGTAACTTATGAAATATATAAGCTGATCAGCAAAAAGACCCAAAAAACATTATTATGGGAAATATCTACGCAATACATTTACAATTATAAGTAGATTAAAAACTAGCAAATAACTTAAGTATCCAACAATATGGCCTAGACATGAGGATAAGCTACATAAGGCTTGGAAATTTCCAGCCATAAATAAATCTAAAAACAACTAAATGTACTTAAAATTTAAATAAAATAAAAGGACTTAAATCCATAAAAATAGATTGTTTATGGCTGTATAAAAGACGTAAAGTTTTTAAAAATAATTAAGAATAATTCTATTATTAGGTACACGACGGAACAGCATCCTTTTTTAATCGTTTAGTTAATGGTTTGGTTAAACCTACATTTTTTTTTATAAACTTCCTATAATAACCTAGTAATCCTACGAAGTTCTTTGGTAGTTTTGGGAATAGGATACTTTTGCATAGCTTTTATTTTCTCAGGATTAGGTTTAAATCCTAATGGTGTAACAATATGACCTGAATAAGCTACTTCTTTTCACAAAAATTCTGATTTGTCGAGCTGAACTTTAAGATAAAATAAAAATAAAATTGATAAACCTTCCATATACTCCTGCAAACTTACGCTACAATTAATTGTATTATCCATATAATCTAAACATTTTTCATTCAAAATTCCTCGCAAAACAGTATCCATTACTCTCTGGAATGTAGGGGTTGCGTTTTTTAAACCAAATGGTATTCTTGTAAATTCACAATGACCATTTTCCGTACTAAATGCCGTTTTTTCGTATGTATATCTTCTTCAATTTCAATTGATGAAAACCGGATGCAATACCCAAGGTTGTGAAATATTGACATCGCACTAATGTATCTAATACATCATTAATATTTTGTAAGGGATAACGATCTCCAAAAATTTTCTCATTTAACTTGCGATAGTCTACCACTAGTTGCCATTTGCGTTTTCCGGACGCATCTAATTTCTTCGGCACTACGCAAATCGTTGAAGATCATGGGCTATACGAGTTCATAATTATTTTTTGTTGTAACATTTTCTTAATTTGATTTTCAACCTCCGTTTTATGAATTTCTGGATATCGATAAATTTTAGTATAAACCGGTATTTCATCAGAAATTTTAATTTTATTTTTTTTAATTAATTAATTCTGTAATTTTCGAAAAGTTAAATTTTGCCTTTTCATTATCAATCATATTTAATTCTGAATGATTTCTATCACAATTTAATTTTAATTGAATATTTCGCGTAATTCATAAGTTTTTCCCCAGATTAATACTAGCTTTTAATATCCTAGTATTATTTACTTCTAACAATAAATTAAAGCAAGAGTGTAAGTTAAATAAAGAAAACTTAGTTTTTTATCTTAAGTTGGATTTAAACAAGCTATTAAAATGAACAAAAACGTACTTTTCTGACCATGTGTAGTTCCATGTGCGCTGGAGACAGTAAATGGATCATTTTTAATTGTTTTTTTAAACAATTTATACCCTATTTTCGTATTGACAAAGGAACGAGAACTACCTGTATCTGTCATAATTCTAAGATTATATTTTCTTATAGGTTCTATGATGAAGGGTAGTGAATAATAATATAACACTTACACACTTATAGGGTTTGTGGGCGTATTTTGTTATACACTTAATAAGCTTGTTAAAAATACAGTACTAATATTATGAACTGTAGACTGTTAATCTTTTGAAATACGAAATCTTAATGTCTAGTTTTTGAAAGAACCCAAGGGGTATCCACCTAAGGAGTAGCAGACATCCGCACTCTAAACTTTACTGAACATACACAACAATTTAATACATACGAAATATGTACTAAATGTACAATAATATATACAGATAAATCTTACAAAAACGCAATAATCTACACTTAAAAATAATTTAATAATTTCAAAAAAACACAAATTGACTGGTAACACAACCAACCTTACTACAGCTCTCTTACAGAGTCCCGTGGCCGTTGGCTGTCACCACTCGCACTACGCCGTCGTGTGCAGGATGCACCTCCATTTTGCCTAAAGGCCACAATAGCGACGGTGTATTTTCCCCCTTTAATTGCACAGAGGTTCTAACCTCAATGTTGGATCTAAACTTACGCCACTTTCTTATTGGTTGTAACGCAGTGATATACTCGGTGGGCCATCTTTTCCAAAAGTGTTGGATCATTTGATTCAGTCTTTGGTAATGGTTTAACCTATTATCTGGTGTGTCCATCACATCGGCTTGCTGTATATAATTTAACGCATCACCGATAAGAAAATGTCCCGGTGTTAACGCAAGTAAATCTTTAATCATTGGAAATAGGAGTAATAGGTCTCGAATTTAAGATTGTCTCGATCTGCACAAATACTGTTGTCAACTGTTAAAAACACATTTTCGATTACCCTTTTGAAAATGTTTTTTGCTTTCTTTACAGCAGCCTCACAAAGTCCATTAAAATGAGGAGACCTTGAAGGTATAAATTTGCAATCAATTGCATTTGATTTAAAATAATTTGAAATTATCGAGTCAGATAACAATTTTATAACTCGCTTCAATTCATTATTGGCCTCGCAAAATTAGTTCCGTTATCTGAATATAATGATCTACATGCACCTCTTCTACCGCAAAACCGCTTAAAGGCATTTAGAAATGACGAGGTAGTTAAATCTCCTGACACTTCCAAATGCACTGTCTTTGTAGCAAAGCAAACAAATATACACAAATAAGATTTAATGATTTTACGGTTGCCGGATCATAATCAACTGGAGTGTGCAAAAATGCTCTTTATGGTTGGACTCGCTCATCTGGTAAATTTCCCATTAGAGGTGAATATGAATTTGATTTAAATCTAGCGCATTTTACACATTTATAGATAACTCCCTTGACAGTGCTTCGAGCATGGATTGGCCAAAATGTCCTACGCACCGCTGCTGGTGTACCCTCTACGGCAATATGTAAATTTCGCTTATGCTCCTGCTCTATAATTAGGCGTGTGAATTAGCTTACAGATGGTAAAATAATTGGATGTTTTTGATCCAGAGTCAACAAAGATTTAGCTAATCTACCACTTACTCGCATAACACCATATTTTCCAATAAATGGGTTTAAAGAAATAAATTTACTATTTGACTTGACTTGCTTGGAATCCTTTAATAACGATCGTTTTACAACGATGGTTGTAATCTCTCTTTGAAAATATTTTTGTTGAATAAATAAATGAAGCGACTTACGTGTTTCAGGTAAACAACTTATAACCTCTCTTTCATTTGATTGACACGAATCCGTAAGAAGCCAACTCGAACCTTCCCACCATAATTTATTAGGAATTAAATCTTCGGGCTTTACTCCACGCGAAATTAAATCCGCTGGATAATCAATTAACCTTACGTGATTCAAACTTAATGCGCCACTTAAATTCTGTATCTCTGTGATTCTGTTTGCTACAAATATTTGAAAATTGTGGGGTTCTGAATTCAACCATCTTAAAACGATTGTCGAGTCACACCAACAATAAATCGTTGAAAATGTTTCTTCAAACGATTGTAGAATTTTGTCCATTAATATAGTCTAAACAAAACTGCACCGCATAATTCTAACCTAGGTATCGTAATTGTTTTTAATGGAGAAACCATAGATTTCGCACATAAAAGTCTGCTGTTATGCAGATGCGTCGCAGAAACCATGCAATTCTAATTTATCATAATTCTATATCGTAACTTGTCTAAGTATGATTAGTCTCACTATGTTTTTTTTAAATTATTATTAAGGCTGATTGGAAATCAGTATAAATATTAAGTGAAACAATTATAGTTTTATTGCAATGTTTAATAAGTAGGGAATAGGGAAAGATTCAGTTCTTATATTTTGGCTGTAGACCAGGATAATTTGAGAGTGTATTTGAAGTATTTGCCTTGCTTACTATAGGTAATAAATGATACGTTCAAATGAGCAATAAAAAAGAATTCTCAAAATTTTAACTACTTTTCACATTTTATAGCCGCGCAAATAGTTTATACAACAATAAACAATAAATATATGTCTTTATGTTATTTTTTTCACATGTTTTTGGTAATTTTCTTTTACATTTACCGAACCAAATTTTATATTATTATTTATTTAAATTGTATAAATACTTATAATATTTTTAGATTTAAATAAATTTAGGATCAATTGATTTTAGATTTTTAGAACAAAACTTTTTGCACCTCTATATAAAGTTTATGTTCGCGAAATATTTTTACTTAAAATATTTTAATTAAATTAAAATTTAATATTTTTAAGTAAATTGAATATAAATTGCATAAGATTATAATTGTATAAGATATGTTTTTATAACTTTATACCTTTCATATATCTTCTATCCTTTATATAAAGAAGCAAGACGAGCATGGTTATTTAAACATAGATCGACGTGTTTTACAACTGAAGAGAAGTGAAATGAAAAAATAAAGGTCGAAGTCAAAACGTGTATATCAATTAATAAGTCCATAAAACTTCTTGATGTATTATAAAATAAAATCCAGTTAGAGGATGTGCAATATTTTGCTTAACCCCTTATATCTCAACCTTTTAAAATTTCTCAAATAGATGATTTTATGGTAGCTTTTAATAAATAAAAATGCACGTATTTTTGTGTATATTTTGTGTGTGATAGATATGTTACACGGTTGAAAACTGTTCCTCTAATATGTATGGATCTAAAATAACTGTTCCTCTAAGGATCTTAAACAATTGTTTTGTTTATTGTAGCATAATGCTACGCCACACTTTTCACACACAGTTTGTGTTACGCCAGCACACTGAGGATACTTGCACCGGATCCTCTTCTCAGCCCACATAGGCCAATGACCAACTTGGTCTTGTCGCACAGCTGCTGGAGCGACATATTGAGCTGCCCGCTTTTTACGCTTTACGCTTTTTGACTTGAATTTCCGGTTCAATCTTTCGCCGTATTATATTTGCTTTTTTTCCTGATCTTGCATAACACGGTAGCAATTTCTTCGCGGAAATCGGCTGACCACATCATGTTCCCTTTTATGTTCTTGATATTGCGTACTCTGCCATATTTTCCTTCGGAGCTTGATCTTATATCTCCCCATGATGCTGTCGATCAAATCAACTCCGCCCATATGACGGTTGTATTCTCCGACTATGTTTGGTCAATCAATGGTAACGTATCGTTTATTCACCTTATCATACCTGGAAACCTGAGCCATGGGTAGCTCACCCACAATACTGGAAGAAATGTGACTATTTTATTGTCTTTCAAAGCGACTGTAGTTATCTCTGTGCCTTCAACACTGCCAACAATCTCAACAGAGTTCTACGTTCTTTTTTGCTGTCTTTATCCATGGGTAGTTTGGAATCGGGTATACGAATGCGTCTTGTAGTCCCAAGACTAAGAATGCCTTATTTAGCCAGATATTCGAAGAACGACAATGACGTGAAATAATTGTCAAAATAAAGGCGATAGTTTTGGTTACGCTGTATTTCCCGAGAAAGTCTGACCACAACATTTGATGCAGCTTCTGAGTCCGGTTCACCAGGCTGAACTTCATTCTCTGTTTCAGTTTCGGGCTCAAATTTGTATACAAAATCGCTCACACCACTTAGGTCATAGATTTTATAGTCCCATTTATTTGGTTTCTTAGGATTGTTAGTTGTGTCTTGCTTTAGTAGAGTAAATCTGCTCATCCACGCAAAGATACTTTTCCAAAGGCACATTCTGGCAGGTTTCGTTAAGAGTTTTGATGACTGGTCTAATTTTGAAAATTCGGTCGTGGTCGGCGTGATCACGAGGAACAATGTTTGTATAATTGTTGAAGTGAATAAGTCGCCGGATCATTTCGAATTTATTTACTGGCATTGTCTCTTTTACTAGATGGGTTCCTATGCCCGCTCCAGTGTTTCGTAACTCTTGGAAGATGAACCAATGACATGATGTATGTCATGAATATCTGTCTCAGTTACACGAAAACTCTTACTAGGATTTTTTTGCACAATGTAATAATTCGTTTGATTCTTCAAAATCTTCGATCCTCGAAATCCTCGAAATCTTCAATCAAGCTACTATATATTTGTTTTGAAAAAAAAACTTTATGGTGTCAAGGTCTAAGAAGTCCGGTGAAAAGATATCATCGCCCATGCAAAGCATTTGCTGCTCATTCCGTACCAAGTACCAAGTTCTTTCACCTTACATTTTTTTTCTGAATTGACGGCGGTTTACTGATGGTCCTGGTTGAGGCGACAGTGTTGGCTGGGGCAAAGTTATATCTGTCGCTGCATCTGGAGAAAGATTATCGTCTTCAAAAGGGATGTCCAGATTTAGGATAAAATCTGGATCCGCAACGCAGTCATCATCATCGTCAAATCCTAAAAGTTCTAAAATCAATGCCCGGGTCACTTCAAAAGCCTGTGGGTCAATGTCTGATCCGCGGGTCATAGGTTCGCCTGCATTTCTGATGTTGTTTATATAATAATATTCTCATTATTAATACGACACCTTCCACTTCTTTCTTTCTTGTTTATGTTACCAGTACTTCGAAAGCAAACAACTGATCGTAATACCTGCCTTCTAAGGCTATTCCTATTAAATACAGCCATAGGAAAACGTTGTCTAAATTCTTCAATGCACCTTAATGCAAGAATGTCGCCTTTCAAACACATAATTTTTGCTCCAGATTTTGCATTCAACGTTGTTCTAAGATGTTCATTTTTTATTGACAGTTATGATTCGTTTCAGAAATACAGTTAATCTTTTCCATAAACATAATTTTTTTCTTACAACTCTTGTCACACAACATAACGTGAGTCCCAAAAGTCTTGAAAACCACTCTTGCCACGAATTTGAAGAAGTGCTTCATTTCTTAATTGACACACATAAAATTAAAGAAATTATCAAATGTCTTTTTTAAGTAGCTGTCTTTTCTAAGTGGGTTTGAAGTTATGTCACATTGTTTTTAGTGTTCAACAATTTCATTAGTTACAAATAAAACGGCTTCTCATAAATTTAACACTGATTTATTTTATAGTGTTGAGAATTATAAAATTAACAAAGAAGAACAAATATTACAATAAATAGATTTTACAAATATTTCGCCGTTTTATCTTATTTCTACCGGTCTTACTTAATTTATTTGATTGAAAAATGTTTATAAAAGAGCAGAAAACTTTTATTGTTGAAAGTTATTTTTGTAATGGTAGTCGCCTGGAAAAAGGTGAATGGGAATCGACCCGTGCATTGAAGAATTTAGGCAACGTTTTCCTATTGCTGTATTTAATAGGAATCAGTTTAGAAGGCATGTATTACGATCAGTTTATTGCTTTCGAAGTACTGGTAACATAAACAAGAAAGAAAGAAGTGGAAGGCGTCGTATTAATAATGAGAATGTTATTATATAAACAACTTCAGAAATGCAGTCCAAGACGAACCTAGCACTTCAATTAGGAGATAATAATTATTAATATGACATCTACATTGATATGGTCATGTAGCTAACTATATATATATATATATATATATATATATATATATATATATATATATATATATATATATATATATATATATATATATATATATATATATATTTGTGTACTTCATTTTGGAGAAGGTCTTCTCACACAAATAAGTAGTACCAAAAACAGAAAACTGCCCACGAGCAAATTTATGCAAATTATCAAATTGTGTCAGTGGAATACTCTTATAAAATTCCAACAAAGATGAGTTTTGATATTTGTTCTTAATTATATCACTGCACTGTACATCAATCATTTCCATTTGAAGTTCCGGGACTAGGGTTTCAATGTCAGTATCAAAAGGATTCTGAAAAATCTTAATTTGATTCACAATGGCATCAAAGTCCGAGAAACGAGTATCAAAATTTATTTTCAAAGCACTCAAAGTTTCGATTGCAAAATCGATAGGAAACTCAGTCTCAGTGGTGTGGCTGAATATTTTACATGTTTTAAAATGTGAAAAACATTTACTTCGAAGTTGTGATTGAAACAGTATCAATTTCTTCCGAAATGATTTGATATTAGTGTATAAATCAGGAAGATGCTGGTTTTCTCCTTGCAATCTCAAATTCAGTTCGTTCACATGTTTTGTCAAATCAACATAGAATGCTAACTTCCACAGCCATGCGTTGTTTTGTAATTGAGTAAAAGGGCGAAGCTTTTCATTAAAAGAAAAATCGATCACTGCTCAAAGTTCAAAAAAGCGCTGACTTTCCCACAACTAAGCCAACGTACGGCAGTATGATAAGGTAAGTCATTTTCTCCAATCTCTTCAATAAATTGTCGGAATTGTCGGTGATTCAGCCCAAAAGATCTGATAAAATTAACAGTTGATATGACTGGTTTCAGAACTTCAGACATATCCAAACATTTTCCGCACAAAGACTGTTGATGAATGATATAATGTAAGACTAATGGTTTTGAACCACCGTCGTTTTCTACAGCCTTTGACACAAGAGCGACCACTCCTTTATCTTTCCCACTCATGTTTTTGCCTCCATCAATTGTAATACATTTCAAGTTTTTCCATCGAAGGTTCTTTTGATTAATGGCCATTTCAACTCCTTTAAAAATATCTATACCAGTAGTTGTGCCATGAATACTATACATATCAAGAAGTTCTTCATGCACTTCATAGCTTTTCTCTACTCCTCGAATATAAATCAACACCTGAGCAGTATCTGACACATCCGTTGACTCATCCAAGGCCAAAGAAAACCACTCAACATGTCCATTTTTGTCGAACAGTTGCGAGGATATATTTTCAGCGATGTTTTCTACCCTTCGAGCAATAGTGTTTGCTGACATACTGACAGTTTTTAATAAATTTACCCTTTCAGAGCACATTTCTTCGGCTACTGCAATTATGCATTCTTTGATCATTTCTCCATCGGTAAATGGTTTTCCACGTTTTGCAATTTCAAGAGCCACACGAAAGCGGGCACGAGTTGCAGCCTCTTGTTTAGTTTTGAGTATTGTAAATGAAGATTGCTTTAATTTCTATCCGCGCTTCATAGCTTCGAATTTTTCTGTCCGCAAACTTCCTGTATATTTTGAGTAATTTTGAAAATGTTTTGTTTCATAATGACGTTTAATGTTATATTCCTTGAGAACGGCTATGCTTTCATTGCAAATCAAACATAGCGCCCTTGTTACTGAACTCAATTACGAAATACTGAATGTTCCACTGATCTTTGAATTTTCTGCATTCACTATCAATTTTTCGCTTCTTTTCCATACTACTAAATCACACACAAAAGCAACAATTTAAATCAAAATACTGTTACAAAGATGTCTTTAACTTAAACACGCACAAACACGTTTTAAGGAGGTGTGCACTATTTTATTTCACAACAGTGTCATAGGAACTGACTTGTGGTTGCGCCACTAGCCTTCTTATATATTCCAATTACTGCCATCTAGAAGTGATTGGAAGACACCAGAATTTTCTCGAACCAACGAGATTATTCTGTACGTGCTATTAGCGCCTTCTGTTAGCGATAGAAGGTACTACCTATTTCCGCTTGTGTCCACCAGTTGTCGTGTCACGTTACTCCTCATGGCTCGTACTCTACGACTAATCTAGAAATTACAGATAATGACAGGAAAATTAATAATATGCAGTGTTGCCGTTTTGCGGACTTTAGTCCGATTTGCAGCCTTTTTTAAACGTTGCATACTTTTTCGGACTTTTTTTTCATCAGTGGACTATTTCACTTTTTACCACCGGCAACAATGATAATATGGTTTTGGCCCTCGGAACTTACTCGAGTATCAGTATGGCCCTAAGGCTGGAAAGTTTGGAGACCCCTGATCTAAACGGATACATTAATTCCAAAAACATGCGGATGTGGAGTGTTGACAGCTCACATTTTTTTAGAGAGACCCCACTGCATCCAATCAAAGTTGGTGTGTAGTTAGCAATGTCAACATGCAGAATTATCGGTCCAATATTTTTCTATGGTAATTTAAACACTGCCACTTATAGAGCCACTACTATGCTCCAAAATGGCCTCTTCCAACAAGATTCTGCTAGACCGGACATTGCCTGTGAAACATTAAATTATCTGAAGGAATTCTTCGACGACAGGCTAATAAGCAACAACCCATTTCCACCACGTTCTGGTGATCTAACACCTCTGGACTTTTTTCTTCTTCCATACCTAAAAAAATCAGTATTCAGCAGTCCAGTGCATACAGTAAAAGATATCTGATAAGAAAATGTGAAGAGATAGACAACACAGTATTACAAAATGTTAGAATTAAACAAGAGATGGACAGGACATTAAAATTTGTTGTGATATTTATTCTTCTTTGTTAATTTTATAATTCACAACACTATTAAATAAATCATTGTCAAATTTATGAGAAAACGTTTTATTTATAGCTAATTAAATTGTTGAACTTGAACACTAAAAGCAATGCCACATAACCTCAAGACCACTGACAGCTACTTAAAAATGACATTTGATAATTTTTTATGGAATTATTTTTTTATTAATTTTATGTGGAATTAAGAAATGTGCAAGTGTTGATTCCAAGACTTTTGGGACACACGTTACTATTAAATAGTTAAAAAAATAGAAGGTTTATGTGAACAGACATTTATGGTTTGTTATCCTTTCATTTTCATGTGGATGGAACAAGGGGAATTTCAAATATTGTAATAGTAACCAAATAGAAATTGTATGTAAACAGACGTTTATTATTTCTTATAGCAAAATTTTTATGCACTAAAATACAACCCTCATTTTTATGAGAGATGTTTTTATAATTATATACGTACTTTTACGATTTTACAAAGATATTTCGAAGCCTTTAATTTATTATATCCGAAATTAAATCGACAGTTTATGAATTAGATAATTATCCAAACCAAAATATTATTCCAAAATTCAGCAAAAACTTCAAAACATTGGAAAGCTGAGTTTTGATTAGTATTTACTACTGAAAAGGGAAAGTTTAAGTCAAGATATTTTAGGGCGTGTAAGTCTCTTGAAACGATTTTCCCAACTATTTCCAAGATTTCCAAGGATTTATGGAGCATAATGGCAACATCAGTACCTGTTGAAAGATTATTCTCTGCAGCAGGTGCTATAATGATCAAAACTCGCATATCATTATAGGATGGTGTGATGCAAGCATTATTATGTTTGAATTCTTGGTCCATCTTGCGACTTAAAATGTAAAATTTCAGTTAGTTAAATAATCAAAGTTCATTGTTTTGTAACCTGTAACTTCAAATATTGTAACCTGTATAAATGAATAAAGTATTATAAAATTGTAATATATTATATAACAATTATTTATATAACAAATAATCCCGCATTTATTAATTACAATAATATTAATGATCACCTCGCTTTGGACATCTTAACAATAAGTTCTACCAAGAACGATATCTGACGAGATGAGATGAGACCACACGAGACAAACGGTTACGAGAGCGAGACCAGACAGGCGGTTACGAGAAGAAGAACGAGACTGAGACGAGAGTAATTTTTTTCACAACTATCGAAAGCTAAACGAGATTCTTGAAACTCTCGCCTTATCTCGTTTCGTTTGAAGCCCTAAATGGCACACAATAAACTATTGTCATAAAAGATAAACAGTGGTACATCATTGGAAATATTAATTTCAATTTAACTATTTTCTGATAGCCTGTTTTTTTTAATTTTACAGGTGATAGTGAAGTGGACCAGTGTGGGATATCGTGAGGGACGTCGTGCGGCCTTAGCGATGGCCCTCCAGTGGGACAAACTTTCCCCGGCGGAGTTTCAGCAACTGCAGGACTTGGCCGCATGTAAGTAAAAACATTTCGCCTTACCTTCGACTAACATTCGGTCCATTGCTAACCCACTGTCGTCACAATTTATGTACACTCATAAAATGAACTGAAATATACTTTTTTGTATTTTACCCTTGCTTCACTTCCGTTTTGTCTACCAATTTATACCCCAAAAAGATATAATAGAGGTTGCGATGAAAATTGAAAGAAATAAAACAAAGAAATAATATTACACGAGATAGATCCACAAGATTGGATAGGAGAAGTGAATGCTAGAAGTAAGACAGAAACAAGAAATTGTAATTCTTGTTTCTATTTTTTTATATTTATTAAAGGATATATATACTTTATGTCTTATTTTCATACTTAAAACCGGGACATGCTGAAAACAGTGCTTTAGGGATAATAGCATACTAACGATACCTGCAGTTTATATACTTAAAGCATTATGTTATATAAAACTAAACATTCTAGAATTTGGTACACTTGCGGAGTCCCATTCCCACATTACTAGATTTGGCGCCTCTTTATTCAATCCTAAGCACAATACTACCCTCTATGATCATGAAAATCTATGAAAAATCCTTTATTTATACTGGAATAAAACTGTATAATAAGTTAGATTCGGAAATCAAAACTAAGAACTATAAGCAATTTT
This sequence comes from Phosphuga atrata, assembly GCA_944588485.1. NCBI lineage: Eukaryota > Metazoa > Arthropoda > Insecta > Coleoptera > Silphidae > Phosphuga > Phosphuga atrata. Next base: position 43,794,250 of record OX155892.1, on the reverse strand, counting down.
AATGTGATTTACAGCAAATACTATTACGGGGAGCATACTATTCTATTACCGAATTCTTGTGAAGTTATAATGTGTAATTTTTTCTTTTGTTAACTACATGTGTTTTTAACCTGTTTTTAAATTACCTTGACCATCACATCCACAGTATGATATTTATATCCAATTATTTACTTCTTGTGTTTATTCATCATGTGAATTTTATTTCTTAGTGTGAAATAAAATATAAAAAAAAACTTTATTTCTATTTTAATTATTATAATGGTACAAAAATACTTAAGGTTATGTCTAACTAGTTTGATGGCTAACGAATTATATGTGATGTGTGATATGTATAAACAGCTTGACGGCTAATTATAGTATATTGATACTTCCCTAATTAACATCTATATATAAACTAGCCTAACTATTATCTATGCTGACTTAACAGTCTCTTTGTGTAATTCATAGAATAATATATGGAAAACAACTTAATCTATTGCTGGGTTGCAAGATCCCGCGTAGGTAGGCAGACCACACGCGTAGGTGGGTAGATAACACCTCCCCTCGAAAATTCGACTACGCAATGGAATGAGGAAGTCGAACATTGGGCATTTCCAAAGTTTCCGGTTGCGATATCTTCCATTTCTGGATTCTTGGTCTGATTTTCTTGGAAGTAAAATATAATAACATTATAATTATATATATATATATATATATATATATATATATATATATATATATATATATATATATATATATATATATATATATACACACATATATATATATATATAAAAAAAGATTGTTTAAAAATTCAGGGTACTTTTATTTCGTTTGGTAACCACAATGAGTTCTTCAGAATTTGATTTTTAATTTCTTGAAGGTCTTCTAACTTCGCGTCTTCTAGGTATGTTTCTATTACTATGAGGATTTCTTCTTTTACTCGTTTCAATTCTGCGTCTTCACATAGTAGTATTTTTAAGTTAATTTTCTGAACATATTTTTCTTAAATGCAAAATACAAATTATTCTCCAAAACAAATTTTGTACTAGGTATTATCGTTCGGAATCGATTATTTCGTAGGACCTGTTACTGTATAAAAATGAAGAGAATTTTCAATATCTTGTAATATTGAATCAATAACCTCGTACACATTCAGTACTTCAAAGTAAAATTAAATATGCTATTTTCTCTACTTATACTCGATCAACAACTTATGCAATCTGTACAAACTTGGATTTGAGTAAATGTTCGTTATCTACTAATTTCTTGATTGTTTATTTAAATTTATTAATTATATCAATAGAGATTGAATTTTGTTTGTTAACACTTGCTAATATATTTTTTTTTCATTAGTTTCGAATTCAGTTTTTTCGTAAATAGATATTTCAATTGAATACTCATTATTTTCATTTACTTTTTCTAAACCATAAGTTGTTTGTGAATTTATTTTTTTAATTTATTCAATTATAGGTTTTTAATCATAATAATGAATCAAGGTGTGTGTATATTCTTTAATAGTGGCTATTCTTATTTTTTGTGGTAATATTCCTAATTTCTATGCATCCTGTCAGTGTGACGAAGATGAGGTACCTGGCATGGAATGATCAGGCTTAATTATATCACGATAGATGCGTATAATATTATCAACATCTTTAAATATGTATTGTAACAACATTTTTAGATTTTTATAACTTACTCGGTTCCTACCACATCCTAACTTGGGTATTGCGAGTTTATTAATTCCATTTTTAATATAGAATTCCCTCAAATTATCTAAAGTTTTAAATAAACATTCGTATGTTGGTTTATCATAATATTTCAGTTTCGTAATAAGATAAATTATAAATCGGTTGACTATTTTTAAATGACAAGATGAATATAGTTTTGAGTTTTGTTTCCTTAATAAGTCTACTCTTCTAAATCTAGTTTTAAAGTCTAATGCGATTCCAGCGTTAATTGCTAGATCTGAACTTACGCAGTGTGTTAATGAAAAATCGCTAGGTGCGTGAAATATATTATCTTCTTTTTCAATAATATTCTTTCCTTCATTGTTACCCATATTTTGTTAAATAATTTCCAAAATTTTGGAAGTTTAATATAGAGTAATATTTCATATGAGTGGGTATTGCTACAGTTTCAAATTTTTCATTAGTCTTAATTATTTCGGTGGGATTTCCAAATTTATTTGCTGTTTTTTGTCTTAAGTTTTACTTGATATAAGTTTTTGATTGGGTTTGAGATATTTGTGGGTCGTCGCGTTTTTCGTTCAGTTTTTAATTACTTTTGCTTTATTTCGTAAAAGGTCCTCGTTGATTTTACTATATAATAATCTACTTTTTTCTTTATGGTCACTAGTATAATCGTTAAGTCTACTATTCTATCAATATCTATATTAAAAGGGCTGTCGTCGCTAATATGTCTTTGACTATGTCAATTGGTTTTAATTTTGTCGTGGAATGAAAAATACGCGTAATATGGCGTAAATAATTTTTTTATCAGTTGGCGAATCTTTAAAACCTTGGTTATTAAGTAATCTTAGATGTTCAATTAATGTTGAATGGAATCTTTCTATTGGGCCGTTTGCTTGGGGGTGATTGGGAGAGCAAAAATGACTTTTATTTTATGTAAACTTAAAAGTTCTGTCATGACATACATGACTGTATTTTTGAATTATGTGCCATTATCAGCAATGATTTGATTGGGTATTCCGTGATATGAAAAAAAATGAATCAAATTATCTACTATTTGAGGTGCAGCTAAATTTGTGATTTTATATGCTTGAGCATATTTTGAGAATGTATCGTTTATAGTTATATATTTTGTTTGTTCTAATATAAACGTATCTAGTGAATTATTTCAAAAGGTTTCGATGCTGTTGGGGTAATATTTAATTTAATATTTCCCGGGTTTCTTTCATATTTGCTTTGTTGGCAAAGTTCACAGTTATTTATATAAGTTTGAATTAAATTTCTTAAATTCGTTCTTCCTTTTCGTCTATACCTCTGTAATTGCTTTTTCTTTCATGATAATTTTGTATTATGTGTTCGATGTCGTCTTTATCAGTAACATCCATTAATTTTATTATTCATCTTTTAAAAATCAATTGAGGGCAATTGAAATTTTTACTAACTATTTTACAAGAAGGTTCGTACATATCTGGTTTTTCAAAATATAAATGGTACTGTACATTCGGGGTAATATAACTTTTAATAAAGTTAACAATATCATGTTCAAATTGATTTTGTGACAATTGATTAAAAATCGCTGTTCGAATTGTTTTGTTAATTTAGAACAATTAATATTGTTTATAAATCTCCTATAATATCCTACTAGTCCTAAAAATCCTTTAGTCTGTTTCGTGCTTTTAGGTATGGGGTAATTTTTAATAGCTTTAATCTTGTCTGGATTTGGTTTGACACTGTCGGGAGTAACAATGTGTCCTAGATATGCGACTTTTTTGCATAAAAATTCTGATTTATCTAATTGAATTTAGAAATTAGTTTTTCTAAGTTTTTCAAATACGGATCTGAGTCTTTCTAAATGTTCTTGAAGTGATGTCGAAAAAATTATTATGTCGTCAAGATAAACGAGGCATTTTTCTATTTATCCATTATTCTTTGAAAGGTTGCGGGTGCATTTTTTAGTCCAAAGGGCATTCTAAAGTATTAGTAATGTCCATTTTCTGTATTAAATGCTGTCTTTTGTATGTCATTAGGATCCATCTCAATCTGGTGGAATCCACTAGCTAAATCGAAAGTTGTAAAGTATTGACATTTTTCAAGTTTGTCTAAAAGGTCAGTTATATTGGGTAATGGAAAGCGATCATCGATAGTCAACAACAACGCGCCATTTTCGTTTGCCAGATGCATCAAGTTTCTTGGGTACTACCCAAATTGGGGACCAGGGGGAATTAATGGGTCTAATAATATTCTGGCCTAACATATTTTTCATATGTCTTTCAACTTCGGGTTTATGTTTTATATTTTCGGGGTATCAATACGTTTTTGTGTAAATTGCTTCTTCGTCACTGGTTTTTATGGAGTGTTTAACTGCATTTGTGAATGATAAAGGTTCATTTTCCTGGTAAAATATATCAGCAAATTCTTTACATAATTTTTGAATACAATATTTTTCTTCTACATTTAAATGATCGGTTCTTATTGTAGATATATCGAGTGTGGTTTTTGGGGATTCATCAAAATTGTGTATATAAAATTTTTTAATTTCGTTTTCAATAAAATGTTCGACATAAATTGGTTCTGATAAATCTATAGAAATTATTTGTTCGGAATTATTTAAAATAGTGGTTTTAGCTTTTCCATGTTGTGCAACACTAATACGTTCAGGAATTTCGCAATTATTATTTTTTGATAAGGGATTATGATTTCTACATTTTTAATTGACGCTATAATTTCTATAACTCGTTCTGATTGTGGTTGAGCTATAATTAAATTCGTTTCGTTTTTGATTTGATGATACTCTAATTTAATATTTGCCTATGGGGTTATTAATAATCCGTTTTCGAAATCTAAATTTGCTTGAAGGAATTTTAAACTGTCTAAGCCTAACAAACCTTGAAATGTTTTATGGAATTTAAATTAGTAAAATTTTAAGTATTTTGAGATAAATTGAATATATTAGAAGTGGGTACTTGGACACTGTATTTGTGGGCTGAACTAGATGTTGAAATATTGTTGAGATAATAAAAAGATCATTCTGAATGTTGTTAGGATAAAATTGGGATGCAATGTTAGGATCAATAAATGATCTTGTTGAACCGGAATGAATAAAAAGTTTAACATTATTTTCTGGAATTATAATAGATAGTAGTTCGCTAGTAAGTTAAGTTTTCTGAACTCGGAGTTTCTTGAAAATGTTGGTCCTGTACTTGTTTAATATATGATTTCTACATCGTCATTTTCTACTTGAAATAGCTCGTCAGATATGAAATTTCTCTGTGGTCTATTAAATTGATCCCCTTGATTAGAAGTACTTGGTCTTGGAATAAATGTTTGTCTAGTAGTCGTACGCATTGAAGTTGGGGCTGTTTGATTTATATTTTGATTTTGGTTATTAGAAACTTTTTGAGAATACATATTTGGTTTTGAATTTAACAACCTATTCGGTTGATTGAATCTTGGATTATTTCGATATTGTGAATAATTATTGGGTCTATTTTGGAATTGCTGAGGGTGAAAATAATTTGGTATAGGTTTATTAAAATTGGCATTATTATAATTATTTGTTTGCCTTTTTGCATTATGATTTTGTCTTTGTGGATTATTATTTTGTCTTACATAATTATTTGGTCTTTGAAAGTTGTAAGTTTGTCTTTGAAAATTTTGATTTGAATTAACATTTTTGGTTGCATTTAGACAATAAAATATATTTTCTTCTTCAATTATAAAGTTTAGTGATTGGTACATATTATGGGGTCTCATACAACGAATAGTTGGGCCTAAGGGTTCTCTTAGACCTGATAAAAAGGTTTTTTAAAGTTAAGTTATTATATAAGTCACGTTTCAAAATTTTTGCGTCTGAAGTTTCTTCGTGTATATCTATATATGAACAGAGCAAATTGAGTAATGCCATGCATCTATCAAAGAATTGTTGCGGTTTTTCGGTTTGAAATTGTCTTAACAAAATTAAATCTCTATTTAAATAAGATTCGTCTCTTTAATCTGCAAAATTTCTACAAAAAGATCCTTCGAGTTCGTTCCAAGTGGGCACATTTTGAATGTTTGTTTGAATGCAACGAGCATTTCCGCATAACTTACATATTATTGAACTTAATAAAAAGACATTTTGAAAGTTATTTGGATTTGTTTGATCATATAAACTGTTAATTAAACTTTCACATCTTGCTAAGTATCTATTTAATTCGTTTGGATTGCCATCAAATTGTGGAACGGAATTCAAATACTCTACTTTGAAATGATGATGAGCCATATTTAAATTTGTTTTAAATACGTACGATAAATTATTTAATCCAATATTCAAGTTACTTTGACTTTGAACGTACCACAAGTCCTCTTCACACACGCTCGAAATTGATGAACCATGAGATATAAAATTGTACTTACATTAATATGAACTGGATTGTGTGCATTATTCTTCGTTTCTTAACTAAGAGAATCGGTAGATGGATCGGCGATTTTCTTCCTCTCCAGCTAGCTTCTTCTCAGGAATGGTGATGTGGTTCTGCTTCTCGTGATAGGTCTATGGGGATGCTTCACAGGTCGACGATCGACTGGCATTCTTGAAGTTCGAAGAATCCGCTCTGCTGGACTTCTTCCAAAAACTTTGGGTTGCAGATCCCGCGTAGGTAGGCGCATGTGGTCTGCGTAGGTGGGTAGATAACATGTGGCTAAGTGAATAAATATATTATTATTACTAGTACATATTAATCGTTTTTTTTAAGTGAAATAGTGATGAAGATGGAATAGTCCTTTAGGGTGGAATAGTTGTTGTAGGGTGGAATAGTTGTTGAGTCACTATATATAATAGAGAATTTAGAGGTGCACGCTACTGTTGCCGACGAAGGAACCATATGGTATTGTATTTGGCACCTGTTCTGCCGCTTGACGGTATGCAACCCTGTATGGAAAATTTAAAGGTGCACGCCGCTGGCGTTTTCATCGCTATCTGGTACGACATATAGTAGACTATAGTTAATTATTAATAAACCGCTTTATTTTTAAATCTTACGCAATTTTCTGCAAATGAGTGGAGGTGGTAGATTCTTCTAAAATTTCAATAAAAAAAATTGCCACATATATATTACCACATTACCTTAGACTTTTAGGTTTTGAATTATCTGATCATTTATCGGCCGCGCGTATGTGGTCTTGATCAGATAATGCAAGCCCAGATAAATCAAAACCATATATGCGCTGCCGCGCGTATGTGGTCTTAAACAGATAGTTGAAGACCACATACGCGCTACCGCGCGTATACCCCTTCCCTGAATTTAGTTTTTAAATGTTTTCGTTTGTGAAAAAAAAACCGGCCAAACGGTTCGCTTTGGAAAGATGAAAATTACACAATTAATAGATGAAAATCTGCTATATAAAACAGTGCTAAAAACATGTTTGGTAGACTTTGGAGACTTGGAAAAAATTTGTAAATTTTCAACAAGTATTTCTTTGTTAGAAAAAAATATGTGTCCAAGCTATCGGCCATGAAAATACCAAAACGTCAATTTCAATAGAAAAATGTATAATCTATATAGATCTGAAAGAAATTTCAATATATCTCTTGCAGTTTTTATTTTAAAGTTATTTGAATTTATTAATTTTTGTTATGCCCGAATTTGAGGGTCTCAATTTATCTGCCGCTTCGCGGTATCCAACCCAATCCAACCGGGGTTAAACCAATGGTCCTTACAACACTGTCCTATATTGTATCGCGAGCTCGCGCTAGCGCGCGTATGTTGTCTTGATTTATCTGTCTGCTACGCGGCGGGTAACCTAATCTAACCGGGGTTAAAGCAAGGGTCGTTTTTCACATTGGCTTATATTGAATCGAAACTTCGCGCTGTCGCGCGTATGTTGTCTTGATATATCTGTCCGCTTCGCGGCGGGCAACCTAATCTAACCGTGATTAAACCGCTTGTCCTTGCGAAATTGTCCTATATTGGATCGAGAGTTCGCGTTGCCGTGCGTATGTTGTTTTGATTTATCTATCCGCATCGTGGCGGGCATCCTAATTTAACCGGGGTTAAACCAACGGTCCTTTTTCACATTGACCTTTATTGAATCGAGAGCTCGCGCTGCCACGCGTACGTTGTCTTGATTTATCTGTCCGCTTCGCGGTGGGTAACCTATTCTAACCGGGGTTAAACCAATGGTCCTTTTTCACATTGAGTCGATAGTTCGCGCTGCCGCGCGTATGTTGTCATGATTTATCTGTCCGCTTCGCGGCGGGCAACCTAATCTAACTAGGGTTAAACCAACGGTGGAAATTCGCGAAATGCCACACATCAGTCGTTTCATAATCGATCGAAATTAGACATTCCGCTTATACCTGGATATTCAGGCCGAACGCTTCCCCACACGGACCCCAAAGGTTTCATTACAAAAATGACCACTTTTACAAAGGTCGCAACGAATATGCCCGGGGAAAACAGAATTCACGCGAGGATTCCGGTTGAAAACTCGGAGGCGCGTCCTCCTACGGCACTCGCGTCGCTGCGCGACTTTTTTCGGCGACGTTATTCACATTTTTCTGCGAATCCAGGTGCCCCGACCATAGGCCGACTCCGGCGGCCCCCTCGGTCCGAGAGAGTCGGTGTACCAGTTTCTTGTAGCCAAAGAACAGGCCAGCGACCCCACGTAGAGCGATTTTCGATGAGACCTGCGGATCGCGTCACTTAGACGTCAAAAAATGACAAATTTTTTGCAAAGAAAGCTCGTTTTCTGCACTTGCCAAGAGAATAAAACAAAAATGTCGAGAAGTGAGGTGACCGTCGGACATGCGGCGATGTTCCGGACATGTCGGTGCCGGAGGCAGGTTCGTGCGACGAAAACTGTCCGAGTTGTGGGCGAAAAAGGAGAAAAAACTTACAAAATCGGCGCAGCAGCCCCCGAAGACGGCAGACGGTTGAAACTATTTTTAGAAAACAGTTAAATCTTAGTGCAATATATACATTCTTTGTGCTGCCGCGCGTATGTGGTCTTGGCCAGATAAATTGGTCTTCATCCGATAAATCAAGACCACATACGTGCGGCAGCTTGGTCTTGGTCAGAAAAATGAAGACCACATACGTGCGGCAGCGCGAATCATTCCTCAGATGAATCAAGACCAGATAAATCAAGACCAGATGTATCAAGACCACTTAGGCACTGCCGCGCGTATGTTGTCCTGGTCAGATAAAACAATTCTGTGTCAAGGCCACGAAAATATCCGCCACGAAAATACCAAAAAGCAAATTTCAATAGAAACATCTATAGGCTACGTGGAACTGAAGGAATTTTGAATATATCTGTCCAAGTTTTCAAACTATAGTTATTTGAATGTCTGACCTCGTGTGCGACTTCGTGTCGCCGCCAGATAAAATATTTTGCAAAACTAACTGAGTAAAATCATAGACTAATGCTCTACAAATGTGTCAAATTCTGTTGATCAACTTTGTGTGAAACGTACTAAAATAATTTATTAAACAAATCCAGACAGGTCAAACACGAATTTCAACCAAAAACGAACACAAAAATTTCAAAATATTCAAAAATTGCGAAAAAATATAATAAAATGATTTCAACGAAACTTTAACGGAATGTGGGTGGCCACATGAAGTAACCGCTGGCCAAATTTGAACGCCCCGCCTCCAATGGGGACGGCGTGGCATATGTCTTTAAATGGATTTTGCAAATATCTCGCCAACGCCTGAAAATATAAAATTATAACTGGGATATACGTAAGTAGGATGTCGATATCTACAAAAAAAAGTATTTTTTGCAAATTTTACAAAAACCTTTAGCTGCAAAAGTAAAAAATATAAAATCCAATAATTTATCCAAGGGTACCCCTTCTCTAAATTTCGTTTGAAAATTTACATGGGTTTAAATGGGCTCTTCCTCCAAAACGGCTCCCTTTGGAAAAATGAAAATTACACAACTTTTAGATGAAAATCTGCTCTATAAAATAGCGCTAAATGCATGTTTCTTAGACTCCGGAAAATTGGACAAAAAAATATATTTGCAAGTATTTCTTTATTTAAAAAAAATCCTGTGTCAAGGCTATCGACAACAAATATGTCAATTTCAATAGAAACATGTACAATCTACATAAAACTGAAATATTTTTGAATAGATCTGTTAGAGGTTTCAAGCGATAGCTATTTAAATGTCTTATGGCTTACCTTTTGTTCTGCTTTGACTTTGAGGGACCGCTGCTATATAGAATATTTTGCATAATGACCCAGACAATTCATAGAATAATTATTTTTCTCCAAAGTGTTGAATTTCATTGTTCGAAGTGATGTGAAACTTAAAAAAAATTCAATGAATCCGAGACATTGCAATAACACATTTCTGTATTGAATGGTGTTATTTTGTGTGTTGAGCCTATCAACCACAAAGATACGAAAATGTCAAACTTAATAGAAAAATGTACAATCTATATAGAACTGAAATAATTTGAACTGAAATAGATCTGTAACAGTTTTCAAGCGATAGCTATTTAAATGTCTTACGGCTTATGCTTTGACTTTAATTACATGGGTTTAAATGGAGAACGCGGTAAGAGGTTTTCAAATTAATTTATTCTGCAAGAACTGTTCGCTTTGGAAAGATAAACATGACACAATTTTTCTGTGGCATGGCTATCGGGCACGAAGATACCAAAATCTCAATGTCAGAAGAAAAATTTATAATTTATGTAGATCTGAAAGAAATTTTAATTTATCTCTTGCAGTTTTCAATTCATAGTTGTTTTAATTTATTACTTTTTGTCCGAGTCTGTGGTCCGAGAGCCCGAGTTGGGCGGCGACCCGAAAATATTTTGCCAAACGAACTGAGGAATATCATAGACTGACTAATTCTCTACAAACGTCTCTAATTTTATTGCTCCACGTTGTGTGAAACACTAAAATATATATATATATATATATATATATATATATATATATATATATATATATATATATATATATATATATATATATATATATGTATATATATATATATATATATATATATATATATTTTAATCCAGACATGTCAATCACGAATTCCGATCAGAAAAGATGAAATTTTTAAAATATTCAAAAATTGCGATAAAATGTATTAAGCCTGTAAGCATTTAAATGAAACTTTTACTGAATGTGAGTATCATATATCATATTGCGTCCCATCAGTAGCTCTGATGTTTTTTTGGTGAATTCTTGGTTCAGAAAATGCGGATATGAAAATCGAAAATTCGAATCCTCTTGCGACGGGCCTTGCAGGTGAAAGTGCGGAAATGTGTTACCACCGATTGGTGTTCTTTGCATGTACGTTGCAGCGTAAATGTCGTGGTAAGAAAATTCCGATTTTGACGTACCCAAAATTTGAGGAATTTTGGAAAATTCGCCCTCGCCGAACCGCAGCCGGCGAAGAAGCGAAATTTACAATCCTTGCAGAAAAGAGTTGAAATTTGCTAATTGCCGCGGCAAAAGTTGCTAAAATTGAAAGACGGATGAAATATGACATGCGAAAAATTGGGGTCGATTCCCATGGCTCTGGGGGGCGCACCGTGCAAATGAAACGTGCAAACTTAGTTTCAGAATGTCGGCAATTTCCGGCGGAAGGACACCGTTCAAAAATTTCTGGAAAATTCGCATGCGCCTCTTAGCTAGGACTTGATGCGAATTTGCTTTTTTTGAAATAACTTTGCCAGATGCGGACTTTTTGCAACTTTTAATAGCCTATGGCACGGTCCAGTCTGTTCTCGATCTGCCACTGTAGGGCAGGAAGTTGTGCCATTTGTACTTTTGTAGATCTCGATTGCGGATTGACATCCTACCGGTTTGCTACTATCGGCCGTGGCGACCTCGTGGTTTCTGCGAATTCCTTCATCGAACGGTATAGAAGAAATTGCAAAATTCCAACCACTTCCGGTTCGGCGGCCGCAAACGTCGGGTTTCACAAAAACATTTACCGCACGGCCATTTTTGCAAAAAATCGCACTGCCCCTTCGAAGACCCAGAGAGAAAGAACTGACGAAACCGGACCCGCAAGCCAGATAGCGCCATTCGAGTCGCGATCGCTCTAAATACGGCCGCTCGGCGGCCGAGAAAGCGAAATTTCGTTTTCGCGCCGCACCCCCGCCGCCTCCGGCGGCACCATAATTTCTCAAAGATTAGTCGATTGTCTGGGGTTTTTTTAACATTTTACCACTTTCTTCCGGCATAATTTCTTTCAAAAATCACCCAAAACTTCCATTTTCATTCTCCAAACCCGATTTGACGCATTTCTCCCGCCCCTTCCCGGAAAGGCGTACCAAACTATTTTAGTATATGTAACTAGTACATCTACTATTACATCCGGTAAAAGTACTTACTCTTGTACTGCACACTAATTCTACGGGTTGATATTTCCTTAGAAGCGCTACGTTCTGTCAACACTGCCTAAAATTTTGACTATTAAGTTTGACGTTCAGAGCCAACTTTAAACATGTGCGTATAGATGTGTTCTTTTGAACATATCTTTGAGTAATAGAATTTTTTTATATAGAACGCAGCTATTGATGACGATGACGCAAATCTATGTGTTTACCCTCTACCCAAATGTCATTCAGCGCGGCTATAGAAGTTTCACTTCAAAAGTTTTCACTTGAAAATATAAAACGCAAAAAAAATTAATGGTACACCCCTTCTCTGAATTTAGATTATTAATTTACATGGGTTTAAATGGAGAAAGTAGTTGGAGGTTTGCAAAAAAAAATATTAAAAAACTCACCAAAAACCCTTTATCGAACAGTGTAAAATACATGTAAGGCAGAGTTCAGAAACTTGGACAGAAAAAATACTTTCAAGGCTATCGGCCACGAAGATTCCAAAATGACATTTTCAATAAATAAATGTATGCACTATTTAGAACTGGAAGATTTTTGAATACATCAGTTGTAATTTTCAAAATATTGTTATTTGAATGTGTTGCGTTCTGTGCTGTGTTGATTTTGAGACGCGGTGGTCGCTGCCAAATAAAATATTTTGCAAAACTAACTAAGGGATATCATAGACAGACTAATTCTCTACAAATATGTCTAATCTTATTGTTCCACGTTGTGTCAAAATTACTAAAATATTTTTTTAAGTGAATCCAGACTTGTGAATAACGAATTCCGAACAAAACCGAACTTACAAAATTTCAAAATTAGCGAAACAATTTAATAGCCTTTCAATGATCTCAATGAAAGTTTTACTGAATGTGGGTATCCCCCAGTAGTATCCGCTGACCAAATTTGAACGCTCCGCTTTCAATGGGGGCGACGTGGCGAACAATTATTGCTTTACAGGTTTTTGGCAAATACCTCTTCAGCGCCTCAACCTCAAGGAAATTATAGCAGGGACCACCGTGTGTAATATGTTGGCGTCTACAAAAAAGTATTGTTTGCAAATTTAGTCAAATGGTTCGGTTTAGTAACAAAAGTAAAAGATATAAAATTAAAAAAAAATAATCAAGGGGTACCCCTTCTCTGAATTTCGATTTTCAATTTACATGGGTTTAAATGAAGCGTTCTTCATTTAAACCCATGTAAATTGAAAATCCTTGATTTTTTTTTTAATTTTATATCTTCACTTTGGAAATATGTATATGGCAGACTTTTTAGAAGAAAAACTGCTCTATCGAACAGTGTAAAATACCTGTTTGGCACAGTTCAGAAAGTTGGACAGAAAAAATACTGGAAGAATTTCAACACAAATTTCTAAATGAGTGTGTCAAGGCTATCGCCAACGAAGATTACAAAATGACAATTTCGATAGATAAATATGCGCTATCTAGAATTGAAAAATTTTGGAATACATCTGTTGCAGTTTTCAAAATATAGTTATTTGAATGTGTTGCCTTCTGTGCTGCGTTGACTTTGTGAGGCGGCAGTTGCCGCCGGATAAAATATTTTGTAAAACTAACTGAGGGATATCATAGAATGACTAATTCTCTACAAATATGTAAAATTTTATTGTTCCACATTGTGTGAAACTTGCTATTTTTTTTTAATACATCCAGACATGTCAATCACAAATCCAAATATGTAATGGCAGCCGCCGCCAGATAAAATATTTTGAAAATTGATGTGTTAGATATTGAGGTGTTACACAGATCGATTATTTCTCTACAAACGTGTACTGTTCCACATGGTGTGGAACTTATTAATATTTTTTTAATGAAACCAGCCATCAATTTAAATGAGAAACTAAATTTGAGTGGTCAAAGATTTATATTTTTCACCCAGGATAAATAGAACACTTGTTAATCTGTTTGTTACAAAAAAAAAGTTTATTACGAAACTAAATACATTTAAAACTCGGAATAGAAAAACAGTTTAAATAACCACAAATATTTTGGCACACAATTCCACTAATATCACATGTTCCAAAATGATTTCCACTGATTTCAAGAACGAACTTTTCTGGGCCAAACTTGCTTGGGGGTCTCTTCTCTGTCAGAATTGTTCAAAAAGTCTGAGTTTTGTCCAAAAACAAATTTTTCAGCCGTCGCAGTAGACTTAAACTAACTGACGTTTGGGTTGACGTTTGTGTTTGCGGGACGCCAGTAGCGCCGATGTTTTTTCTTGGTGAATTCTTGTTTCAGAAAATGCGGAAAAAAAATCGAAAATTCGAATCATCTTGCGATGGGACTTGCAAGTGAAAGTGCGGAATTGTGTTACCACCGATTGGTGTTCTTCGTTGCAGCGTAATGTCGTTGTAAGAAAATTCTGATTTTGACTTACCTGAAATTTGAGGAATTTTGGAAAATTCGCCCTCGCCGAACCGCAGCGGGCGAAGAAGCGAAATTTACAACCCTTGCATAAAAGAGTTGAGATTTGAGAATTGCCGCGGTAAAAGTTGCTAAAGTTAAAAGACGGATGAAATATGACGTGCGAAAAATGGGCGACGATTCTCAGGGCTCTGGGGGGAGCACCGTGCAAACTACACGTGCAAACTTAGTTTCAGAATATCGTCAATTTCCGGCGGAAGGACAATGTTTCTGAAAAATTTCTGAAAAATTCGCATGCGCCTCTTAGCTAGGACTCAAAATGCGAATTTCAGGTATTGTTTACTTTGACGATCAACATAACCAACATATATTGTTTATTTTATTGTTTATAAATTGGTGTTGTCTCAAATGTGACAAGTTACATAACCAAGTTAAAAAAATCAGCTCTGCGACAGACTTTTTTTTTTCGTCAAAGTTGTATGCCAACACCAACAATCCTTGTCACATTATTTTATTTTTCATCGAGAGTATAAGCTGCACAGAACTGAAAGAATTTTGAATACATATGTCCAAGTTTCCAAGCTATAGTAATTTGAATGTCACCTTGTGTGCCGTTTTAAGTTTTAGGGGCGGCGGTCGTCGCAAGATAATATATTTTACAAAATTCATAAGAGGAGTTGATAGAATGATCCTTTCTCTACATATTTGTAAAATTTTATTCTTCCACATAGTTTGAAACCTATTGAAATAAATTTTGTAACAGATCCAGACATGTCAATCATGAATTGCAACCTAAACTGAATACGAACATTTCAATATATTCAAAAATTGACAAAATATGTAGTAACCCGTAAAGGATTTCAATGAAACTTTTACTAAATGTAGGTGGCCACATGAAGTACCCGCTGGCCAAATTTCCACTGGAGGCGGCGTGGGGAATTATTTTTGCTTTAGAGGTTTTTTTGCAAATATCTTGTCAACGCCTGAAAATAGAAAATTATGATATACGTGATCTGCGTATGTAGACATTGGTGTCTACAAAAAGTATTCTTTGCAAATTTTGTAAAACCTTTCGGTTTCGTCACAGAAGTAAATAACATAAAATGCAATATTTTTTTCAATTTTTAATGGCGAACGCTATTGGAAGTTTGCAAAATAAACTTCCTTTAAAACGGCTTGCTTTGGAAAAATGAAAATGACACAATTTTTAGATGAAAATCTGCTTTATAAAATAATGTTAAATGCATGTTTGGTAGACTTCGGAGAGTTAGACAAAAACATATATTTGCAAGTTTTCAATAAGTATTTCTTTATTAGAGAAAAATCCTCTGTCAAGGCTATCGGCCACGAAGCTACCAAAACGTCAATATCAATAGAGAAGAGTATAATCTATATAGATCTGAAAGAAATTTTAATATATCTGTTGCAGTTTTCAATTTAAAGTTATTTGAATTTATTAAGTTCTGTTAAGTGCGAGTTTGAGGGGCGGCGACCGCCGCCAGATAAAATATTTTGCAAAACTAACTGAGGGCTATTATAGACTGACTAATTCTCTACAAACCTGTCAAATTTTATTGTTTCGCGTTGTGTGAAACTTACTAAAATAATTTTTTTAACAAATTACCCAAATGTCAATTACAAATTCCGGTCAAAACCGAAGACGAAAATAAAATATTCGAAAATTAAGAAAAAAATGTATTAAACTTTAAGGATTTCAATGAAACTTTTACGGAATGTGAGTATCCACCAGAAGTATCAGCTGACAAAATTTGAATGCTCCCCGTCTAATAGGGACGGCGTGGAAAATTATTTTTTCTTTTCGGAAATATCTCGTCAACGCCTCAAAATAGAATAATAGGACGGTGGTAGCTACGATAAAGTATTCTTTGCAAATTTTGTAAAAACTTTCGGTTTAGTCACAAAAGTAAAAAATATAAAATGCAAAAAAAACCTTCTCTTCCCTTCTCTGAATTTCGATTTTCAATTTACAAGTGTTTAAATGGACAACGTGGTTGGAAAAATTTCATTTGAAATTTGAAAATAACAGAATATTTAGAAGAAAATCTGCTTTATCGAACAGTGTAAAATACATATTAGGCATATTATATTATACATATTATATTTGCAAGTTTTCAATAAGTATTTCTTTATTAGAGAAAAATCCTCTGTCAAGGCTATCGGCCACGAAGCTACCAAAACGTCAATATCAATAGAGAAGAGTATACTCTATATAGATCTGAAAGAAATTTTAATATATCTGTTGCAGTTTTCAATTTAAAGTTATTTGAATTTATTAATTTCTGTTAAGTGCGAGTTTGAGGGGCGGCGACCGCCGCCATATAAAATATTTTGCAAAACTAACTGAGGGATATTATAGACTGACTAATTCTCTACAAACCTGTCAAATTTTATTGTTTCGCGTTGTGTGAAACTTACTAAAATAATTTTTTTAACAAATTACCCAAATGTCAATTACAAATTCCGGTCAAAACCGAAGACGAAAATAAAATATTCGAAAATTAAGAAAAAATGTATTAAACTTTAAGGATTTCAATGAAACTTTTACGGAATGTGAGTATCCACCAGAAGTATCAGCTGACAAAATTTGAATGCTCCCCGTCTAATAGGGACGGCGTGGAAAATTATTTTTTCTTTTCGGAAATATCTCGTCAACGCCTCAAAATAGAATAATAGGACGGTGGTAGCTACGATAAAGTATTCTTTGCAAATTTTGTAAAAACTTTCGGTTTAGTCACAAAAGTAAAAAATATAAAATGCAAAAAAAACCTTCTCTTCCCTTCTCTGAATTTCGATTTTCAATTTACAAGTGTTTAAATGGACAACGTGGTTGGAAAAATTTCATTTGAAATTTGAAAATAACAGAATATTTAGAAGAAAATCTGCTTTATCGAACAGTGTAAAATACATATTAGGCAGAGTTCAGAAAGTTGGACAGAAAAAATACTTGAAGAATTTCATCACAACTGTCTGAATTTAAAAAAGATCCTGTGACAAGGCTATCGGTCACGAAGATTTCAAAATAGCAATTTCGATAGATAAATGTATGCGCTATGTAACCCAAGTTGTGCCATTTGCACTTTTGTAGATCTCGATTGTGGATTGACATCCTATCGGTTTCTTACTATCGGCCGTGGCGACCTCGTGGTTTCTGAAAATCGTCAAATCGGTACATTGTACGCAAGACACCGTCGACTTCCATCGAACGGTGTAGAACAAATTGCAAAATTCCACCCACTTCCGGTTCGGCAGCCGATAACGTCCGGTTTTGCAAAAACATCTACCACACTGCCATTTTTGCAAAGCCTCTTCGAGGACCAAGAGAGGAAGAACCAACGAAACCGAACCCGCAATGGGAAAGGCATTCTGTTCAGCGGTCGGCTCGCAATAGAACGTCAAAGAAGATCGTAAATTTTGAGATTATCTCCAAATTTTGACTCGAAAATTCGAGATGACAGTTTATAGGGAAAAATCGGCGCTCCCGATAGCACCACTCGCGGCGCGATCGGTCCAAATACGGCCGAGAAACGGAAATTTCGTTTTCGCGCCGCACCCCCTCCGACTCTGGCGGCACCCCAATATTTTAAAGACTAGTCAATTGTCTAGAGTTTTTTAAACATTTTTCCACTTTGTCCCGGCAAAATTTCTTTCCAAAATCACTCAAAACGTCCATTTTCATTCTCCAAACCCGATTTGACACATTTATCCCGCCCCGTCCCGGAAAGGCGAACAAACTATTTTGGGATATGTAATAATTATACACAGAACAAACTAAATTAACATGTCAAGTATATACGCAGGGCGACGAACACTGGAAATAAAATTAAAAAAAAAAACAAGTATACTGCAGAAATTTGCGTATAGAAATAGCTGTATGCCAAAGAAGGTAACTAATAGGATACACTGACAAGACTAGACAGACAAGAATAAACAACACAAATAAGACTAGACAGACAGACTAGACAGGCAAGGACAGGCAGGACTAGACAGACAATACTAGACCGACTAGACTTGACAGAAAAGACTTGACAGACAATACTAGACCGACTAGACTTGACAGAAAAGACTTGACAGACAAGACTAGACAGATAAGACTAGACAGACAAGAGTAGAGAGACAAGACTAGAAAGAGAAGACTAGACAGACAAAACTAGACCGACAAGACTAGACAGACAAGACAAGACTAGACAGACAAGACTAGACAGACAAGACTAGACAGACAAGACTAGACAGCCAAGAATAGACAGACAAGACTAGACAGACAAGACTAGACAGACAAGACTAGACAGACAAGACTAGACAGACAAGACTAGACAGACAAGACTAGACAGACAAGACTAGACAGACAAGACTAGACAGACAAGACTAGACAGACAAGACTAGACAGACAAGACTAGACAGACAAGACTAGACAGACAAGACTAGACAGACAAGACTAGACAGACAAGACTAGACAGACAAGACTAGACAGACAAGACTAGACTAGACAAGATTTTCCCAGAAAAGTGGAAAAAGGCCAACCTGGTGCTCCTAAGAAAGGGAGAAAAACCTATACAAGAGCCTGCCTCCTATCGCCCCATTTGCTTACTGGATGTCGCAGGAAAGCTCCTTGAACAGATGTTGCTTGATAGAATCAAGACAGAGCTTGATAAAGGCAAACAGCTCTCGGACAGACAATATGGGTTCAGGGAAAGAAGGTCGACGGTAGATGCTATCATGAGAGTTGTTGGAATAGCAGAGAATGCCTCAGCTGGCACGCGGGCAACACGAAAGATTAGCGCATTGATAACCCTCGATGTGAAAAACGCATTCAACTCGGTCGCATGGCAAAATATCATGGAAGAACTGACTAGTAGAAACTTTGCCCCATACCTGTTGAGACTACTTCGCAGCTATCTATCCAACAGGAGAATTTTATTCGAAGTTGGCTCTGAAATCGCTGATTACGAAGTGTACAGTGGTGTTCCACAGGGCTCAGTCCTGGGTCCTACATTGTGGAATATCATGTACGACGGCGTGTTGAGACTAATTTTGCCGGACGGAGTGCAAATAATAGGATTCGCCGACGACCTAGCCATTGTTGCAATAGGGAAGACAGAGGAAGAGATAATGAGTCGCGCAAATATGGCCATGAAACAAGTGGATGAATGGCTGGGAAAAAAAAGATTAAAATTAGCTCCCCAAAAAACAGAAGCTGTACTGTTAATAGGCAACAGAACCGTTGGACCTATTACTTTTAAAATTAAAGAGGTAGAAATCACTCCCAAAGAAGCAATTACATATCTGGGAGTAACCATTGACAGAAAGCTCTCCTTCAAGGAACACGTCAAAAGAATTACGGCAAAGGCCCTTAAAACTACCTCAGCTTTGGAAAAACTAATGCCCAATACTAGTGGTCCAAAAAGTAGTAAGAGAAGGCTGCTCTGCTCGGTGGTCCAATCAACTATGCTGTACGGAGCTCCGGTCTGGGCAAGAGCCGTTACTAAAACAAACATTAAGAACATGCTCGCTTCTGTACAAAGAAAAATGGCCATTCGAGTATGCAGCGCATACAGAACAATATCTAGGGACGCCGTACTAGTCATCGCTGGAGTTGCACCGATAGAATATCAAATACAGGAAAGAGTGGAATTGTACAAGACCAGAAACTCCACAAACAGAGAACACTACAGAAGAAGCGCAAAGGACCAAATGTTTGCACTATGGCAAAAGAACTGGAGCTCATCTGAAAAAGGCCCCTGGACG
Source organism: Phosphuga atrata (assembly GCA_944588485.1). NCBI lineage: Eukaryota > Metazoa > Arthropoda > Insecta > Coleoptera > Silphidae > Phosphuga > Phosphuga atrata. The sequence continues at coordinate 43,774,085 of OX155892.1, read as the reverse complement.
AGACTCCTAATACCCTGTGTGAAATTATGGGCAACACGCCAGCATGGAGATCTTTCCTATCACCTAACACAGGCTCTCAGCGGCCACGGATGTTTCCGGGAGTACTTGCATAGGATCGGCAGGGCCTCCGACGACTATTGTGTGTATTGTGGGAACGCAGACACCGCACAACATACCATTTTCGAATGCGAAAGGTGGACCCCAGAAAGAGAAAAGTGGATGAAACAGACAAATTTGACGCTCGAAGTACATACACTGGTGGACGTAATGCTTAAATCAGCACAATACTGGTCATATACGGAAAACATGATAAGACAGATTATCACACAAAAAGAACTCGACGAACAACGACAGATGCAGTGGCAAAAATAAACAGAAAAAAACAATAATTAAGTTCCAGAACCCCTAAACACTCATAGTGAATGGGGGATGTATGGATAAAAAATTTAGAATTCTATCGTACAACGACATCTTGAGGTTATGCTTGCAGCGGTACCAAGATGCTCGTGATTCCAGGAGGGCCACTTGTCAAGTTAACAGAATGTGCTTGCTACGTCCTCCACAAAAAAAAAAAAAAAAAAAAAAAAAAAAAAGACAAGACTAGACAGACAAGACTAGACAGACAAGACTAGACAGACAAGACTAGACAGACAAGACTAGACAGACAAGACTAGACAGACAAGACTAGACAGACAAGACTAGACAGACAAGACTAGACAGACAAGACTAGACAGACAAGACTAGACAGACAAGACTAGACAGACAAGACTAGACAGACAAGACTAGACAGACAAGACTAGACAGATAAGACTAGACAGACAAGACTAGACAGACAAGACTAGACAGACAAGACTAGACAGACAAGACTAGACAGACAAGACTAGACAGACAAGACTAGACAGACAAGACTAGACAGACAAGACTAGACAGACAAGACTAGACAGACAAGACTAGACAGACAAGACTAGACAGACAAGACTAGACAGACAAGACTAGACAGACAAGACTAGACAGACAAGACTAGACAGACAAGACTAGACAGACAAGACTAGACAGACAAGACTAGACAGACAAGACTAGACAGACAAGACTAGACAGATAAGACTAGACAGACAAGACTAGACAGACAAGACTAGACAGACAAGACTAGACAGACAAGACTAGAGAGACAAGACTAGACAGACAAGGCTAGACAGACAAGACTAGACAGACAAGACTAGACAGACAAGACTAGACAGACAAGACTAGACAGACAAGACTAGACAGGCAAGACTAGACAGACAAGACTAGACTGACAAGACTAGACAGACAAGACTAGACAGACAAGACTAGACAGACAAGACTAGACAGACAAGACTAGACAGACAAGACTAGACAGACAAGACTAGGAACAGACAAGACGAGACAGACAAGACTAGACAGACAAGACTAGACAGACAAGACTAGACAGACAAGACTAGACAGACAAGACTAGACAGGCAAGACTAGACAGACAAGGCTAGACAGACAAGACTAGACAGACAAGACTAGACAGACAAGACTAGACAGACAAGACTAGACAGACAAGACTAGACAGACAAGACTAGACAGACAAGACTAGACAGACAAGACTAGACAGACAAGACTAGACAGACAAGACTAGACAGACAAGACTAGACTTGTCTAGTCTTGTCTGTCTAGTCTTGTCTGTCTAGTTTTGTCTGTCTAGTCTTGTCTGTCTAGTCTTGTCTGTCTAGCCTTGTCTGTCTAGTCTTGTCTGTCTAGTCTTGTCTGTCAAGTCTTGTCTGTCTAGTCTTGTCTGTCTAGTCTTGTCTGTCTAGTCTTGTCTGTCTAGTGTTGTCTGTCGTCTTGTCTGTCTCGTGTCTGTCTAGTCTTGTCTGTCCAGTCTTGTCTGTCTAGTCTTGTCTGTCTAGTCTTGTCTGTCTAGTCTTGTCTGTCTAGTCTTGTCTGTCTAGTCTTGTCTGTCTAGTCTTGTCTGTCTAGTCTTGTCTGTCTAGTCTTGTCTGTCTAGTCTTGTCTGTCTAGTCTTGTCTGTCTAGTCTTGTCTGTCTAGTCTTGTCTGTCTAGTCTTGTCTGTCTAGTCTTGTCTGTCTAGTCTTGTCTGTCTAGTCTTGTCTGTCTAGTCTTGTCTGTCTAGTCTTGTCTGTCTAGTCTTGTCTGTCTAGTCTTGTCTGTCTAGTCTTGTCTGTCTAGTCTTGTCTGTCTAGTCTTGTCTGTCTAGTCTTGTCTGTCTAGTCTTGTCTGTCTAGTCTTGTCTGTCTAGTCTTGTCTGTCTAGTCTTGTCTGTCTAGTCTTGTCTGTCTAGTCTTGTCTGTCTAGTCTTGTCTGTCTAGTCTTGTCTGTCTAGTCTTGTCTGTCTAGTCTTGTCTGTCTAGTCTTGTCTGTCTAGTCTTGTCTGTCTAGTCTTGTCTGTCTAGTCTTGTCTGTCTAGTCTTGTCTGTCTAGTCTTGTCTGTCTAGTCTTGTCTGTCTAGTCTTGTCTATCTAGTCTTCTCTGTCTAGTCTTGTCTGTCTAGTCTTGTCTGTCTAGTCTTGTCTCTCTAGTCTTGTCTGTCTAGTCTTGTCTGTCTAGTCTTGTCTGTCTAGTCTTGTCTGTCTAGTCTTGTCTGTCTAGTCTTGTCTGTCTAGTCTTGTCTGTCTAGTCTTGTCTGTCTAGTCTTGTCTGTCTAGTCTTGTCTGTCTAGTCTTGTCTGTCTAGTCTTGTCTGTCTAGTCTTGTCTGTCTAGTCTTGTCTGTCTAGTCTTGTCTGTCTAGTCTTGTCTGTCTAGTCTTGTCTGTCTAGTCTTGTCTGTCTAGTCTTGTCTGTCTAGTCTTGTCTAGTCTTGTCTAGTCTTGTCTGTCTAGTTGTCTGTCTAGTCTTGTCTGTCTAGTCTTGTCTGTCTAGTCTTGTCTGTCTAGTTCTTGTCTGTCTAGTCTTGTCTGTCTAGTCTTGTCTGTCTAGTCTTGTCTGTCTAGTCTTGTCTGTCTAGTCTTGTCTGTCTAGTCTTGTCTGTCTAGTCTTGTCTGTCTAGTCTTGTCTGTCTAGTCTTGTCTGTCTAGTCTTGTCTGTCTAGTCTTGTCTGTCTAGTCTTGTCTGTCTAGTCTTGTCTGTCTAGTCTTGTCTGTCTGTCTAGTCTTGTCTGTCTAGTCTTGTCTGTCTAGTCTTGTCTGTCTAGTCTTGTCTGTCTAGTCTTGTCTGTCTAGTCTTGTCTGTCTAGTCTTGTCTGTCTAGTCTTGTCTGTCTAGTCTTGTCTGTCTAGTCTTGTCTGTCTAGTCTTGTCTGTCTAGTCTTGTCTGTCTAGTCTTGTCTGTCTAGTCTTGTCTGTCTAGTCTTGTCTGTCTAGTCTTGTCTGTCTAGTCTTGTCTGTCTAGTCTTGTCTGTCTAGTCTTGTCTGTCTAGTCTTGTCTGTCTAGTCTTGTCTGTCTAGTCTTGTCTGTCTAGTCTTGTCTGTCTAGTCTTGTCTGTCTAGTCTTGTCTGTCTAGTCTTGTCTGTCTAGTCTTGTCTGTCTAGTCTTGTCTGTCTAGTCTTGTCTGTCTAGTCTTGTCTGTCTAGTCTTGTCTGTCTAGTCTTGTCTGTCTAGTCTTGTCTGTCTAGTCTTGTCTGTCTAGTCTTGTCTGTCTAGTCTTGTCTGTCTAGTCTTGTCTGTCTAGTCTTGTCTGTCTAGTCTTGTCTGTCTAGTCTTGTCTGTCTAGTCTTGTCTGTCTAGTCTTGTCTGTCTAGTCTTGTCTGTCTAGTCTTGTCTGTCTAGTCTTGTCTGTCTAGTCTTGTCTGTCTAGTCTTGTCTGTCTAGTCTTGTCTGTCTAGTCTTGTCTGTCTAGTCTTGTCTGTCTAGTCTTGTCTGTCTAGTCTTGTCTGTCTAGTCTTGTCTGTCTAGTCTTGTCTGTCTAGTCTTGTCTGTCTAGTCTTGTCTGTCTAGTCTTGTCTGTCTAGTCTTGTCTGTCTAGTCTTGTCTGTCTAGTCTTGTCTGTCTAGTCTTGTCTGTCTAGTCTTGTCTGTCTAGTCTTGTCTGTCTAGTCTTGTCTGTCTAGTCTTGTCTGTCTAGTCTTGTCTGTCTAGTCTTGTCTGTCTAGTCTTGTCTGTCTAGTCTTGTCTGTCTAGTCTTGTCTGTCTAGTCTTGTCTGTCTAGTCTTGTCTGTCTAGTCTTGTCTGTCTAGTCTTGTCTGTCTAGTCTTGTCTGTCTAGTCTTGTCTGTCTAGTCTTGTCTGTCTAGTCTTGTCTGTCTAGTCTTGTCTGTCTAGTCTTGTCTGTCTAGTCTTGTCTGTCTAGTCTTGTCTGTCTAGTCTTGTCTGTCTAGTCTTGTCTGTCTAGTCTTGTCTGTCTAGTCTTGTCTGTCTAGTCTTGTCTGTCTAGTCTTGTCTGTCTAGTCTTGTCTGTCTAGTCTTGTCTGTCTAGTCTTGTCTGTCTAGTCTTGTCTGTCTAGTCTTGTCTGTCTAGTCTTGTCTGTCTAGTCTTGTCTGTCTAGTCTTGTCTGTCTAGTCTTGTCTGTCTAGTCTTGTCTGTCTAGTCTTGTCTGTCTAGTCTTGTCTGTCTAGTCTTGTCTGTCTAGTCTTGTCTGTCTAGTCTTGTCTGTCTAGTCTTGTCTGTCTAGTCTTGTCTGTCTAGTCTTGTCTGTCTAGTCTTGTCTGTCTAGTCTTGTCTGTCTAGTCTTGTCTGTCTAGTCTTGTCTGTCTAGTCTTGTCTGTCTAGTCTTGTCTGTCTAGTCTTGTCTGTCTAGTCTTGTCTGTCTAGTCTTGTCTGTCTAGTCTTGTCTGTCTAGTCTTGTCTGTCTAGTCTTGTCTGTCTAGTCTTGTCTGTCTAGTCTTGTCTGTCTAGTCTTGTCTGTCTAGTCTTGTCTGTCTAGTCTTGTCTGTCTAGTCTTGTCTGTCTAGTCTTGTCTGTCTAGTCTTGTCTGTCTAGTCTTGTCTGTCTAGTCTTGTCTGTCTAGTCTTGTCTGTCTAGTCTTGTCTGTCTAGTCTTGTCTGTCTAGTCTTGTCTGTCTAGTCTTGTCTGTCTAGTCTTGTCTGTCTAGTCTTGTCTGTCTAGTCTTGTCTGTCTAGTCTTGTCTGTCTAGTCTTGTCTGTCTAGTCTTGTCTGTCTAGTCTTGTCTGTCTAGTCTTGTCTGTCTAGTCTTGTCTGTCTAGTCTTGTCTGTCTAGTCTTGTCTGTCTAGTCTTGTCTGTCTAGTCTTGTCTGTCTAGTCTTGTCTGTCTAGTCTTGTCTGTCTAGTCTTGTCTGTCTAGTCTTGTCTGTCTAGTCTTGTCTGTCTAGTCTTGTCTGTCTAGTCTTGTCTGTCTAGTCTTGTCTGTCTAGTCTTGTCTGTCTAGTCTTGTCTGTCTAGTCTTGTCTGTCTAGTCTTGTCTGTCTAGTCTTGTCTGTCTAGTCTTGTCTGTCTAGTCTTGTCTGTCTAGTCTTGTCTGTCTAGTCTTGTCTGTCTAGTCTTGTCTGTCTAGTCTTGTCTGTCTAGTCTTGTCTGTCTAGTCTTGTCTGTCTAGTCTTGTCTGTCTAGTCTTGTCTGTCTAGTCTTGTCTGTCTAGTCTTGTCTGTCTAGTCTTGTCTGTCTAGTCTTGTCTGTCTAGTCTTGTCTGTCTAGTCTTGTCTGTCTAGTCTTGTCTGTCTAGTCTTGTCTGTCTAGTCTTGTCTGTCTAGTCTTGTCTGTCTAGTCTTGTCTGTCTAGTCTTGTCTGTCTAGTCTTGTCTGTCTAGTCTTGTCTGTCTAGTCTTGTCTGTCTAGTCTTGTCTGTCTAGTCTTGTCTGTCTAGTCTTGTCTGTCTAGTCTTGTCTGTCTAGTCTTGTCTGTCTAGTCTTGTCTGTCTAGTCTTGTCTGTCTAGTCTTGTCTGTCTAGTCTTGTCTGTCTAGTCTTGTCTGTCTAGTCTTGTCTGTCTAGTCTTGTCTGTCTAGTCTTGTCTGTCTAGTCTTGTCTGTCTAGTCTTGTCTGTCTAGTCTTGTCTGTCTAGTCTTGTCTGTCTAGTCTTGTCTGTCTAGTCTTGTCTGTCTAGTCTTGTCTGTCTAGTCTTGTCTGTCTAGTCTTGTCTGTCTAGTCTTGTCTGTCTAGTCTTGTCTGTCTAGTCTTGTCTGTCTAGTCTTGTCTGTCTAGTCTTGTCTGTCTAGTCTTGTCTGTCTAGTCTTGTCTGTCTAGTCTTGTCTGTCTAGTCTTGTCTGTCTAGTCTTGTCTGTCTAGTCTTGTCTGTCTAGTCTTGTCTGTCTAGTCTTGTCTGTCTAGTCTTGTCTGTCTAGTCTTGTCTGTCTAGTCTTGTCTGTCTAGTCTTGTCTGTCTAGTCTTGTCTGTCTAGTCTTGTCTGTCTAGTCTTGTCTGTCTAGTCTTGTCTGTCTAGTCTTGTCTGTCTAGTCTTGTCTGTCTAGTCTTGTCTGTCTAGTCTTGTCTGTCTAGTCTTGTCTGTCTAGTCTTGTCTGTCTAGTCTTGTCTGTCTAGTCTTGTCTGTCTAGTCTTGTCTGTCTAGTCTTGTCTGTCTAGTCTTGTCTGTCTAGTCTTGTCTGTCTAGTCTTGTCTGTCTAGTCTTGTCTGTCTAGTCTTGTCTGTCTAGTCTTGTCTGTCTAGTCTTGTCTGTCTAGTCTTGTCTGTCTAGTCTTGTCTGTCTAGTCTTGTCTGTCTAGTCTTGTCTGTCTAGTCTTGTCTGTCTAGTCTTGTCTGTCTAGTCTTGTCTGTCTAGTCTTGTCTGTCTAGTCTTGTCTGTCTAGTCTTGTCTGTCTAGTCTTGTCTGTCTAGTCTTGTCTGTCTAGTCTTGTCTGTCTAGTCTTGTCTGTCTAGTCTTGTCTGTCTAGTCTTGTCTGTCTAGTCTTGTCTGTCTAGTCTTGTCTGTCTAGTCTTGTCTGTCTAGTCTTGTCTGTCTAGTCTTGTCTGTCTAGTCTTGTCTGTCTAGTCTTGTCTGTCTAGTCTTGTCTGTCTAGTCTTGTCTGTCTAGTCTTGTCTGTCTAGTCTTGTCTGTCTAGTCTTGTCTGTCTAGTCTTGTCTGTCTAGTCTTGTCTGTCTAGTCTTGTCTGTCTAGTCTTGTCTGTCTAGTCTTGTCTGTCTAGTCTTGTCTGTCTAGTCTTGTCTGTCTAGTCTTGTCTGTCTAGTCTTGTCTGTCTAGTCTTGTCTGTCTAGTCTTGTCTGTCTAGTCTTGTCTGTCTAGTCTTGTCTGTCTAGTCTTGTCTGTCTAGTCTTGTCTGTCTAGTCTTGTCTGTCTAGTCTTGTCTGTCTAGTCTTGTCTGTCTAGTCTTGTCTGTCTAGTCTTGTCTGTCTAGTCTTGTCTGTCTAGTCTTGTCTGTCTAGTCTTGTCTGTCTAGTCTTGTCTGTCTAGTCTTGTCTGTCTAGTCTTGTCTGTCTAGTCTTGTCTGTCTAGTCTTGTCTGTCTAGTCTTGTCTGTCTAGTCTTGTCTGTCTAGTCTTGTCTGTCTAGTCTTGTCTGTCTAGTCTTGTCTGTCTAGTCTTGTCTGTCTAGTCTTGTCTGTCTAGTCTTGTCTGTCTAGTCTTGTCTGTCTAGTCTTGTCTGTCTAGTCTTGTCTGTCTAGTCTTGTCTGTCTAGTCTTGTCTGTCTAGTCTTGTCTGTCTAGTCTTGTCTGTCTAGTCTTGTCTGTCTAGTCTTGTCTGTCTAGTCTTGTCTGTCTAGTCTTGTCTGTCTAGTCTTGTCTGTCTAGTCTTGTCTGTCTAGTCTTGTCTGTCTAGTCTTGTCTGTCTAGTCTTGTCTGTCTAGTCTTGTCTGTCTAGTCTTGTCTGTCTAGTCTTGTCTGTCTAGTCTTGTCTGTCTAGTCTTGTCTGTCTAGTCTTGTCTGTCTAGTCTTGTCTGTCTAGTCTTGTCTGTCTAGTCTTGTCTGTCTAGTCTTGTCTGTCTAGTCTTGTCTGTCTAGTCTTGTCTGTCTAGTCTTGTCTGTCTAGTCTTGTCTGTCTAGTCTTGTCTGTCTAGTCTTGTCTGTCTAGTCTTGTCTGTCTAGTCTTGTCTGTCTAGTCTTGTCTGTCTAGTCTTGTCTGTCTAGTCTTGTCTGTCTAGTCTTGTCTGTCTAGTCTTGTCTGTCTAGTCTTGTCTGTCTAGTCTTGTCTGTCTAGTCTTGTCTGTCTAGTCTTGTCTGTCTAGTCTTGTCTGTCTAGTCTTGTCTGTCTAGTCTTGTCTGTCTAGTCTTGTCTGTCTAGTCTTGTCTGTCTAGTCTTGTCTGTCTAGTCTTGTCTGTCTAGTCTTGTCTGTCTAGTCTTGTCTGTCTAGTCTTGTCTGTCTAGTCTTGTCTGTCTAGTCTTGTCTGTCTAGTCTTGTCTGTCTAGTCTTGTCTGTCTAGTCTTGTCTGTCTAGTCTTGTCTGTCTAGTCTTGTCTGTCTAGTCTTGTCTGTCTAGTCTTGTCTGTCTAGTCTTGTCTGTCTAGTCTTGTCTGTCTAGTCTTGTCTGTCTAGTCTTGTCTGTCTAGTCTTGTCTGTCTAGTCTTGTCTGTCTAGTCTTGTCTGTCTAGTCTTGTCTGTCTAGTCTTGTCTGTCTAGTCTTGTCTGTCTAGTCTTGTCTGTCTAGTCTTGTCTGTCTAGTCTTGTCTGTCTAGTCTTGTCTGTCTAGTCTTGTCTGTCTAGTCTTGTCTGTCTAGTCTTGTCTGTCTAGTCTTGTCTGTCTAGTCTTGTCTGTCTAGTCTTGTCTGTCTAGTCTTGTCTGTCTAGTCTTGTCTGTCTAGTCTTGTCTGTCTAGTCTTGTCTGTCTAGTCTTGTCTGTCTAGTCTTGTCTGTCTAGTCTTGTCTGTCTAGTCTTGTCTGTCTAGTCTTGTCTGTCTAGTCTTGTCTGTCTAGTCTTGTCTGTCTAGTCTTGTCTGTCTAGTCTTGTCTGTCTAGTCTTGTCTGTCTAGTCTTGTCTGTCTAGTCTTGTCTGTCTAGTCTTGTCTGTCTAGTCTTGTCTGTCTAGTCTTGTCTGTCTAGTCTTGTCTGTCTAGTCTTGTCTGTCTAGTCTTGTCTGTCTAGTCTTGTCTGTCTAGTCTTGTCTGTCTAGTCTTGTCTGTCTAGTCTTGTCTGTCTAGTCTTGTCTGTCTAGTCTTGTCTGTCTAGTCTTGTCTGTCTAGTCTTGTCTGTCTAGTCTTGTCTGTCTAGTCTTGTCTGTCTAGTCTTGTCTGTCTAGTCTTGTCTGTCTAGTCTTGTCTGTCTAGTCTTGTCTGTCTAGTCTTGTCTGTCTAGTCTTGTCTGTCTAGTCTTGTCTGTCTAGTCTTGTCTGTCTAGTCTTGTCTGTCTAGTCTTGTCTGTCTAGTCTTGTCTGTCTAGTCTTGTCTGTCTAGTCTTGTCTGTCTAGTCTTGTCTGTCTAGTCTTGTCTGTCTAGTCTTGTCTGTCTAGTCTTGTCTGTCTAGTCTTGTCTGTCTAGTCTTGTCTGTCTAGTCTTGTCTGTCTAGTCTTGTCTGTCTAGTCTTGTCTGTCTAGTCTTGTCTGTCTAGTCTTGTCTGTCTAGTCTTGTCTGTCTAGTCTTGTCTGTCTAGTCTTGTCTGTCTAGTCTTGTCTGTCTAGTCTTGTCTGTCTAGTCTTGTCTGTCTAGTCTTGTCTGTCTAGTCTTGTCTGTCTAGTCTTGTCTGTCTAGTCTTGTCTGTCTAGTCTTGTCTGTCTAGTCTTGTCTGTCTAGTCTTGTCTGTCTAGTCTTGTCTGTCTAGTCTTGTCTGTCTAGTCTTGTCTGTCTAGTCTTGTCTGTCTAGTCTTGTCTGTCTAGTCTTGTCTGTCTAGTCTTGTCTGTCTAGTCTTGTCTGTCTAGTCTTGTCTGTCTAGTCTTGTCTGTCTAGTCTTGTCTGTCTAGTCTTGTCTGTCTAGTCTTGTCTGTCTAGTCTTGTCTGTCTAGTCTTGTCTGTCTAGTCTTGTCTGTCTAGTCTTGTCTGTCTAGTCTTGTCTGTCTAGTCTTGTCTGTCTAGTCTTGTCTGTCTAGTCTTGTCTGTCTAGTCTTGTCTGTCTAGTCTTGTCTGTCTAGTCTTGTCTGTCTAGTCTTGTCTGTCTAGTCTTGTCTGTCTAGTCTTGTCTGTCTAGTCTTGTCTGTCTAGTCTTGTCTGTCTAGTCTTGTCTGTCTAGTCTTGTCTGTCTAGTCTTGTCTGTCTAGTCTTGTCTGTCTAGTCTTGTCTGTCTAGTCTTGTCTGTCTAGTCTTGTCTGTCTAGTCTTGTCTGTCTAGTCTTGTCTGTCTAGTCTTGTCTGTCTAGTCTTGTCTGTCTAGTCTTGTCTGTCTAGTCTTGTCTGTCTAGTCTTGTCTGTCTAGTCTTGTCTGTCTAGTCTTGTCTGTCTAGTCTTGTCTGTCTAGTCTTGTCTGTCTCTAGTCTTGTCTGTCTAGTCTTGTCTCTCTAGTCTTGTCTGTCTAGTCTCTAGTCTTGTCTGTCTAGTCTTGTCTGTCTAGTCTTGTCTGTCTAGTCTTGTCTGTCTAGTCTTGTCTGTCTAGTCTTGTCTGTCTAGTCTTGTCTGTCTAGTCTTGTCTGTCTAGTCTTGTCTGTCTAGTCTTGTCTGTCTAGTCTTGTCTGTCTAGTCTTGTCTGTCTAGTCTTGTCTGTCTAGTCTTGTCTGTCTAGTCTTGTCTGTCTAGTCTTGTCTGTCTAGTCTTGTCTGTCTAGTCTTGTCTGTCTAGTCTTGTCTGTCTAGTCTTGTCTGTCTAGTCTTGTCTGTCTAGTCTTGTCTGTCTAGTCTTGTCTGTCTAGTCTTGTCTGTCTAGTCTTGTCTGTCTAGTCTTGTCTGTCTAGTCTTGTCTGTCTAGTCTTGTCTGTCTAGTCTTGTCTGTCTAGTCTTGTCTGTCTAGTCTTGTCTGTCTAGTCTTGTCTGTCTAGTCTTGTCTGTCTAGTCTTGTCTGTCTAGTCTTGTCTGTCTAGTCTTGTCTGTCTAGTCTTGTCTGTCTAGTCTTGTCTGTCTAGTCTTGTCTGTCTAGTCTTGTCTGTCTAGTCTTGTCTGTCTAGTCTTGTCTGTCTAGTCTTGTCTGTCTAGTCTTGTCTGTCTAGTCTTGTCTGTCTAGTCTTGTCTGTCTAGTCTTGTCTGTCTAGTCTTGTCTGTCTAGTCTTGTCTGTCTAGTCTTGTCTGTCTAGTCTTGTCTGTCTAGTCTTGTCTGTCTAGTCTTGTCTGTCTAGTCTTGTCTGTCTAGTCTTGTCTGTCTAGTCTTGTCTGTCTAGTCTTGTCTGTCTAGTCTTGTCTGTCTAGTCTTGTCTGTCTAGTCTTGTCTGTCTAGTCTTGTCTGTCTAGTCTTGTCTGTCTAGTCTTGTCTGTCTAGTCTTGTCTGTCTAGTCTTGTCTGTCTAGTCTTGTCTGTCTAGTCTTGTCTGTCTAGTCTTGTCTGTCTAGTCTTGTCTGTCTAGTCTTGTCTGTCTAGTCTTGTCTGTCTAGTCTTGTCTGTCTAGTCTTGTCTGTCTAGTCTTGTCTGTCTAGTCTTGTCTGTCTAGTCTTGTCTGTCTAGTCTTGTCTGTCTAGTCTTGTCTGTCTAGTCTTGTCTGTCTAGTCTTGTCTGTCTAGTCTTGTCTGTCTAGTCTTGTCTGTCTAGTCTTGTCTGTCTAGTCTTGTCTGTCTAGTCTTGTCTGTCTAGTCTTGTCTGTCTAGTCTTGTCTGTCTAGTCTTGTCTGTCTAGTCTTGTCTGTCTAGTCTTGTCTGTCTAGTCTTGTCTGTCTAGTCTTGTCTGTCTAGTCTTGTCTGTCTAGTCTTGTCTGTCTAGTCTTGTCTGTCTAGTCTTGTCTGTCTAGTCTTGTCTGTCTAGTCTTGTCTGTCTAGTCTTGTCTGTCTAGTCTTGTCTGTCTAGTCTTGTCTGTCTAGTCTTGTCTGTCTAGTCTTGTCTGTCTAGTCTTGTCTGTCTAGTCTTGTCTGTCTAGTCTTGTCTGTCTAGTCTTGTCTGTCTAGTCTTGTCTGTCTAGTCTTGTCTGTCTAGTCTTGTCTGTCTAGTCTTGTCTGTCTAGTCTTGTCTGTCTAGTCTTGTCTGTCTAGTCTTGTCTGTCTAGTCTTGTCTGTCTAGTCTTGTCTGTCTAGTCTTGTCTGTCTAGTCTTGTCTGTCTAGTCTTGTCTGTCTAGTCTTGTCTGTCTAGTCTTGTCTGTCTAGTCTTGTCTGTCTAGTCTTGTCTGTCTAGTCTTGTCTGTCTAGTCTTGTCTGTCTAGTCTTGTCTGTCTAGTCTTGTCTGTCTAGTCTTGTCTGTCTAGTCTTGTCTGTCTAGTCTTGTCTGTCTAGTCTTGTCTGTCTAGTCTTGTCTGTCTAGTCTTGTCTGTCTAGTCTTGTCTGTCTAGTCTTGTCTGTCTAGTCTTGTCTGTCTAGTCTTGTCTGTCTAGTCTTGTCTGTCTAGTCTTGTCTGTCTAGTCTTGTCTGTCTAGTCTTGTCTGTCTAGTCTTGTCTGTCTAGTCTTGTCTGTCTAGTCTTGTCTGTCTAGTCTTGTCTGTCTAGTCTTGTCTGTCTAGTCTTGTCTGTCTAGTCTTGTCTGTCTAGTCTTGTCTGTCTAGTCTTGTCTGTCTAGTCTTGTCTGTCTAGTCTTGTCTGTCTAGTCTTGTCTGTCTAGTCTTGTCTGTCTAGTCTTGTCTGTCTAGTCTTGTCTGTCTAGTCTTGTCTGTCTAGTCTTGTCTGTCTAGTCTTGTCTGTCTAGTCTTGTCTGTCTAGTCTTGTCTGTCTAGTCTTGTCTGTCTAGTCTTGTCTGTCTAGTCTTGTCTGTCTAGTCTTGTCTGTCTAGTCTTGTCTGTCTAGTCTTGTCTGTCTAGTCTTGTCTGTCTAGTCTTGTCTGTCTAGTCTTGTCTGTCTAGTCTTGTCTGTCTAGTCTTGTCTGTCTAGTCTTGTCTGTCTAGTCTTGTCTGTCTAGTCTTGTCTGTCTAGTCTTGTCTGTCTAGTCTTGTCTGTCTAGTCTTGTCTGTCTAGTCTTGTCTGTCTAGTCTTGTCTGTCTAGTCTTGTCTGTCTAGTCTTGTCTGTCTAGTCTTGTCTGTCTAGTCTTGTCTGTCTAGTCTTGTCTGTCTAGTCTTGTCTGTCTAGTCTTGTCTGTCTAGTCTTGTCTGTCTAGTCTTGTCTGTCTAGTCTTGTCTGTCTAGTCTTGTCTGTCTAGTCTTGTCTGTCTAGTCTTGTCTGTCTAGTCTTGTCTGTCTAGTCTTGTCTGTCTAGTCTTGTCTGTCTAGTCTTGTCTGTCTAGTCTTGTCTGTCTAGTCTTGTCTGTCTAGTCTTGTCTGTCTAGTCTTGTCTGTCTAGTCTTGTCTGTCTAGTCTTGTCTGTCTAGTCTTGTCTGTCTAGTCTTGTCTGTCTAGTCTTGTCTGTCTAGTCTTGTCTGTCTAGTCTTGTCTGTCTAGTCTTGTCTGTCTAGTCTTGTCTGTCTAGTCTTGTCTGTCTAGTCTTGTCTGTCTAGTCTTGTCTGTCTAGTCTTGTCTGTCTAGTCTTGTCTGTCTAGTCTTGTCTGTCTAGTCTTGTCTGTCTAGTCTTGTCTGTCTAGTCTTGTCTGTCTAGTCTTGTCTGTCTAGTCTTGTCTGTCTAGTCTTGTCTGTCTAGTCTTGTCTGTCTAGTCTTGTCTGTCTAGTCTTGTCTGTCTAGTCTTGTCTGTCTAGTCTTGTCTGTCTAGTCTTGTCTGTCTAGTCTTGTCTGTCTAGTCTTGTCTGTCTAGTCTTGTCTGTCTAGTCTTGTCTGTCTAGTCTTGTCTGTCTAGTCTTGTCTGTCTAGTCTTGTCTGTCTAGTCTTGTCTGTCTAGTCTTGTCTGTCTAGTCTTGTCTGTCTAGTCTTGTCTGTCTAGTCTTGTCTGTCTAGTCTTGTCTGTCTAGTCTTGTCTGTCTAGTCTTGTCTGTCTAGTCTTGTCTGTCTAGTCTTGTCTGTCTAGTCTTGTCTGTCTAGTCTTGTCTGTCTAGTCTTGTCTGTCTAGTCTTGTCTGTCTAGTCTTGTCTGTCTAGTCTTGTCTGTCTAGTCTTGTCTGTCTAGTCTTGTCTGTCTAGTCTTGTCTGTCTAGTCTTGTCTGTCTAGTCTTGTCTGTCTAGTCTTGTCTGTCTAGTCTTGTCTGTCTAGTCTTGTCTGTCTAGTCTTGTCTGTCTAGTCTTGTCTGTCTAGTCTTGTCTGTCTAGTCTTGTCTGTCTAGTCTTGTCTGTCTAGTCTTGTCTGTCTAGTCTTGTCTGTCTAGTCTTGTCTGTCTAGTCTTGTCTGTCTAGTCTTGTCTGTCTAGTCTTGTCTGTCTAGTCTTGTCTGTCTAGTCTTGTCTGTCTAGTCTTGTCTGTCTAGTCTTGTCTGTCTAGTCTTGTCTGTCTAGTCTTGTCTGTCTAGTCTTGTCTGTCTAGTCTTGTCTGTCTAGTCTTGTCTGTCTAGTCTTGTCTGTCTAGTCTTGTCTGTCTAGTCTTGTCTGTCTAGTCTTGTCTGTCTAGTCTTGTCTGTCTAGTCTTGTCTGTCTAGTCTTGTCTGTCTAGTCTTGTCTGTCTAGTCTTGTCTGTCTAGTCTTGTCTGTCTAGTCTTGTCTGTCTAGTCTTGTCTGTCTAGTCTTGTCTGTCTAGTCTTGTCTGTCTAGTCTTGTCTGTCTAGTCTTGTCTGTCTAGTCTTGTCTGTCTAGTCTTGTCTGTCTAGTCTTGTCTGTCTAGTCTTGTCTGTCTAGTCTTGTCTGTCTAGTCTTGTCTGTCTAGTCTTGTCTGTCTAGTCTTGTCTGTCTAGTCTTGTCTGTCTAGTCTTGTCTGTCTAGTCTTGTCTGTCTAGTCTTGTCTGTCTAGTCTTGTCTGTCTAGTCTTGTCTGTCTAGTCTTGTCTGTCTAGTCTTGTCTGTCTAGTCTTGTCTGTCTAGTCTTGTCTGTCTAGTCTTGTCTGTCTAGTCTTGTCTGTCTAGTCTTGTCTGTCTAGTCTTGTCTGTCTAGTCTTGTCTGTCTAGTCTTGTCTGTCTAGTCTTGTCTGTCTAGTCTTGTCTGTCTAGTCTTGTCTGTCTAGTCTTGTCTGTCTAGTCTTGTCTGTCTAGTCTTGTCTGTCTAGTCTTGTCTGTCTAGTCTTGTCTGTCTAGTCTTGTCTGTCTAGTCTTGTCTGTCTAGTCTTGTCTGTCTAGTCTTGTCTGTCTAGTCTTGTCTGTCTAGTCTTGTCTGTCTAGTCTTGTCTGTCTAGTCTTGTCTGTCTAGTCTTGTCTGTCTAGTCTTGTCTGTCTAGTCTTGTCTGTCTAGTCTTGTCTGTCTAGTCTTGTCTGTCTAGTCTTGTCTGTCTAGTCTTGTCTGTCTAGTCTTGTCTGTCTAGTCTTGTCTGTCTAGTCTTGTCTGTCTAGTCTTGTCTGTCTAGTCTTGTCTGTCTAGTCTTGTCTGTCTAGTCTTGTCTGTCTAGTCTTGTCTGTCTAGTCTTGTCTGTCTAGTCTTGTCTGTCTAGTCTTGTCTGTCTAGTCTTGTCTGTCTAGTCTTGTCTGTCTAGTCTTGTCTGTCTAGTCTTGTCTGTCTAGTCTTGTCTGTCTAGTCTTGTCTGTCTAGTCTTGTCTGTCTAGTCTTGTCTGTCTAGTCTTGTCTGTCTAGTCTTGTCTGTCTAGTCTTGTCTGTCTAGTCTTGTCTGTCTAGTCTTGTCTGTCTAGTCTTGTCTGTCTAGTCTTGTCTGTCTAGTCTTGTCTGTCTAGTCTTGTCTGTCTAGTCTTGTCTGTCTAGTCTTGTCTGTCTAGTCTTGTCTGTCTAGTCTTGTCTGTCTAGTCTTGTCTGTCTAGTCTTGTCTGTCTAGTCTTGTCTGTCTAGTCTTGTCTGTCTAGTCTTGTCTGTCTAGTCTTGTCTGTCTAGTCTTGTCTGTCTAGTCTTGTCTGTCTAGTCTTGTCTGTCTAGTCTTGTCTGTCTAGTCTTGTCTGTCTAGTCTTGTCTGTCTAGTCTTGTCTGTCTAGTCTTGTCTGTCTAGTCTTGTCTGTCTAGTCTTGTCTGTCTAGTCTTGTCTGTCTAGTCTTGTCTGTCTAGTCTTGTCTGTCTAGTCTTGTCTGTCTAGTCTTGTCTGTCTAGTCTTGTCTGTCTAGTCTTGTCTGTCTAGTCTTGTCTGTCTAGTCTTGTCTGTCTAGTCTTGTCTGTCTAGTCTTGTCTGTCTAGTCTTGTCTGTCTAGTCTTGTCTGTCTAGTCTTGTCTGTCTAGTCTTGTCTGTCTAGTCTTGTCTGTCTAGTCTTGTCTGTCTAGTCTTGTCTGTCTAGTCTTGTCTGTCTAGTCTTGTCTGTCTAGTCTTGTCTGTCTAGTCTTGTCTGTCTAGTCTTGTCTGTCTAGTCTTGTCTGTCTAGTCTTGTCTGTCTAGTCTTGTCTGTCTAGTCTTGTCTGTCTAGTCTTGTCTGTCTAGTCTTGTCTGTCTAGTCTTGTCTGTCTAGTCTTGTCTGTCTAGTCTTGTCTGTCTAGTCTTGTCTGTCTAGTCTTGTCTGTCTAGTCTTGTCTGTCTAGTCTTGTCTGTCTAGTCTTGTCTGTCTAGTCTTGTCTGTCTAGTCTTGTCTGTCTAGTCTTGTCTGTCTAGTCTTGTCTGTCTAGTCTTGTCTGTCTAGTCTTGTCTGTCTAGTCTTGTCTGTCTAGTCTTGTCTGTCTAGTCTTGTCTGTCTAGTCTTGTCTGTCTAGTCTTGTCTGTCTAGTCTTGTCTGTCTAGTCTTGTCTGTCTAGTCTTGTCTGTCTAGTCTTGTCTGTCTAGTCTTGTCTGTCTAGTCTTGTCTGTCTAGTCTTGTCTGTCTAGTCTTGTCTGTCTAGTCTTGTCTGTCTAGTCTTGTCTGTCTAGTCTTGTCTGTCTAGTCTTGTCTGTCTAGTCTTGTCTGTCTAGTCTTGTCTGTCTAGTCTTGTCTGTCTAGTCTTGTCTGTCTAGTCTTGTCTGTCTAGTCTTGTCTGTCTAGTCTTGTCTGTCTAGTCTTGTCTGTCTAGTCTTGTCTGTCTTGTCTGTCTAGTCTTGTCTGTCTAGTCTTGTCTGTCTAGTCTTGTCTGTCTAGTCTTGTCTGTCTAGTCTTGTCTGTCTAGTCTTGTCTGTCTAGTCTTGTCTGTCTAGTCTTGTCTGTCTAGTCTTGTCTGTCTAGTCTTGTCTGTCTAGTCTTGTCTGTCTAGTCTTGTCTGTCTAGTCTTGTCTGTCTAGTCTTGTCTGTCTAGTCTTGTCTGTCTAGTCTTGTCTGTCTAGTCTTGTCTGTCTAGTCTTGTCTGTCTAGTCTTGTCTGTCTAGTCTTGTCTGTCTAGTCTTGTCTGTCTAGTCTTGTCTGTCTAGTCTTGTCTGTCTAGTCTTGTCTGTCTAGTCTTGTCTGTCTAGTCTTGTCTGTCTAGTCTTGTCTGTCTAGTCTTGTCTGTCTAGTCTTGTCTGTCTAGTCTTGTCTGTCTAGTCTTGTCTGTCTAGTCTTGTCTGTCTAGTCTTGTCTGTCTAGTCTTGTCTGTCTAGTCTTGTCTGTCTAGTCTTGTCTGTCTAGTCTTGTCTGTCTAGTCTTGTCTGTCTAGTCTTGTCTGTCTAGTCTTGTCTGTCTAGTCTTGTCTGTCTAGTCTTGTCTGTCTAGTCTTGTCTGTCTAGTCTTGTCTGTCTGTCTAGTCTTGTCTGTCTAGTCTTGTCTGTCTAGTCTTGTCTGTCTAGTCTTGTCTGTCTAGTCTTGTCTGTCTAGTCTTGTCTGTCTAGTCTTGTCTGTCTAGTCTTGTCTGTCTAGTCTTGTCTGTCTAGTCTTGTCTGTCTAGTCTTGTCTGTCTAGTCTTGTCTGTCTAGTCTTGTCTGTCTAGTCTTGTCTGTCTAGTCTTGTCTGTCTAGTCTTGTCTGTCTAGTCTTGTCTGTCTAGTCTTGTCTGTCTAGTCTTGTCTGTCTAGTCTTGTCTGTCTAGTCTTGTCTGTCTAGTCTTGTCTGTCTAGTCTTGTCTGTCTAGTCTTGTCTGTCTAGTCTTGTCTGTCTAGTCTTGTCTGTCTAGTCTTGTCTGTCTAGTCTTGTCTGTCTAGTCTTGTCTGTCTAGTCTTGTCTGTCTAGTCTTGTCTGTCTAGTCTTGTCTGTCTAGTCTTGTCTGTCTAGTCTTGTCTGTCTAGTCTTGTCTGTCTAGTCTTGTCTGTCTAGTCTTGTCTGTCTAGTCTTGTCTGTCTAGTCTTGTCTGTCTAGTCTTGTCTGTCTAGTCTTGTCTGTCTAGTCTTGTCTGTCTAGTCTTGTCTGTCTAGTCTTGTCTGTCTAGTCTTGTCTGTCTAGTCTTGTCTGTCTAGTCTTGTCTGTCTAGTCTTGTCTGTCTAGTCTTGTCTGTCTAGTCTTGTCTGTCTAGTCTTGTCTGTCTAGTCTTGTCTGTCTAGTCTTGTCTGTCTAGTCTTGTCTGTCTAGTCTTGTCTGTCTAGTCTTGTCTGTCTAGTCTTGTCTGTCTAGTCTTGTCTGTCTAGTCTTGTCTGTCTAGTCTTGTCTGTCTAGTCTTGTCTGTCTAGTCTTGTCTGTCTAGTCTTGTCTGTCTAGTCTTGTCTGTCTAGTCTTGTCTGTCTAGTCTTGTCTGTCTAGTCTTGTCTGTCTAGTCTTGTCTGTCTAGTCTTGTCTGTCTAGTCTTGTCTGTCTAGTCTTGTCTGTCTAGTCTTGTCTGTCTAGTCTTGTCTGTCTAGTCTTGTCTGTCTAGTCTTGTCTGTCTAGTCTTGTCTGTCTAGTCTTGTCTGTCTAGTCTTGTCTGTCTAGTCTTGTCTGTCTAGTCTTGTCTGTCTAGTCTTGTCTGTCTAGTCTTGTCTGTCTAGTCTTGTCTGTCTAGTCTTGTCTGTCTAGTCTTGTCTGTCTAGTCTTGTCTGTCTAGTCTTGTCTGTCTAGTCTTGTCTGTCTAGTCTTGTCTGTCTAGTCTTGTCTGTCTAGTCTTGTCTGTCTGTCTGTCTAGTCTTGTCTGTCTCGTCTTGTCTGTCTAGTCTTGTCTGTCTAGTCTTGTCTGTCTAGTCTTGTCTGTCTAGTCTTGTCTGTCTAGTCTTGTCTGTCTAGTCTTGTCTGTCTAGTCTTGTCTGTCTAGTCTTGTCTGTCTAGTCTTGTCTGTCTAGTCTTGTCTGTCTAGTCTTGTCTGTCTAGTCTTGTCTGTCTAGTCTTGTCTGTCTAGTCTTGTCTGTCTAGTCTTGTCTGTCTAGTCTTGTCTGTCTAGTCTGTCTAGTCTTGTCTGTCTAGTCTTGTCTGTCTAGTCTTGTCTGTCTAGTCTTGTCTTGTCTGTCTAGTCTTGTCTGTCTAGTCTTGTCTGTCTAGTCTTGTCTGTCTAGTCTTGTCTGTCTAGTCTTGTCTGTCTAGTCTTGTCTGTCTAGTCTTGTCTGTCTAGTCTTGTCTGTCTAGTCTTGTCTGTCTAGTCTTGTCTGTCTAGTCTTGTCTGTCTAGTCTTGTCTGTCTAGTCTTGTCTGTCTAGTCTTGTCTGTCTAGTCTTGTCTGTCTAGTCTTGTCTGTCTAGTCTTGTCTGTCTAGTCTTGTCTGTCTAGTCTTGTCTGTCTAGTCTTGTCTGTCTAGTCTTGTCTGTCTAGTCTTGTCTGTCTAGTCTTGTCTGTCTAGTCTTGTCTGTCTAGTCTTGTCTGTCTAGTCTTGTCTGTCTAGTCTTGTCTGTCTAGTCTTGTCTGTCTAGTCTTGTCTGTCTAGTCTTGTCTGTCTAGTCTTGTCTGTCTAGTCTTGTCTGTCTAGTCTTGTCTGTCTAGTCTTGTCTGTCTAGTCTTGTCTGTCTAGTCTTGTCTGTCTAGTCTTGTCTGTCTAGTCTTGTCTGTCTAGTCTTGTCTGTCTAGTCTTGTCTGTCTAGTCTTGTCTGTCTAGTCTTGTCTGTCTAGTCTTGTCTGTCTAGTCTTGTCTGTCTAGTCTTGTCTGTCTAGTCTTGTCTGTCTAGTCTTGTCTGTCTAGTCTTGTCTGTCTAGTCTTGTCTGTCTAGTCTTGTCTGTCTAGTCTTGTCTGTCTAGTCTTGTCTGTCTAGTCTTGTCTGTCTAGTCTTGTCTGTCTAGTCTTGTCTGTCTAGTCTTGTCTGTCTAGTCTTGTCTGTCTAGTCTTGTCTGTCTAGTCTTGTCTGTCTAGTCTTGTCTGTCTAGTCTTGTCTGTCTAGTCTTGTCTGTCTAGTCTTGTCTGTCTAGTCTTGTCTGTCTAGTCTTGTCTGTCTAGTCTTGTCTGTCTAGTCTTGTCTGTCTAGTCTTGTCTGTCTAGTCTTGTCTGTCTACTCTTGCCTCTCTAGTCTTGTCTGTTTAGTCTTGTCTGTCTAGTCTTGTCTGTCTAGTCTTGTCTGTCTAGTCTTGTCTGTCTAGTCTTGTCTGTCTAGTCTTGTCTGTCTAGTCTTGTCTGTATAGTCTTGTCTGTCTAGTCTTGTCTGTCTAGTCTTGTCTGTCTAGTCTTGTCTGTCTAGTCTTGTCTGTCTAGTCTTGTCTGTCTAGTCTTGTCTGTCAAGTCTTGTCTGTCTAGTCTTGTCTGTCTAGTCTTGTCTGTCTAGTCTTGTCTGTCTAGTCTTGTCTGTCTAGTCTTGTCTTTCTAGTCTTGTCTGTCTAGTCTTGTCTGTCTAGTCTTGTCTGTCTAGTCTTGTCTGTCTAGTCTTGCCTCTCTAGTCTTGTCTGTTTAGTCTTGTCTGTCTAGTCTTGTCTGTCTAGTCTTGTCTGTCTAGTCTAGTCTGTCTAGTCTTGTCTGTCTAGTCTTGTCTGTCTAGTCTTGTCTGTCTAGCCTTGTCTGTCTAGTCTTGTCTGTCTAGTCTTGTCTGTCTAGTCTTGTCTTTCTAGTCTTGTCTGTCTAGTCTTGTCTGTATAGTTTTGTCTGTCTAGTCTTGTCTGTCTAGTCTCTAGTCTTGTCTGTCTAGTCTTGTCTGTCTAGTCTTGTCTGTCTAGTCTTGTCTGTCTAGTCTTGTCTGTCTAGTCTTCTCTGTCTAGTAATGTCTGTCTAGTCTTGTCTGTCTAGTCTTGTCTGTCTAGTCTTGTCTGTCTAGTCTTGTCTGTCTAGTCTTGTCTGTCTAGTCTTATCTGTCTAGTCTTGTCTAGTCTTGTCTGTCTAGTCTGGTCTGTCTAGTCTTGTCTGTCTAGTCTTGTCTGTCTAGTCTTGTCTGTCTAGTCTTGTCTGTCTAGTCTTGTCTGTCTAGTCTTTTCTGTCTAGTCTTGTCTGTCTAGTTTTGTCTGTCTAGTCTTGTCTAGTCTTGTCTGTCTAGTCTTGTCTGTCTAGTCTTGTCTGTCTAGTCTTGTCTGTCTAGTCTTGTCTGTCTCGTCATGTCTCTGTCCAGACATAGTCTTGTCTGTCTAGTGTTGTCTGTGAAGTCTTGTCAGACAAGACTAGACAAGGTCTTGTCTGCCTAGTCTTGTCAGTTCAGTCTTGTCTGTCTATATCCTTACCAAAGTACAAAGAAAACTTCTAATCAGGATCAGCTTTGCTTACAGGACAGCGCCCACTGAGGCACTGCAAGTGATCGTATAAGAAAGAAGCACTGCATTTACAGACAAAAACAAAACGAAGCTCGAGATCAAAGAAAGCACATTAGAGAAGTGGCAAGACAGATGGACCAAGGAGGCCGGATCGGCGGTATGGACAAGAAGACTAATTCCCGATCTGGAGAAATGAGTGAATAGGAAGCATGAAAACGTGAGTTACTATATTACAGATATCCTAACCAGCCATGCGGACTTAAGAGAGGCTATTTAGGATCATAAGCGAGGATAACTGTGAGGTGTGCAATTTAAAAGAGGATGCTGAGCATACCTTTCTTGTATTTCAAAGGTGGGCGAAAGAAAATAAAGTGATGGAAACAAAAATGAAGTACGGGAAAGAAAGCTGGGACCAAATATCAAGAACTGCGGAGAAAATTCCTAAACAAAAAGAAAAATAGCAGAGAACAACCTAGGATAGACAAAGGAGAACACACTGAAACAATGCCTAATGGTAGTACCGGTGCGGTTATTCAAGAGATATTATAGTATATAAAAAAATATAGTTATGTATATATTTAATAATTTTTGTAAGTAAAAAAAAAGGTTTGTCTGTCTAGACTTGTTTGTCTAGTCTTGTCTGTCTAGTTTTGTCTCTCTAACATTTTGCTACAGTTACTCTGCTACAACACTCTCTCTGCGGCCAATTTTTCTCCCCCCAGGAAGGGTGTGTTTTCTCTATTTACTTTTAAGATTAGTAGAGGCTCCGTCCAGTATGGAATCCTTCATGGAACAAAAAGTAAGCGGAGTACAGGCTATATGGAGAGTTGGGCGAGAAGCCAGTTTTTTAGAGTCGAGGGATGACGTAGACGCCTACAAGAAGACTGTCTTTTTTTATTGACGTCATCCAAACACACTGGAACGAAACAGCATATGACATCATATGCATGGTATATGCTGGTTATAATTAAATATTATTTAATGATGTGCCATTTTTTCTCGTCTTCTTCTTTTGTGCTGATGTTAAATTTGATAAGTTTGTGTATCTTGTCCCAGTTTTCCTTGCTCTCTAATATGTAGTAGGGTATGTATCTATAACACTTCTGGGGTCGAGACTTTTGTTCATTTTTGATTTTTGGAGTTCCATTTCTGTGGTCCATCTAGAGCATTCATATATTGTGTAGGTAACTGAGTCTTCTTCACCACAATATTCACATAGATTACCAGGTGATCTTCCTATTTGCTGTAAATAATCATGTATAGACACTGTGTTATATGCGCTGCAAATCCTTAGTGCTAGTTTTCTCTGGACTATAGAGAGTTTATCGATAGCTAGCTTAGATGTAAGATGATGTGCCCATATTGGGGTCCCATTTAGCATGACGCAATGCGGACTACGCAACTGAGTGTTGTTCCACAGAATGTGGCCCATAACCGATCCCTGTTGTACAACACTACTAACTATTATTTCTTCAGTTTCGTCATTTGTTTGCAAAATGATCGTTCTACTGGTAAAATAACTTTGAAAAATTCTTAGCAGGTAGGGAGCTATATTTCTTGCTATTAAATCATCGATAATGAGTTTCCAATCGGCTGTGTTAAAAGCATTTCGTACATCCAGTGCAATTAATGCACAAATTCTTCGTGATCTTTGAGTGCCCGATTTAGCATTTTCTGCGATCTTCATGACGGCTTCTATAGCATGGTTGGTGGAGTTGTCTTCTCTGAAGTCGTACTGATTACTCAACAATCCAGCTCTCGATTCAATATTTGTTTTCAGCCTATGCAGTACTAGGTGTTCTAAGAGCTTCCCCAAATTACCTTACAGGTTTAACGGCCTGTATAATGTGGGCTCCCCTATTACTTTATCGTTTTTTCAAAGTAGTAGCAGTTACGCCCGTTTCCATCTATTCGGGAAATTTCCGGCAGATAGATGCTCGTTCGTTACGTCTAGCAAGAACTGCGTTCAGTAGGTATTCCATCCGGACCTGGGGCTTTTCCTTTACGCATCTGCTTTATAGCGTTTATTAGTTCTTCTTCCGTGAATAACGTTACATCTTCAATTGTTGGTTGCCGCCATTTCACTAGCTCCTGACGTGAAAAGAGTACTTCGACTATGCGTTTGATTTTCTTCATAGGCATTTTGACATTTATTTGTTGGCCTTCAGCCTTTTTCTGCCGATTTGGAAGGCATCTCCCTATGTCTCGTAATCCAGGTCTTCGCACAGTTGCTTACAGTTTTTGCTTGGCCATGTTTATTTCATGCCACATTTGTTTCTTTAGATATTTGGTATTTGCTTAATAGTGCATTGGTCTTTTCTTCTTCTCCCTTGCTTGTTTTTTGTCGCTGGCACTTTATTGTACATGAAGTACTTAAGCTTGCAATTTCTTCGCCCCGCCAGTATACTATTTTTTTCCTTGTGAGTCTCCCTCTTTTCTTTAGCGTTGCGTCACATACTTTACTCAAAACATTTACAAGTTCGTCTAGGTTTTTGGTATTTGAACGTGCTATTTCCTCTGACAGTACGAGTTTAATTTTCACCTTATCTCTGTGTTTAATATTACAACCTGTTTTCCTATACGGGGTTATTTGTTGATATTCCCTCATTTTTCATATTTTTGTACGCTATGTATCTATGATCGCTCAGCGTTTCCTTATTCAATACTGTCCAGTCTAGTATCTTGCTAGAAATGCAACTTGTAGAGAAGGTGAGATCTATTATGGAGCTTGAGTTCCCCCTTATGAATGTAGGTTGCACTCCTTGGTTTAGTAGGAATACATCCATTTCTGCTGCCCAGTTCATTGTTCATTGCATGTCTCCTCTCTTGTCCATATGTGGGCATCCCCAGTAGCGGAACTTTGCATTAAACTCACCAGATATAATTTTTAAATTTTGGTCTTGTCCTCTTAGGCTTTGGCTTAGCGTCCAAAGGCACTCATCCATCTGGTCTATTTTGGCGTTAGGTGAGAGATAGCAGCAATATATGACATAGCCCTGGGTCTCTACCCATACGTAACTTGGTTCACATCCAGTTTTTACTATCGGTAGGTTGCGATTTGTGACCAGTATTTCATCCTTTCTCTGGTCAGTAAACCAACCACCCGCGCTCACTATTTTGTTATTAGGTCAGAATATCTGCCTTGGTTTCCATTGCCGTGGTAGTCAGGAAACCGTGTGCGGCACGACATCTCATGAGGTTGATTTGGATGGTTTTAGTCTTTTTTTATTACTTTTTGCCGTCTCAATCTCAGTGCAGTTTTCAGACAGCACTTTTTCTTATGCAGGACACGTTCCGGAATATGACTGGTGTCCTTTCAGCTTACATATTGGGCAGTACAATTCTTCTTAGAAATCTTTTGCCTGATGTCCCTCTTGATCTATCTGGTCCTGTACAAGAGTTTGCAAAGTGGCCCGTCTCCCAGCATTTATAGCATTTTATTATGTCCATCCTCTCCCTAGCTCTGCAGTATAACCACGCCATCTTAAGCTTTCTTTTCTCTAGAAGCTTATTTGCCTGTGTTTTGGGAAGAGCTATAGATGCCGCTTGACTGTTACCATAGCCAGGTCTGATTTTTTATTTTAATGTATCCTTCTGTAATACCAAGTGCTGATTTTACCGCGTCCTTTTTTTTTCTTCCATTGTCGTAACGCCATCTATATCCTTAATAATCAGTAAGGTATCTGTATTACTTGATCGGATATCAAAACCTGACAATTTTTCTGAGATCAATTGTATCAATTTTTCAGCATTCCCGTGATTCACTTCGAGTAGAAGCTATCCACATTTCGTTTCCTTTATTCCCGTGACCCGGGTTCCTGATGCTTCTGGGTTGACTTCGTTTTTGACTGTCCTAAGTAGTTTAGCATATGATTTTTCTTCTGATTTTAGAAGTACCACCTCTTTCGACTTTTTATCTCGATAATTTTTCTTGTTTTGTTTTTGATTTATTACCTCTGTCCATTTTTGCGCCCCGGTATTATTATACCGTCTGAAATTGCTGGTTTTTGGTGAGAGTATACTCTAATATCAGTATCTGTGTTTGCAAAAGAATATTCTAACATTTTTTGAATAGTAGGTGTCTGCCACCTAAGGTTTGGCGAAAGCCAATTTTTTCCTAAGATGAGTTACTGATAGATCCTTCAGCTTTTGGAAGCTATCAAACATCTGTGAGCATCATGTGAGCTGGTGATTTTGTCAACTATTTCTTCGCCCGCTTTTTTCGCCGAGCAAAACTCGATATCTCAGCTATATTATAAGAAAACGAAAAACGATAGAAACAATCTGAAAAGAGGTTCTTAAATGGGATTGAGTAAGGACCATTTTAAGCCAAATTTACATATTTTTCCATATTTCGAAACTGGAGTAATCGGACTGGACGTCATCGAATTTTGTTTTCCCAGAACCACACACATATTTTTGCATATTTGAAAAAAGCTATTTTTTCTGAATAGATTTTGTAAGAAAATCTAAGCAAATTTGTATAAAGTAATTAAAGAAGTAAAAAGTAATATCACGCAATCATCATCACGAAGTCGCAATCATCACGATTTAAACAAGTAGCCTTTGGATACAAATGGCAATGTTGCATCTGTCAGTAATTAGAAATTATTAATTATATTATTTATTAATTTAACATTGCAAAACTCATAATATGTTACTACTATTACCAGAAAAAAAAAAGTTATGTAGGCAATCACTACAACAAATTTTCAATGTGACCACCTCCTACTTCTCAACACTTATCCAATCTCCGCCTTACTTCTCTCACTGAAGCCTTACGAAACATTTCTCTAGATAGTTCATCGCAAGCATTTCTTTTTTTTAAATGTTCCAAGTTAACAGATGGTGTTCTGTAAATTGTATTTTTCAAAGTTCCCCACAAGAAGAAGTCTAGCAGGGTTAAGTCCGGAGATTTAGGCGGATACTGTATCGGTCCATTTACACCTTTCCAATTTTCTTTGTATGTCTCATTTAAATTTTGTTGGATAATTCATGCCTTATGCGGTGGACCTCCGTCATGCTGGAAACACATGTTTACTCGTAGCTGTAATGGCACATTTTCGAGAAATTGTTCTTGAAGAAATATCGCTCACTATGTAAAACTCCTTCGTAAAAATTTGGACCAATCAAATGTCTATTAATAATACTACAACAAACGTTAATTCCGAAGTGTCCTTGGTTTTCAATCGGATTGACAAAATGCGGATTTTCAATAGACCAAAAATGTTCATTTTTTGATTGGGCTTACCGTTACTAACAAAACGACTTTCATCTGTCCACAACACATGCTGAAAAACCGATTGTCATTTATCTTTAAGTTTACCATCACTTGGGTAACATAATTTATTCTTCGTTGTTTATGTTGATCTGACCAGTGTTCTAGGTTGTTCAGTTTATAATCGTGATAACCATTTTCTTTCAAAATGTTTGGTTCCGAACTATATTTTAAATTCAACTCACGACAGGCTTGTCTAATCCAGTTCATTGGATGGTCTTCAAAATACTGCAAAATAGTGGCAACAGTATTGTCAGAATTTACCCTTTTAACAAGTTTCCTTCCCTTTCGAGAAGAAAATGCCTCGTTATTTGCACGTAAATTGCGTTCCAAATCTTGCAAATATTTTTAAGCTTGGAATAACACGTTCAGAACAACTTTGACTTTGGGACATCGGGCCATCACGCTCGGGACATCTTCTAGGTATCTTTTGAGATTCACCATAAACTAATAAAATGTCGACTTTTTCGTTGTGCGTGAACATTTTAATAACCTTTCAACTAGTGACGTTCGGAACCGGCGATAAACTGCTAGATTGGTGCTTGATGCGTTCCACAAGGATGCGCGAGAGATTTCCTAAGCTCTCGGAGAGTACGGCATCTTAAGAAGATAACTAATTTTATAAATTGAAACTTAATATTATATATACTAACGTATATTAATAATCTGTAGTTAAATGCGGGTACAATTTTTTTTTTTAGTTGGGATTGCCGGTAATTGAGAGGATCTAATGTATTTCTAATGGATTTAGGGATAGTAGGGGGTTAATGCGGGAATTTTTGATAATATGTACTTTATTTTTACAAATTTGCTTATAATTTTTTTGGCGGGAAAAGATAGCAAATTATTTTCATTACAAAATTTATTAAGAAAAATGAGATTTTTCAAATATCCAAAAATATAGGTATGCTTCTGGGCAAACAAAATTCGATGATGTCATTACTCCAGTTTCTAAATTTGCAAAAATATGTAAAGTTGGCTTAAAATGGTCCTTACTCAATTCCATTCAAGGGCCTCTTTTCAGATTTTTTCTATCGTTTCTCGTTTTCTTATAAAAGAGCTGAGACATCGAGTTTTGCTCGATGTTTCACATGTTTTTCTGACTTTCTGCTTCCCAATCGGCGCCCCTTTAGTATCTGAAGCTTCTTTTAGTTTTTCGAATATTTTTTTCAATTGATCCACAATCCACAAGAAAACTGACTGCTCAATCGTCTTCACGATCGTGTAGGCCAGGGGTCTCCAAACTACGGCCCGAGGGCCACATCCGGCCCTCGGACAGATTTTGTCCGGCCCGCGGAGTGCTAGCATACTTGAAAACTCCTTTTAGAGAACATATTTTTTATAGCAAATTAAATTTAGTTTACTGAAGTATTCTAATTTTATGTTGAATAATTATTAATATGACATCTACATTGATATGGTCATGGGCTAACTACTCATAACATTGTTGTAGGCTTATTGTTATTGTTTTTGTGATAAAGTTGGATAAAGAATCACAGAATTGTGATGAGTAAAGACATGTATAATATGCAGAAAATTTAACTTCAGTATATAATAACTAACAAATTTTTGAAATGAATCCAACTAATATTTTATACATTTTAAATAAAAACATAACTTATAACAAGCATAATGACATATGTAATACTAATGAGATTTTCCACTGACAATAGTTTGTAGTTGTGGACTAATTTTACTTGTACCAATTATTAAAAGAGATTTAAGATGCTCATCAGTTAATTTAGATCTTTAAACATTTTTTGTGTACTTCATTTTGGAGAAGGTCTTCTCACACAAATAAGTAGTACCAAAAACAGAAAACAGCCCACGAGAAAATTTATGCAAATTATCAAATTGTGTCAGTGGAAGACTCTTATAAAATTCCAACAAAGATGAGTTTTGATATTTGTTCTTAATTATATCACTGCACTGTAGATCAATCATTTCCATTTGGAGTTCCAGGGCTAGGGTTTCAATATCAGTATCAAAAGGATTCTGAAAAATCTTTATTTGATTCGCAATGGCAAAGTCCGAGAAACGAGTATCAAAATTTATTTTCAAAGCACTCAAAGTTTCGATTGCAAAATCGATAGGAAACTCAGTCTCAGTGGTGTAGCTGAATATTTCACATGTTTTAAAATGTGAAAAACATTTACTTCGTAGTTGGGATTGAAACAGTATCAATTTCTTCTGGAATGATTTGATATTAGTGTATAAATCAGGAAGATGCTGGTTTTCTCCTTGCAATCTCAAATTCAGTTCGTTCACATGTTTTGTCAAATCAACATAAAATGCTAACTTCCACAGCCATGCGTTGTTTCGTAATTCAGTAAGAGGGCGATACTTTTCATTCAAAAAAATTTCGATTATTGCTCGAAGTTCAAAAAAGCGCTGAAGGACTTTCCCACAACTAAGCCAACGTACGGCAGTATGATAAGGTAAGTCATTTTCTCCAATCTCTTCAATAAGTTATCGAAATTGTCAGCCCAAAAAGTGATTCAGCCCAAAAGATCTGATAAAATTAACAGTTGATATGACTGGTTTCAGAACATCAGACATATCCAAAAATTTTCCGCACAAAGACTGTTGATGAATGATACAATGTAAGACTAATGGTTTTGAACCACCGTCATTTTCTACAGCCTTTGACACAAGAGCGACCACTCCTTTATCTTTCCCACTCATGTTTTTGCCTCCATCAGTTGTTATACATTTCAAGTTTTTCCATCGAAGGTTCTTTTGATTAATGACCATTTCAACTCTTTAAAAATATCTGTACCTGTAGTTGTGCCATGAATACTATACATATCAAGAAGTTCATCATGCACTTCATAGCTTTTATCTACTCCTCGAATATAAATCAACACCTGAGCAGTATCTGACACATCCGTTGACTCATCCAAGGCCAAAGAAAACCACTCAACATGTCCATTTTTGTCGAACAGTTTAGAGGATATATTTTCAGCGATGTTTTCTACCCTTCGAGCCACAGTGTTTGCTGACATACTGACAGTTTTTAATAAATTTACCTTTTCAGGGCACATTTCTTCGGCTACTGCAATTATGCATTCTTTGATCATTTCTCCATCGGTGAATGGTTTTCCACGTTTTGCAATTACAAGAGCCACACGAAAGCTGGCACGAGTTGCAGCCTCTTGTTCAGTTTTGAGGTTTGTAAATGAAGATTGCTGCGATTTCAATCCGCGCTTCATAGCTTCGAATTTTACTGTCCGCAAACTTCCTGTATATTTTGAGTAATTTTGAAAATGTTTTGTTTCATAATGACGTTTAATGTTTTAGTCCTTGAGAACGGCTATGCTTTCATTGCAAATCAAACATAGCGCCTTGTTACTGGACTCAATTACGAAATACTGAATGTTCCACTGATCTTTGAGTTTTCTGCATTCACTATCAATTTTTCGCTTCTTTTCCATACTACTAAATCACACACAAAAGCAAGAATTCAAATCAAAATACTGTTACAAAGATGTCTTAAACTTAAACACGCACAAACACGTTTTAAGGAGGTACGCACTATTTTATTTCACAACAGTGTCATAGGAACTGACTTGTGGTTGCGCCACTAGCCTCCTTATATATTCCAATTACTGCCATCAATGCTATTAGCGCCATCTGTTAGCGAGAGAAGGTACTACCTATTTCCGCTTGTGTCCACCAGATGTCGTGTCACGCTACTCTTCATGGCTCGTACTCTACGACTAATCTAGAAATTACAGATAATGATAGGAAAATTAATAATATGCAGTGTTGCCGTTTTGCGGACTTTAGTCCGATTTGCAGCCTTTTTTAAACGTTGCGTACTTTTTCGGACTTTTTTTTCATCAGTGGACTATTTCACTTTTTACCACCGGCAACAATGATAATATGGTTTTGGCCCTCGGAACTTACTGGAGTAATCAGTATGGCCCTAAGGCTGGAAAGTTTGGAGACCCCTGGTGTAGGCGATTGGGGCACTCGCTAAGGCGGAGGAAGCCCTCTCCTTCGGGTTAGCACTGGTCCGCACTGGTCACACTACATTCAGTCTCGGTTTGCATACAGCTCTGTCTGGAGATGAGGGCCATATTCGGATGGAGTAGTACACAATGAGAAATAAAAGAGACAACAGTGACAACAAATGTCTTTTCGCGCTACTCAGCCACCGGTTAGCGCGAGGAGCATTATTTCTAGCCGATTGTAAAGGTGCTGTACAAAATGTATACAAACAGGTATGGCGTGCAAGGAGGTCAGTATGCAAACTGTGACTGTGAAGCCGTAGTTGAATGTGCAGGAGTCTGTGGCGAGGAGGAAGTGGCCCGAGGAAGCATTTACTACGGTGAAGGTGACTGAGAGCTCTCCTCTTGCCAGGGACGAGTATCCTGCTGGTTGCAGGAGAGAAAGGGGGTAACTGTGGATAGCTGGGTTGCGAGATGATCGGTCAGTTCCCCGCAGGCTTGAATGTAGGCTACGTGGCCTACATCAAGAGCGCAAATTCGAGAGCTTGCTAAGGATGAGGAGTTTTTGGGAAAAGACTGAGAGGAGGAGGTTCGCTATCAGTGTGGCTGGTAACCTACAATCTGTTGTTAGTACGAAAGATGGCGGAGTGAGAGATAATCCAGTGCTGGACTGTTTCTTACGCCCAGGTGGTTTATTTCCTTGAAGAAGGAAGTAAATATGAAGAATATAAATGTAAGAGGATGAGGAAAACCCAAGCTGAAAACCTCATACTCATAGTGAAAGTAGATAGAAATTTTAAGGTATGTCAGGACAGAGGTGGGACTCAGTGTTCTTGTCAGGAGCATGGATGAGGCTATCATCACTAATGAGATGAAAAGAGCAAATTCAAATCGCAGCTGGATGCATGCT
Source organism: Phosphuga atrata (assembly GCA_944588485.1). Lineage (NCBI taxonomy): Eukaryota > Metazoa > Arthropoda > Insecta > Coleoptera > Silphidae > Phosphuga > Phosphuga atrata. The sequence continues at coordinate 43,742,896 of OX155892.1, read as the reverse complement.
ATGAGGTTTAGTCTCTGCACATCGTTCGCGGGGAGGCCAGTATGGCGGTAGTAGAACAAGCCGATCAGGTGCTTCAGATGTGTTGGTTTCGGGCACCTGGCGGCAGAATGCAAGGGAATAGAGATAAAGATTGCGTGTTTGCGTTGTGATGAAAATGGGCACAAAACATATGAATGCTTGGCCAATTAGACTAAGTGCTTCGTGTGCAAAGTGAGCGGGCATAGGGCGCACACTAGGGACTGCCATGATTACTGGAAACTGTGCGACGAGAGTACGAAAGAGAAGTCCTAAAGAAGCATAATTTTCTAGAATTGCAACTCAAGTAGGAGTGCGGCTGCAATGGAGCTGCTGTGGAAAACGGCGCATCATGTGGCCATTGCCTCCGAACCAAATCTCCGAATTATCGGTAACGGAGGCTAACACTTGGACATATAACTACATATGCTTAAATGTGTGTGTAAAGATAGATATGTGTGGATTAAATGTGAAAATGGGTCCTGCATGGGTCCTACATCTCGCCTAACATAACGTTAGAGCAGTTTGTAGCAACTATGGATGAGCTAAGGACGTATGAAAAACAGCCGGTCCAAATAGTTTGTTGTCGGGTGGAATTTCAACACCAAGTCCGCTTGGTAAGGATCACCTAGAAAAGATGAAAGAGGGAGAATGACGGAAGAGTAACTGGCACAGGAGCGCCTGGTGGTTCACAACCGTGGAAATTTGTCATTCTTCGTGCGTGGCGAAAGTATGTTGAAAGTATTTCATATACAATACTTTTTAGCACCTCACGGATTACATGTAGGGTGAAAAAGTGGTGTGTCAGAGAGGGAGAGCATCTCTTTGACGTACGAGTGCATATTTCTGAGGGACCGGTTGCAACTAGGACGGATGAATGGATAGTAGATAAGAAGTCTACTAGTAAGATTGGGAGACGTTATGAAAGAGTTGTAGGGGTCTGTGACGCGGTGTTTCAGAGAAAACGGAAGGGCGTCAGAGGCTGGAAAACAATTTACTGGTAGAATGGGCAGGTATGTGAAAAGCGTAAAACCTGCTTGCGTGAAAGGAAATGAGGAGGTATGACAGGAGTGCAGAAAGAGGTATAACCTGACGCTCAGGGAACTTTACAGAGCCATCGCGTACTCCAAGCAAGAAGCTTGGAGAGTGCCCTGTGAAGAGGTGAATAATAACATCGGGGTTTACGGCTGTTACGGCATGAGCGAGTGAACTGACTGGAACCCCTAGGATGGAGATCCCTTTTCACTTCGGCCGAGCTGCAGAGTGCAGTCAGCCGGATGAGGAAGGGAAAAGGGCCGGGTCCTGCAATTGTTCTACTCGAAGCGTACAAGGTGTTTGGGCATGAGTGCGAGGATATATGTTTGAGATGATCAATTATGAGTTGATGAATGACGGTTTTCTAAAAGAATGTAAGAAAGGTAATTGCAGGTCTAGTAATAATGGAAAAATATCGAAAGGAAAGGTGATGTTTGCTTCCTCTCACATCTGGTATTACAACTCGTCCAAATGTTGCTAAATCTTGAAAAACATTCTGGGCACTGTATGACTAAAAATTACAATCTTCAAAACAACGCTCCTTAATCTTACAATAACATCAACGCCAAAGTTAGCATTTGCTGAACAATAAGTAGAAACAGTAAAAAATTTCTCATATTTGGGTTGCATTATTGCTGCAAATGCTTTCGTTATAGCATTTGGCGTAGCAATTCCATCAGCTTAAAAACCATATTGAGACTTTTCTGCTCCAATGTTGAGTCCTTACAATTATAAAAGTGACCACTCTAATAATAGGAACATGTTAATTTTCCTTAATCTCTTTCTTATCACGTGGTTTTTTAGCCAAATTAGATATCTAATGAAGAATTATTCCCCGAAGCAGGTCAAGAGAAAATATGCAATTTCAGGCCATAAGAAAATAGACAGTTTGATCAGAAAATGGAAATGGGAGTGGATTGGTCACACGATCTGCAAGACGACAATTCCATTGCTGGACATGCAATGCTATGAACCCACTTACTCAAGGAGGACGAAAGAGGAGGACTTGGAAAAATCTGGACAGAGCTGAAATACATTGCTAGAAACCGATTACGATGGCACGTAGATGTGGTGCGAATAGTGAAATGCAATATTGTACGCATTACCCATACTAATTTGTTGACAAGTTGATTAACCTACCATTGACAGACCGGTAAATCTGTTTTGAAAGGTTGTTTCAGTTGGCAGCCATATTCATAATTGGCAGAAGTTGGGTATAATTATTACAGAACATACAGAAACTACGAAACTACTATACGAACACATATCCAGTATGGCTGCCAATTGAGATAACCTTCCAAGACAGATTAACCGATATGTCAACACAAGCTTAGTCAACTGGTCAATAAATTAATATGGGTAATGCATACAATATAATATTTCACTACTATTTTACAACATAACGCCTCGACCACATCTACGCGCTAACGTTTGCACGATTTTTTTCATACCTCGTATACACTTCTGACAAGGCCAAAAATAGAACATACCTGTATAACCACTTAACACCTACTAAATATAAAATACATTTAATCCCTTTAGGATACCATTTAATACAAAATTTCGTTTATAGGAGTTTCGGCTTGAAAACGTAACATACATTTGAAAATATGGTATCGTTTGAGAAATTTAAATAGGCAATAAAAGTAAGGCATTCTGTTAGTCTTCATACAATGGTATTTGTGAAAGATTAGCAAGCGCGCATGCAAGAACGGGTGAAGAGAGGTTGATAATGTAAAGCGGGGCGGTATATAGAGACATAGGGCACTCACCAAAGCTTGCACGGCGGCTTGGTGCTGGAAATAACGAAGCAAACATTTAATTACACAGCCAAACAACAAGAAATTAATGCTTTGACCATAAGTTTAATTTTTAAAGAATCTAAGTAGTAATTTAAGATTGTACATTTACAAAAATTATTTGCAAAATATTTATTTGTTCTTCATTTAATGTCGTTTAGTTTTTTTTTCATTTTTAATTAGAAATAGATGAAAAGGCATCAGAATCCAGAACATGCTGTTTTTTATTTTCATTTGTTATTTTAAATTCATAAATGCATCAATACACTGAATACTCAGTTTATGATATGTAAATGGTTCACTAACGCATGGATACTACTAGTTATGAAATTTATTGAATTGGATTATTTTAATGAAAATTATTTTATTTTTATTTTATTTATTAATTGAAGATTATTTTAATGAAAAGTTCAATTTTGTTGTACATTGCGTTTGTAAAATATTTTGCAAATATAAATAGGTTTTACAAGCTGAGTGTTCCACAAGGTTCGGAAGAAAAAAACAAAGGAGAGAACATAAAACTGAAAACACTTAGCATTCAAAATGGCATGCCTAGTATTTGTATAAGTTTATAAACATATAATACAGACGCTGAAAAGGAAATATAAACAATAACGAATAATTTATTTTCTGAAAAAGAAAACAGAATGGTAAATACAAACACTTTTTACACTATTATTCCTGAAATCGATTTAACAATACACTGTATATAGATGTGAAAAGGGGATTAATACACAAATTTATCTATTAAAGAATAAAATATAGTTATAAGAAAAGAATGAAATAAGTGCATTTCTTCGCAAATATTATAAACAAAAACGGTTTCTCAATTATATAAGATCGGTATCAACAATTCCGATTTATTGATATTTTAATTCGAAGGTTCTTCGCGCACAACTTACTGAGTGATTTTTTTTATTACTCATGCGGGATAAGTATTATCTTGGCGCTCGTTTTTTCGTGCGACAAATGGCTGTTTTTGTCAATTCAATTATTAGCACGTAACTTGGGTAACGCACGCAAATATCAATAAAAATCGCTAAGTTACATTAAGAAAAGCAATTGAATAAATAAAATAAACACAATCGAAACCTCAATATTAAAAAAGTGACGTGAGTGACATAATTTTTTTCATTACAAATTAAAAATTAAAGAAAACGTTTCGGAGACGATTCTTACGACAAATCCACACCACTGGAGACAATTGAAAAAGCAAATTCTTAATGTTTTGTTCTATTTTTTTTTGATGGCCCCTGGACCCCAAACTTGTAAGATACGTCCCCTCGCATGAGTAATAAAAAATATTATCTGCAACTTGTGCGGTATTGTAAATTGACCTCTCGAGCGAATTAGCAATATCGCTCTCGCGAGCAATTGACAACTTACCGAACTTGTTGCAAAATATACTATTTTATATTTAAAGTAACAAAAATAATTTTATAAATTAATATACTTAATTAGATTTTATTTATAGCAATTTAAATTCCTGTAAAATTAATTATATGATAATTAAAAAAATCAACTTTTATCTGACATCCATAGGTATCGTACAGGCTGTTTGAGAAATAATTCCCTAGTTTTATTGTCATATAAACTGTTCAGAGTGATACACACTATTCTTGTTTATAGTGTCTCATTCATCCACTGTCCAAGTATTGCTCCCCTACAGCTGGCACGCCTGCTTGACCTTGAGACCGCGCCAGGCTCAGTTCGCTTAATTCTGTTCAGACGTGCAGTGCAATGGCTACTCCGCAACAAAAAAACGCAATGTCTTATATGGCTTGTGCAAACTAAATCTGTTATAACAGTGCAACGTAATTTTAAACATCAGTATGGTGCTGAACCTCCTACAGCAAAAACTATCAGTCATTGCCCACATAAGGAAATCAAGATAACCGGTACTGTTTTAAAAGGGAAATCGCCAGCTAGACCGAGAACTTCTGAAGATTTTGTCAAACAGATCCGTGTTTCGTGTGTTCGGAGCCCAAAGTTGTCCAAAAAAAATAACCATTGCCCTGCACTGCACGCTTGAATGAAGCGAACTGAGCCCTGGTGCTGTCACAATGTTAAGCAGGCATGCCAGCTGCAGAGCCTGCAGCAAAACTTGGAAATTTTATGAATCATGGACCACAAACTAGAATAGTGTGTATCGCTGTGTGTGTGTGTAACAGTTTTTATGACACAATGAAACTAAGGAGTTCTTTTTCAAACACTCTGTACATATTTATTGTAAGAAATAGATCTGGCAGCACCGCAATTATTGATTATATACCCAAAAATGAACAACAATTCAGACACAACGGACGGTTTGCAAAATAACAATTTATAGCATCTTCGTAATCAGCATCTTCGTAATCAATATAAAATAAAAAAGCGTCAACACGCAATTATAGTATTACAAAAAAGTCCTACTTCTTCAATACAATAAATTCTGCAAATAATAAAATGAAAGAGGCTTGGAAAATAATAAACCAAAATCTGGGTAAATGCTCTCAACCAAAACAAATTTCCCTAATAATAAATAAAAACAAAATAGTGAAACAAAATGAAGTCGCAGAAGAATTTGCTAACTACTTCTCCGAAATTCCTCGTCATTATATTAAACGTGTTTATCCATCACTATCCTGGCAATGCACTAAAGCAAATACTGCAATGTCAACATCCTTCTTCATGCCGTCTATAGACGTAGCTGATATACAAAATATTATTTACAAAATCTCTTCAAAGGACTCCGCAGGCATTGACGGATTTTCAGTTAACACCATATTACGTATTTTCACAGCTATCGAACAACCGCTAGTGCATCTTTATAATAAATCCATAGACGAAGGAGTCTATCCATCAGTTTTAAAAGTCGCATTGGTTGTGCCACTACATAAAAAAGCAAACCCTCAGAATGTAAACCACTATAGACCAATCTCGTTAATATCTTCATTCTCCAAAATTTTTGAGCGCCTCATATTTGATCGCATGATGATATTTTTACATAAATATGAACTGTTATTAGAATGTCAGCATGGATTTCGACCAAATAAATCGGTTGAATCTGCTGCCACCAGTTTCGTTAAATTTGTCATACAAAATCTGGATGAAGGAAACCATGTTGTTGGACTATTCTTTAATCTAGCCAAAGCATTCGATACTATCAATATTGATTTTATAGTTGACAAGATGGAATGTTACGGCTTTCGAGGCACCTTTTTAAACCTTCTACGATCATTTTTGACAGAACGAAAATTAATTGTGAGATTAAACAACTACATTTCTAACACAAAGGATATCGGAATCGGTGTGCCACAGGGATCTGTCTTGGGACCACTTTTATTTTTACTATTTATTAATGATCTACCGAGTTACATAGACGCCAAGACCATCATGTTTGCTGATGATACATCAATTGCTGTTACTGCAAACAGCATCGATGAATTGAAAATACAGGTGGAAATTATTATCAATCAATTCAGTAAATGGTGCCAAAAGAACCGGCTTATTGTGAATCATGACAAAACCGTCTGCATATATTTTAGCAAAAGAAAAACCATGAACATTGACATTCTAATAAATAATCAACGCTACAAACTGTCACCTACTACCAAATTTCTTGGAGTACAAATTGATAGCAAACTTAAATCGTCTTATCACATTGATATGCTTTGCAAGAAACTATCAAGAGCTTATTTTATAATCTCTCAAATGAAAAAATCGATGGACACCAATACAATTTTAAATCTTTACCATGCTATTGTATATTCACATCTTGCATTTAATGTTCTGCTTTGGGGAATCTCAAGTAACGCTAAAAGGTGCTTCATTTTACAAAAAAGAATAATTCGGCTTATTTTTAATTTAAAGTCTAGGCAGAGAGTAGGGAAAGATGTCACGTTCTAGATCCACCACCTCCTTATGGGTTTTACATGCAATCTAGCCCCTTATGGGGGAATTACATGTAAAATCTAGCACGATGCCCCTTATGGAGATTTACATGTAAATCTAGCACGAAGCCCCTTATGGGGAATCCCATGCAAAATAGTTCTGAACGCGTCCGAGCGAGAATGTCTAGATGACGCTGCAAGGATACGTGTACGTTGGATAGTGGGGAAATTTAAAATGAGGGGTCAGGGGTGAAAATTAAGATAGGGGTTGATTCAATTGAGATTATGGGGGGATTTAGATTGACAAGACTAGACAGACAAGGCTATACAGACAAGACTAGACAGACAAGACTAGACAGACAAGACTAGACCGACAAGACTAGACAGACAAGACTAGACAGACAAGACTAGACGGACTAGACTAAGCCATTTTAAACCATTTGATGAGAAAAATCAAATCTGGTGTCAAAACAGCTCTAGCATGTACCCTAAGGGAGATACCGTCCGACCGCCTACCCCTCAGTAGATGACGTCATCCGCCGCGGCAGATATTGCTAAACTGATTTTTGTTGTTTGGTTTTGCTGATTTTTTTAATTGCTGATTGGCTGATTAACGAATAAATAATTACAGTTGACCTTCTCCCTCAATTTATATGTAATGGACAAGACTGAACAGACAAGACTAGACAGACAAGACTAGACAGACGAGACTAGTTAGATGAAGCTAGACAGATGGGGGCTAAATACATGAGATTAGACAGACCAAGCTAAATACATAAAACTAGATTAGACTAAAACTAAAATATATAAGGGATTGTTTAATTCAACTAAAATATATTTTCGATTGTTTTTCTTATAATTGTTAATAATGTTTATCTACGACCACTATTATAATTGCCCAATATTGTACAATTCGTTGATTATGTAAATACATCTTACAACACACGTATGTAACAGTCCGCGATTAATGTTATTTAATGATTCAATAACACACTAGTGCGTTTGGTTTACAATTCGTTGATCGGTTGAGAGCTGCTACTATCATTAATATAGGCAACCCAAATTTCCCAACATTCCGTTATTTGTCAAAAAAAAATTAAACGTCAAAATAATACATAAACACTATATTTTTTTTTCAATTATAAAAATTAAAGTCCAGTGATGTCCAGTGATAGCGAAATAGAAAATGCTACTCCGCCCGAAATTGTTGAAAAATCGAAACAAGCTGTCCATAATTTGCTACGGATTAAATCTCGAGATCGATACGAGGATGCATATAGAAAATTTATGGACCGGAGAATGAAGCATAAAGTTAAATCCTTTTCAGAAAATGTTTTATTATACTTTGATGAGTTATCTCAAACAATGAAACCATCTTTACTTTGGGCAATTTATTGAATGGTTCGGACATCAATTAATATAAAGCATGACATCGACATTTCAAAACATTCAAAGTTAATAGCTTTACTAAAGAGAAAATCTGATGGATTTAAAAGCAACAAATCCAAAATTTTAACCATTCAAGAAATTAAAAAGTTTCCTTAATAATTCGCCGGATAACAAATATTTATTGATGAAGGTATTCATTACTTTTTTTTCTTATAATGCTCTCTAATGGGCATAACGACATATTTTTTTATATAATTTTAGATTATTCTTATCATTGGCATTAGTGGTGCCTGCAGAAAACAAGAACTACGAAATGTCAAACCCTGCCATATAGAAGACACTGGAACATCTCTGATCATTAAAATTCCTAATTCCAAAACAAAAACTCAAAGATCTTTTGTGCTACCGAAAGAATTTTATCAAACCTGTAAAAAATATATTAACCTACGCCCACAAAATATGGACAAAACTCAGCCTTTTTTTTCTAAATTATCAAAATGAGAAATGCACTAAGCAATGGAATACATAAAATTGGCTCTATTCCTAAACAAATTGCCAATTATCTTCATATGCCAGAAGCAAATCTTTCGTTATACAGGACATTGTTACAGACGTTCGTCAGCCACCATTCTTATGGATTCCGGAGGTGATTTATTGTCACTAAAAAGGCATGGTGGCTGGCGTTCGTCTGCAGTAGCAGAAGGCTATATAGACTGCTCTATGAAAAATCAAAACGATACTGCTACAACACAGTAGGTATTAATAGGTATTAATGAAATTAAACAAAGATTATAAATTATTAAGTAAATATAAATTATTTCATTTGACACTGACACTGTATACATTGTGTTGCCTATATTGATTAAACACTATATCAGTTACATCAAACATAATTTTCTTATTAAATAGAAAAAAATTAGTGTGGTCGTAGATAAAGTATAGTACATAATTCGAGTTGTAAGGCAATTACGTACTCGCGGAATTACGCGCTCCCCGCTACGCGGGTCGCGCGTAATTGTTCCGCTCGTACGTAATATGCTTCTTACAACTCTCATTATGTAATATACTATTATCTACGACCACTATTATAATTGCCCAATATTGTACAGATCGTGGATTATGTAAATACATCTTACAACACACGTATGTAACAGTCTGCGATTAATGTTATTTAATGATTCAATAACACACTAGTGCGTTTGGTTTACAATTCGTTGATTGGTTGAGAGCTGCTACTATAATTAATATAGGCAACCCAATACATTCCGTTATTTGTCAAAAAAAATCAAACGTCAAACTAATACATAAACACTATATTTTTTTTTCAATTATAAAAATTAAAGTCCAGTGATGTCCAGTGATAGCGAAATAGAAAATGCTACTCCGCCCGAAATTGTTGAAAAAGCGAAACAAGCTGCCCATAATTTGCTACGGATTAAATCTCGGGATTGATACGAGGATGCATATAGAAAATGTATGGACCGGAGAATGAAGCATAAAGTTAAATCCTTTTCAGAAAATGTTTTATTATACTTTGATGAGTTATCTCAAACAGTGATCATCACTTTGAGCAATTTATTGAATGGTTCGGACATCAATTAATATAAAGCACAACATCGACATTTTAAAACATTCAAAGTTAATAGCTTTACTAAAGAGAAAATCTGATGGATTTAAAAGCAACAAATCAAAAATTTTAACCATTCAAGAAATTCAAAAGTTTCCTCAATAATTCGCCGGATAACAAATATTTATTGATGAAGGTATTCATTACTTTTTTATCTTATAATGCTCTCTAATGGGCATAACGACATATTTTTTTATATAATTTTAGATTATTCTTATCATTGGCATTAGTGGTGCCTGCAGAAAACAAGAACTACGAAATGTCAAACCCTGCCATATAGAAGACACCGGAACATCTCTGATCATTAAAATTCCTGATTCCAAAACAAATACTTAAAGATCTTTTGTGCTACCGCAAGAATTTTACCAAACCTGTAAAAAATATATTAACCTACGCCCACAAAATATGGACAAAACTCAGTCTTTTTTTTCTAAATTATCAAAATGAGAAATGCACTAAGCAATGGAATAAATAAAACTGGCTCTATTCCTAAACAAATTGCCAATTATCTTCATTTGCCGGAAGAAAATCTTTCTTTATACAGGACATTGTTACAGACGTTCGTCAGCCACCAATCTTTTGGATTCCGGTGGTGATTTATTGTCACTAAAAAGGCATGGTGGCTGGCTTTCGTCTGCAGTAGCATAAGGCTATATAGACTGCTCCATGAAAAATCAAAACGATACTGCTACAACACAGTAGGTATAAATAGGTATTAATGAAATTAAACAGATTATAAATTATTAAGTAAATATAAATTATTTCATTTGACACTGACACTGCGTACATTGTGTTGCCTATATCGATGAATCACTATATCAGTTACATCAAACATAATTTTCTTATTAAATAGAATTTTCTTATTAAAAAATATTCCGTACAAACTTGTATAGTATAGTATTATTATGTAGATTATCAACATATTATGTAGATTATAAAGAAAAATTGGACGAAATATAATATTTACAGGATGTTACGGGACTTGAGTATGTCGCATGTCGGTTATAAAAAAGCAAAATTTAGACATAATATATACCCTGTATATATTATGTATATAAAGCGTACGTGATGAAATGCATAAGGAATATAAACAAAGAAAATTCAGAATAAACATAGAATAAGACCTAACTGTATGCAACCCATATGCTTCTTGAGCCTGACAATACCACTACGACAACATTAGTGAATTTTCATAAGTTTCTAATAGTAAATTCGCATTTTTCTTGTAATTAAACTACATATTTACGGTTTTCAGATTTTTCCCTTGACATGTGCTGTAAGACACCGCTTCTTGCCAAATTTCATGATTCTAGGTCAATGGGAAGTACCCTATAGGTTTTGATTCCCTCATGAAATCGCAAAATATGCGACATAAACGGTCATATCTTTTGATCGCGTTGACTTACAAGTTTGATTTTTTCACAGCTGAAAGAGACCGCAGACTCGAGTATTTGATACAAATTTCAACTTGTTACCTCTACGCGTTCCTGAGAGAAAGGTCTTGACAGACAGACAGACGGACAGACAGACAGACAGACAGACAGACAGACGGACAACAAAGTGATCCTATAAGGGTTCCGTTTTCGGTACGGAACCCTAAAAAATAGTGTGGTCGTAGATAAAGTATAGTACATAATTCGAGTTGTAAGGCAATTACGTGCTCGCGGAATTACGCGCTCCCCGCTACGCGGGTCGCGCGTAATTGTTCCGCTCGTACGTAATATGCTTCTTACAACTCTCATTACGTAATATACTATTATATTTTTTCTTTCATTGTGTTATCTACGTTTTATTTTGATTTATGTTGATTAGACGCAACCGGATGTTTGTCAGTCATAACACTAGGCAAGAATAAAGGGACTAGACTAGACAGACTAGATTAGACAGACAGACAAGCGGAGAAAATTCAAAATGAGTTGCGGATGGGTAGCGGACAATCGTGTATGCTTACATAATTGATTGCAAATATATTACGGATTGATTCAAATGAGAATATTGGTTTTAGACCGGACAAGATCGGACAATACCGAACAAGGTCGAACAAGAACGGACAAGACTATACAGACCTTATATTTATCCGAATAATTTCCTATGAGTAAGCGAAATTTCTTAAACTTATCTGTGAACCAGATCGTATTAATGTTTTTCATTTATATAAATACCAAAGAGTTCATTTTTCTGGCATCCACTTTCATCTACTTGCATCCACTTTTCATTTACTTGCATCCACTTTTCATCTACTTGCACAGGGTGTGAGGTCTATGTGACCCCACGCTAAACAGGGTGTGAGGTCTATGTGACCCCACGCTAAACAGAGTGTGAGGTCTATGTAACCCCACGCTAAACTCCGTCCACTTTCCGTCCACCCCATCCACTTTCCGCCCACTTTTCATTCTTTCAGCTTTAATCTCATTGGGTTAGTTGGGTTAGCATTAGGTTATGTTAGCATTAGGTTAGGTTACGGGAGGTTGGGAATGAAGCGCACTTCATTCCTAACATTCCGTAACCTAACCTAATGCTAACCTAACCTTCGACCATTCGACCATTCCCCTATTATAAGGTAGATGAAATTGAGGTAAAATTACAGCAGCTGATATGAATTCGAGAACAATAGTCTCTGACTCTCCACCCGAGGACGAATATTGCACAAGTGCGTTTTTCCCAGAAGAAATTATACTACTATTTGGTTACTTTTCGTACTACAAAAAGCATAGATTAACTTGATTCAATATTGTTTTATTTTAATAAACAGAAAAATACTCCTTTATGTGTTTTTAACATTTTCTTTTGCCAAAATAGAATGATACATCTGCATTATAAATCGGCATGATACAAAATCTGACAGTCGTTGGCTGTTGGCCTAAAGAAAACCAACATCATGAATAGCGTAAATATTTTAAACAAAAGTTGAACATAAAAATGCATATGTTTTACAAAGCCGTTCTCCCTAGGGCCGACCGCATATGAAGCTTTGACCTATTTATGTCTTTAGAATTCTATTCTAAAGACATAAATAGCACTTATTATTATTATTTATTATTATTATTATTTTGGACTAGCACTTATTTACCTAAGTTGCACTTGAATTTTGTAAGGGCATAAGGAAAGCAGCATTGAAAAAATCAGTGAGTAGGTATTATATTTCCCTGTAGTTCTTTATTTACTTAACTCTAGGCGAAACAATTCACGCTAATCACTCGAACAGCAATGTAAGAGACTCATTCGGGTCAGCTGTCTCGTGCGTACGCGAACTAAGTGACACAATACAGTAAGAGTTTTCCGAAGCTAATAGAATCTCAAAGCCATCATATCCATAATGATAAAATACATCTAGGTACATAATATTGAAAGAAAAACTTTTTATACTCCTATTTTACATAACTTTTTCAAGTTTCACGTTATAAATTATAGTCTTCTTCTGTTATAGGTTTATCCGAATTAAGAAACCACAAAATAATTAATGTCATTTCGATAGGACAAATCAAATATAATTACAAAATAAAACATTGTTTTACATTTTTTTTTTACAATTTCACATTTGAATTCAAAATTAGTATTATCTGGAAATCTGGATTATAGCCTTTATCCTATCAACCTAGCCTATCAACTAAAATTCAGTGTAATCCAGTGCTAGTAACCCAACTTTTTGTACCATGCTCCACCGAAGCCTTTTATAGTTATTTATTATACAAGCGGATAAAATTATTAACTAATGAACATATTGTTAAATAAATGGATTTAAATGCGCAAGTTTTGTCAGAATTGTGAGTAAATCAGGTCCGGTCCAATGTTACCGACCAAAAATCATATTACGAAACATTATTATTGATAAGGACAATATTTTCAAAAATGTGTCACTTTTTCGGGGATACTTTTTATAAAATAACAATTAATCACATTTTTTTTCACAATCATAATTCTAATTAAAGTGATTTGTTAATTAAGTATTAAGACTGCATTGAAGCATTATACATAATTTTAAAGCAAATGTTCAAAAATATCCCCTTTTTGTGACCCTATTTTATTTAGTTGTGTTTAGTTTGTGACTCAGTTATTTCTAATTCAATTGTTACGTGTAATATCTCATTTCGTAGACAATTTATTCTTGTTTAACACATTATGATATATTTTGTATATTATTATTGTTAATTAATCGAATTGGAAGTTTTCGTTGCTTATATTTATTTTATATACTCACACACCAAAATGAACACATTAATAAATACATTATTGTATGTGAAGGACGCCATAATTATAATCATGTGTAAAAGTATACAAATCGTGCGTAAAAGTCCAATGTAAATCAAATGGAGTTTCATTATTAAACGATTTCTAGTTTGTTGTTACTATGGAAACAACTCATGTCACTAAAAAAAACGTATGCGGTCAGGAGACCCCCGTCAGGAACGAAGTTGCTCGCGCATTTAACAGAATCGAACAACTTCTCTTTTAATATTTGAAGATATAAAATTATTATAAGAGATGAAAATAGGCAATTACCGTCGCCACATTGGGCCACATTTGGCATTGAACAATCATCATGTTCGTATGGGGCTTGGAATGATTGAGAACATGGACTAATTACTTGCTGAGCTTCATCATTAACGGATGATTGAATTTGGTAATTCAGAAAGGGACTAAATATTATTTTTTCAGTTTCTTCATTACTTTCGATTAATATGTTTGGTAATGATCCTAATTTCGATGATTGTAGAATGAAGATTCAGGTTCAACACGTTTTTTCTTTGATTGAAATTTATCTCTGTATATTTTAACGCAATTAACGCCAGTGCGTTCTAAATCTGTGGTTTGTAAAATTTCTTTTTTTTTTCTTCCTTCCCTGTCGTTACTGTTTTTAATGCTGATTGTGAGCTTGTGATTTCACTATTATCTCTCTAGAATGTAAATAAATATAGTAAAAAAAGCATACACTTGAATCACATGTTTGATAAGCCCATGTAAACAGTAAGCAATTGCTTCAAATTATAAAATTATAACTTACTTTTCTAAATCTGTATTTTGTATAATTCCTTTATTTTCTTTTTCCATTTTTCTCTGTCGATACTCATTTTGAATCTGAGCCTGTGATTTTACTATTGCCTCTCTATAATGTATATAAATATAGTTAAAAAATAGCTAACACTTTAATCACATGTAGGAAAAATCTATGTATACAGTAAACAATTGCTTCAAATTTTAAAATTTTAAGAACCTACTTTTCCAAATCTGTATTTTGTAAACTTTCTTTTTTCTCTGTCGATACTCTTTTGTCGACACTGAGCTTGTGATTTCACTATCTTCTCTCTAAAATGTATATAGATATAGTAAAATTTAAAAAAATAGCAAACACTTGAATTACATGTACAATAAACCCATGTCAACAGTAAGCAATTGCTTCACATTATAAATTGTAACCTTTTTTTCTAAATCTGTATTTTGTAAAATTCCTTTATTTTCTTTTTTCTTTTTTTCTCTGTCGATACTTTTTTTGACGCTGAGCATGTGATTTTACTATTGCCTCTCTATAATAAAGGGTCCGCCAATTAGCGCGCTCGATCTTTAACAGCTGATGGCGGCCATGTTGTTTGTGGTAGAGTTGTCAAACCTAGTTGTTATTATTCAGTGTATCTTCACAAATTACCATGAACCAATTCAGCCGCGAGCAACATGTGCAAATCATTAAAATGTATTACGAAAATCATTCATCGGTTCGGGCAACGTTCCGCGCGCTCCGCCAATTTTACGGTGCAATTGGTCGTCCTGCTGAGTCGACTATCCGTCGTTTGATAAACAAATTCGAGGCAACCGGTTCGGTGAACAATAAGCCAACACCGACGCGTCGTCGAAACGTCCGATCTGCCGCGAATGTCGCCGCTGTGCGCGATAGTGTGCGTGAAAATCCGCGACAGTCAATTTCACGTCGCGCACAGGAACTCAGCCTTTCGGAAACATCACTTCGCCGAATCTTGCATCTGGATTTGGGCATGCATCCGTACAAGATCCAGCTGACTCAAGAGCTCAAAATAAACGACCATAGACAGCGCCGTATCTTCGCTGATTGGGCTTTAGAGCAGTTGGAAGTCGACCCCGAGTTTGGTCGCAAAATCATCTTCAGCGATGAGGCACATTTTTGTATAAATGGGAATGTCAACAAGCAGAATTGCCGTTATTGGGCCGAGAACAATCCACAGGAGGTCCACCAGGTCGCAATGCACCCAACAAAGGTAACTGTTTGGTGTGGATTTTGGGCCGGAGGCATCATCGGGCCGTATTTCTTCGAGAACGACGATGGTGTGGCCATCACGGTAAACGGCGAACGATACAGATCCATGATAACGAACTTTTTCTGGCATGAAATCGACAATATGGATGTCGAGGATATGTGGTTTCAGCAGGACGGCGCTACGAGCCACACAGCGCGCGCCACAATGGATCTTCTGCACGAGCGCTTCGGAGGAATGGTTATCTCGCGCGGAGGCGACATCAACTGGCCACCGAGATCGTGCGATTTAACCCCACTAGACTATTTCTTGTGGGGTTTTCTTAAATCACAGGTCTATGCAAACCAACCACAAAACACTGATGACCTCAAAGTCAACATACGCCACGCCATCGATGAAATACAGCCCGATTTGTGCGCCAGAGTCATTGGAAATTGGACTTCTCGTATGCGCGCCACCAAGCAAAGCCGAGGTGGCCATTTGAACGATATTATTTTCCATACATAATGCCTTCGAATACTCTTTCAAAAAAAAAAAAATTTCATTTATACCTCTCATACAACTTGCTTTATTTTATTTTAAAGATCGAGCGCGCTTATTGGCGGACCCTTTATATATAAATATAGTTAAAAAAATATCTAAACTCTATTCACATGTTCGAAAAATCTATGTAAACAGTAAGCAATTGCTTTAAATTATAAAATTTTAAGAACCTACTTTTCCAAATCTGTATTTTGTAAAATTTCCTTTTTCCTTTTTCCCTCTCGATACTCTTTTTGACACTGATCTAGTGATTTCACTATTGTCTCTCTATAATGTATATATCGTAGTCATATAGTGAAATTCATCAGATTGTGTAAAACTGAGTTATTGCATGAGCTGCCGACAGTTCATGTACCTATTCCTTTTTAAATACTCGATATGTTTAGATAGTTCGTGAAACCATCTCAAATATGTTTCTTTAATTATATCTTTATTAATAGGTCTGTTAATTAAGACAAGTTGCTTTATACTATCAAATGACAGCACTTTGGCATTTTTTGAAACATCGAATCGGCAAGTTGGTAAGATAGTGAGCGTAAATCCTAGATAAACAATTGCCTCAAAAAATTGGCGATTTCATGAGCTACGCGAATTAGATAAACTACTCGAACTGCCGGCAGATCATGCAATGGATCAGTTTTACACAATCTGACTTATTTTTCACTATATGACTACGACATACATTTATAAATATAGTAAATATCAATCACTCGACTTACATGTACGATAAACATGTTGTTTACACTGGTTGTTAGGAATTGCTTCATATTACACAGTTTTTTTTTAATAACGGACATTTTTTCAGTATTTTGTATATTTTCTTGGGTTTCCATTTCTCGAAACCTAATTCAAATAATGAGTATAATATTTATAAACAATATAACTCTCGTATGATTTAAAACAACAACAAAAAAATACGTTTGAACAAATTTAGTTTCTTGTTTATTTTCGTGATTAGTTTTAAGGTTTTAAACCACATTCGTCTGTCAATCTGCGAAAGAAAGAGAGAGCACGCATTATAGTAACATACACTGACAGAAAGAGAAAGAAAGAGAGCGCGCGCGGTATAGAAATATACAGTGAGAGAAAGAGAAAGAAACTAACGCGGCATATATCGAAAGAGAGAGCGAGCGGTATAGAGATATACACAGAGAGAAAGAAAGGAACGCGGCGTATAATAAAACTGAGAGCGCGCAGTATAGAAATATACACTGAGATAAAGAGAAAGAAACTAAAGCGGCGTATACGTTTTCTGCCGATTCGCTCATACCGAGACCTCCCTAAAGGAACACCGTTCCAAAAATTTCTGACGCATATTAAAATTTAATTATTATTTCTTATTTTGAATCAAGAAATCTCGGCCTCTCAGTCTGGATTTCTCTAGCTCTAATATAACATAACCTAACCATAATCTAATCTAGATTAAATCTAGGTTAACCTAGATTAAATCGAAGTAGGGAAAGAAGGTTCCTTATAGGCCCTTCACCTCCATTGGCCATAAAACCGGTCCAAACTTCCGCTTCCGGTTTCGACTTCCGTTTTCGGTTTTCCAATTCCGGTTTTTCACACATGAGAGTGTGAGGTCTATGTAGCCCCATGTGTGAGGTCTACGTGTATCGACTCCGGTTTATACTTCTGTTACCCGTTTCTCACTTCTGGATTGCCATTTCCGGTTTCCCACATACGGCCGCCCCATTTCCGGTTCCTGCACTGTGCGTAGGAAAATTAAAAATTCTACGCAGGCGGGAGAATTCAAAATTTGAAGTAGGACAGAAAATTCAAAATCGAAACCGGAAGTGTCATGGTCATGGTCAAGGTCAGTGGAGGGGGAAGGCCTAAAAGGAAAGATATTTCCCTACTCATCGACAACGACCAAATAATGTTCCCGTTACTGTGCGTTTTTACTAGTTAGCAATTTTTGCCACGGATGCGCTAAACGTTCTAACGTTATCGTGTCAGCGATTTGAAGTATGTTGTCTGTCAAAATTACAACTTTTTCAATATTATCGGTAAGAATCTATTATTTTTTGTAGATTCAACAGTATTTTAACATGCTTCGTAGATAAACTAATGCAAGACACACGTGCGTGAAATTGAATTAGCATACCTTCTTCACGCACTTATCATAAACTATCAACTATCACACAAATCATAAACTACTATTACCGGCTTCAATAGTTTTTCTACGTGCATTTGCAAGGTCGTGTTCCAAGTTGTCATTGCATTTTGGAGGAATTTGATAATTATTGGGCTTATCTTTAGTAGCCTACTTACCTTGAGTATACAATCATGGGCTACACTGTCGAACGCCTTGCAATAGACGATCCATCCCAGGCTTAATTTTTTTCATTTGCGCTTAATATCTTTTATTGTTGTGTTACTCATCATTGGGTGGTCTTTACATCCGTAATAGTTCCTCATACAACCTTTTAGTTCTTGAGGGTACAATTTGTTTTGCTCTAGGTGGTTGTATATTATTTTTCCTTTAATCCAAATGAGTTGTTGTCAAGCATAAGATGGGCCTGAAATTTTTGAAGTTCCGTTGCTTCCTTGGTTTTCGATATGGAGTGAGTCGAAGCCATGCAGCTATACATCGACTTTAAGTTTATAAAGTACAAATTGTGGATACAATCTTGTACATAGGCTTTCCAGTCGTATTATTTTGAGAATGAGGCTCCTGTTTCTTTAGTTTCAATTGGGTACCATTCCATTCTGAGCACATGAGCGTTTTACTTCTCATTTCTTTCGATCCATTTGTTGTTTTTCTTTTTTCCTCATTTCTTTTCTTTTTCCCTCATATTTCTTTCGAGTATTTAATTATTTTTTCGTTCTCTGGTGCTGTTCTAAGTTCTATCCCCTACTTTCCATTGCTTTCATAGAACTTTTTGGGTTTTCACTAACGATTTTATTTTCTTGGTAGAACAGTTCACGTTTTCCAATACTCCCTTTGTGCTTTTGCAATTAATTTTTGTTTGAGCATTTGTATTGTCTGCGTCAGGTCAGTTTCTTTCCTTACATTGTATTTCTCTCGCACTCAAGCTTTTCTTCTATTATCTTGATTCTATGTGAGCTGGCGTTCTTCTTTATTGATGTTAATTGTGAGACCTATTTTCTAAGACACTTTTTTGCAGCCTCATTTTCACTCTATTCCAAACTGGCGTTCGTTTTCTCCGGCTTATGTTCAATTTCTTGCATATCACTAGGCCTGCTGCATAGACATACGAGTTGATTTCCGTTAGTGATACATTACCCCGGTTTCTTAGTATGATTTGCAATTTGTAATTTAGGCAGTTTATCTCGTTTCAGGGTCTTTATAGTGTTAATATGCGACTTGCTCTCTTCTATAGCTTTAGTCCGAGCAACAATTTATTTGCTGTTTCTTCCATTGTTGTCTCCCCTTTTTTTACATCTTCTACTCTTGACTCTCATCCATCAAATTGGCTGCCTTATATCAAATCAATTGGCTGCCTATATATACGCTTCTGCAAAGTATATTGCTTCGTTTACCTCAATTATTCTTTCTTCATTCATTGCTGGCGCACTTTACCTTGGATATCATCTATCTCTAATGCGATTAGCTTATGGTTAGTTGTAGTAAATCGTTTTTGGTTGGAAAGCGTAATAAAAGTCAGGTTAGGTCTCGATGTGGGGTTCCTTTTTTTTCCAAATGTCAAATATTTCTCTGCTGTTAGTGGCAAAGTTCTCTGTTGTTTGTGAAAAGAAAATCTATTTTCTCCTCCTTCCTCTATTTTTTTTCTTCCTTGCTGTTTGTTTTCTTTGCAGGAGTCCCGGGGATAATAAATATTCTATTTGTTCCTCTGCAGGATCAGTATTAGTTGCTTCGTTCTGGTTCTCTGTCGGGTAATTTCCCAGAGGGCTTTTGTTTTCGCACTCGTGTCCGTGGGCGTTTGCAGTTATTGTTCCATTCCGTAAAGCAGCGCCACAATTCTCACCCACGTCCTCTTCTGGCTGATCCTCATGGTGGTTACAAAAGGGGCCAGCCCTCAATCCTTCTCCATTCCGGATATCTCTTACTACTCGTAGCGTGCTCTGACGCCGGCAAGGGTATTTACCTGCCCGGCGGTGTTCCTTTAGGAGCCTTTTGCCTTTTTTTATTATTATTATAATTAGTAGTGTTTTGTTTTTCTCTGTTGAGGCATATGTGGGAGTTCTTTGCCCTCCAAATTCTGAGGTTTGTATTCGAACTGCACTTGCATGGCGTACGTCTTTTTACTTCTAGTGTTGCAGGATTTTAGGCACCAGATGAAGTCTCTAGGTTTATATTCTTTTGCGGCGTGTATAGAACTTCCTTATCCAGGTCCAGCTTTGCTGTCAATTGAGGTAAGTTCACGGAAATTAAACCGGCACTACTTATTACTATGGGTATAATGATTACTTTTTGAACACCATATGGCTGCTTAAACTCTATCGCAAGACCTATTGAATAGAATATTGTTATTTTGTTTCTTGCGGCAGTCTACAGATTGTTATCACAAGGATGTGTTACATCTATAAAGAAGGATTCTTGCCTCGCAAGATAGGACTCTGTCGGCTCTGTTGTGCTGTATTGTAACATCATCACATCAGTAGAGTCGCACTTCAGATGTTTCTATTACCGCTGCCGGTTTATAGTTTGGCAATTTATCTGTATATAGTCCATATTTTATGGAGATTTCTTGGTGTACTATTTTGCATGTGAGATTGTGGCTTTTGACATACTCTGTTCTACCAACATGCTGCATCCTCCAATTAGGTTTTGTATTGTTTCAAGGCGTTTTTGGCACATTCGACATTTGCGATCTGTATTTTATTATAGGGATATGCCTTTGATATTTCGTTGGAATAATTTGATCTTGGATGTATGAACTTAGAATGTATGAACCCTTCCATATCAGGGAATAGGTAACAAGTTGGCGAAGCTTTCATAAGTTGCTGTTCTCTTGAGCTCATGAGGAAATCTTTCGTGGACTTTCTTGAATTTTCATCCCTCTATTCTTTCTTTTACTTTCTTTCTTGAATTGGTTTCTGTTCTGTTGACCCCTAGATCTGTGGCGCCGTATCGCAGGTCTGCTTCGGTTATAACTCTGTATATTTCAGGTGTTTGGCTTTTTCTTATAAAATATTTTCTTAGGCTTGTTGTTGTGTTATTGTGGATATATGGTATATCTATTAATACTTATTTACTGGGTATGTTATGGTTGCTTAGCATGACCCTGGTTTTGGTTCTTATTTGTTCCACATCCGTCCAGGCTATGAGTCCAGACTAGCTCACCAAAGGAATGTATTAAAACGGGTATGAAATACCCGTTAATTGTCATGAACATATGTTTACTATTTAGTTGAGTTGTGAGTAAGTTGTAAGTATTGCTTGCAGTCTCTTCGTATACTCTTTAAAAATCCCTTGTTTTATTTCGGCAGATTTTATCGTGAGGACCTACCTCATATCAAGGTATTTATATGTGTCTGCATTATTTATCACTTGTATAGTTGTATTCTCCAAGGTTAAGTATTATGCCGCACCTTCGACTGGTTTGCCCTTTCTGATGAATACAGTGGCGCACTTGTCAAGTCCGAAGTTCGTGTATATACTAGTGGAGAACGTTTTAGTTATCTCAAGCATAATTGTCAGCTTTTCTTTAATTTTGGCGTTTTATGTCGTCAGTGAATAATAGATGTGAGATGACATATTTGTTTTGATGGTTCCCTTTCAGTTCGTAAATCATTTTTTATTTTTTCCAGCAGCATGCTTAGCGAGTTGAATGCAAGACAGAACCAGAGTGGTGACATACTGTCTCCTTGACATATTCCCCTTTTGATCTTTAGTCCTATTTTTATCTTAGTTCCTTTTTTAGTGATGCTTTATTGTAATGATAATAATTTCGGAGATGTATGGAATTTAGAAAATTGTTGCCTATATGTCATAATCAATTATCACGTAGTTTTAGAAAAAATGAAGATACTAATCTTTCTACAATGTGTTGTAGCTGCTTCTCAACGCAAAACTATTTTTATTAATAATTTAAAGTGATTTTTAAAGTTATTTTTACAGTAAGGGTACATTCATTTATATCATATCGAACAAGATATTTGCGAAAACGAATTAATTTTAGAGCCGGCGGAATATTTAAATAGTGGGTTAGCCAGTAATGGTAAAAATTATTCAGTGCAAAGAACGCAAAGGAGTACTAGAGTAGAAACTTATCCTAATGTAAATATAATACATTGTCGCGATATGTAACCGGGGATAAAGTATGAATAACGTTAATATTAAAAATTGGAAAGAAGAAACAACTAAATTTATAAAGTTTTGTTTTTCCAGAAATTAAGCTAACGATCCTCACTAAAAATACAAATGGGGTTGAAATAGTAAATGGAAACACTATAAATCAGATCTAGCGATGGGAAAATCCATTAAAAGAAGAGGCAAAAGTAATTATCACTAATGCAACAATAATCTTCAAGAAGAATACTGTATTCTAAAATAAAAAAGTTGATAATAATACCTTACTTCTCACTATGGAGCAGAATGGAAAAGCAACTTGACATTAAAATTTTACAAATTCTTATTGGAATTGAGAAATCCAGAGAAGGATATTAAAGACAGGCAAATATTCCAAGCAAGAGAGGAAGAGTGTAGTTTTAGAGTTTAATTGAAGGGCTTACTGTAATAAAGTGATAAGCCACATTACGATCAAACATGGCATTTTTCCTCTATTGCATCCATATAATAATACCTTACTTCTCACTATGGAGCAGAATGGAAAAGCAAGTTGACATTAAAATTTTACAAATTCGTATTGGAATTGAGAAATCCAGAGAAGGATATTAAAGACAGGCAAATATTCCAAGCAAGAGAGGAAGAGTGTAGTTTTAGAGTTTAATTGAAGGGCTTAATGGAATAAAGTGATAAGCCACATTACGATCAAACATGGCATTTTTCCTCTATTGCATCCAGCAACAATATGACAAGCCACATAGTAACAGGTTTGGTGTTCAGCCTGCAGATAGAGCCACTAATCGCAAAAGCAACTTATTGCATTTATTGAAAAATAGTCTGAAAATTTCATAAAACGTGACAAGTCACATCAAAATGTCTACCGGCTTTATGACAAAGGGTGATCAAACAATGAATTGTGATGAAAGTACAAGAAGTACTTGCATACAAAGATTATGTACCAAGTGATTAACAATTATTGTTAATCACTGTTAGACTAATGCGGTATAGATATGGGGGTCAAAACAAAAACACTACTTTAATTGCAATGTGTTGTAACTGGACCTCAAAGCAAACAATTATTAAAAAAGATTGAATTTAATATTCCAAAGTGAGAGAAAATATAATGCCTCGTTCTGTATATCTTAAATTTTGATTGCAGGGATTCTTTACGTTGCTGATCACGAACATATTATAAAAAATGTTTTTTCAAAATCCTCTTCCAAATTTTGTCGAAAATGCGTATTTAAGGATTTTTCGGAACATTTTAATAAGAGAATAATGATTAGCTACGAAAAAAAAATCCTGCAACCAATATTTTAATACCTATATAGAAATAGGCATTCTATTTTTGTAAGCCTTGTCGAAAAACCAGCCCACCTTGAGCTGGACAGAGTATTCGGACGCATTGAATGCAGCACCCGAAGTTGATTTTAATATACTTCCAACTTCCTACTATGGAACAGAGTGAAAAAGCAACCCTGAGTAAAATTTGTCCTGAAAGGAGTCAGGAGGAAGATAATTAAGACACAAATATACTAAGGAAGGGGTTGTAGGTTGTAAGGTGTAGTTTTACAATTTAGTTTTTGACCTTGTTTAATTTCCATAGTTATAGTTTCATTTAAACTTCTATAAAAAATGGATTACAAAAATTTGTAATAATTAAAGTCTAAATAAAATATTTATCCAAATTAAGATCTCCTATCTCCATAATATTTTTTTATTTTTTTTTTGTATAAAAATAGTGTCCTTTTTTTTCTAAAACTATCTTGTATATTTGTAAATATTGACATCTCAATAGAAAATTCTAATTTAAAAAATAAAACATCAAATTAAACTTACAGGTTTTTCTCGTTTTCTGAACATATGTAAAAACTGAAGATTTGGTACATTTTGGAACTAGGCCTATCATATGTAACTAATCCATGTATTAAATTGCTTCATTTTTCTCTAATTGTATTGTTTCCTTCTTTGACATGTCTTTTTTTTTCGTGGAAAATAATTGAAATAATTTAGCCAATTAAGTCTAAATAAATAAGAGTATGCATCCATATACTAAAATGTTACGTAATTCATTTAGCTTCATCAAATGCTAATTGATGTAACTTAATGGTGTTAATTATTAGATCCATCTGTATAATACATTATCCCATACACACACACACACACACACACATATATATATATATATATATATATATATATATATATATATATATACATATATATATACATATAAATATACATATATATATATATATATATATATATATATATATATATATATATATGTGTGTGTGTGTGTGTGGGTTATATATAAAATCTTAAATATGAAACTTGAAATGTAATCAAACACTAATACCTTCCCCTCCATATTACTTACTTTTATAAATGCATTTATTAATTACTATAAATGCTTTTATAAGTACATTTTATGTTGGGCGTTTTACACCCATAGAACATATTATCCATATCCATATAACTATTCTTCCATTTGAAGTAACACAAAAAAAAATTACATTAACAATTTTTCCTTAACAAATTAGCTTGTTTTTCAGAATTTAATTATAATATATATATATATATATATATATATATATATATATATATATATATATATATATATATATATATTTACGTAAATTTTAATAAATATTTTAGTTCTAAATAAGGGAAACCTTGAATTGCGAAAAAACTGACCCACCCAATAGCAAATGGTTTCCATGCCTCAATATAATACACACATTTTGAAAAAATGGTTCACTTAACAAATTCAAATATAAGTAGTTGTATCAGTTATTGACATGGACCCAATTATTGACAGTTTTCACGTTTAAATGTAATTATTAAGGTTTTGAAAAATAAATCTCATGTAGGTATTGAAGGGTATTGAAATCTGTATATTTACTTTTTGAATACCAATAATACCACCGTCGATAAAGTTCAATCAATCAACCGCCACTGTGAAAACGTGTGTCTTGTGGAAATCTTAGCAAGTAAGTTAAGCAAGGTAGTGAAAGCGAAAAATATTTTCTTTGTGAAATGTTGATATTCAGCACTCTTCTGTCAACTTAGTTATTTCATTATATAATAAGTTTGGTGATTGAAAAGAGTTCTTAACGATTTTATAACCTTTGCTTGATAAATTTAGGTGTCAATAATTGGTACAGCCTATTGACCAACTTGTACCAACTACCAACCAAAAGACACAAGTGTCAATAACTGCGTTCTGGTATTAATAATCTATAGTTCTCGTTCAACTTATACACGACATATATATTCATTCATCTTTATTCTAATGTGTCTATAGAAGATATGTAAAAGTTGAATCGTATCAGTTATTGACCATACGTTTTTGCACCGGAAAATATTTTACGAATCAATTAAACTATTAATCAATAATAGGTCCTCTGATGTGCCAATAAATGGTACATATCTCTTGATTACAGCAACACTATGGCTAAAAGATTCCAATACAGTGAGACTGATATGGCACTGGCACTAGAGGCCCTCAAGAAAGGAAAACCTTAAGAGCTAGTAAATTATTCTGTTCCTAAAACCACTCTTCTGTATAAATCTAGAGGCAAGACACCAATTGAGAGAAAAATTGGGCCTGCTACAATATTAACAAAACATGAAGAAAAAATATTAGAAACTTGGATGTTTCATGCTGCAGACTGCGGATTTCCTATTACAAAAATTCTACTACAGGATAGTGTCCAACTTATCATTAAAAATTTAAAAAGAA
Source organism: Phosphuga atrata (assembly GCA_944588485.1). NCBI lineage: Eukaryota > Metazoa > Arthropoda > Insecta > Coleoptera > Silphidae > Phosphuga > Phosphuga atrata. The sequence goes on along the minus strand of OX155892.1, from coordinate 43,716,433 downwards.
CAAGTCACAAGTCACAAGAACAGATTATCTCGAGAAGAATTTGCACCAATATTGGATGGTGTTTTAAGTATTATTGACAAGAAGATAAAAAGAACAAGTCCTTTTACCAACGGGAGACCAGGGCGCCAATGGTATAATGCCTTTATGAGAAGACATCCTAATTTGGCACTTCGGGTTTCACAAAATTTATCAAACAGAAGAGTGACTGTAACAGAGGAAAAAATAAGAAACTGGTGTAAAGTCGAAGACACCCTGAAAAAAAAAATAATTTTGACATTATCAATAATCCAAAGAGAGTATTTAACTGTGACGAGACTGTGCTTTTTTTATCACCAAAGGGTGATAAAGTATTGATACGGAAAGGAGAAAAATCAGTCTATTATTTCATAATATTGACGAAAAGGAATATCTAACAACTTTAATAATGTGCAATGCTTCTGGGGAACTTCCACCACCTATGATTATGTATGCCTACAAAAGGGTACCACTTAGTATTATAGAAAAAGTGTCTCAAGATTGGGAGGACGTTCTGATAATGGGTGGATGACCTCTGAAAGTTTCTATGAATATATTGCCAACATATTTTATCCGTGGTTAATCAAAAATAATGTAATGAAATAACACTTCCCACAATATTATTTGTTGACGGGCACACATCACATTTGACAATGACTTTAAGTGATTTTTGTTCTCAAGTAGACATAATATTAATTTCGTTTTTTCCAAATTCGACGCACATTCTACAACCATTACACGTGGCATTTTTTCATCCTGTAAACAAAATGTGGAGAAGAGCAATTCAGGACTGGAGAATGCAACACAACGGAATCAGATTATCTCGAGAAGAATTTGCACCAATATTGGATGGTGTTTTAAGTATTATTGACAAGAAGATAAAAAGAACAAGTCCTTTTACCAACGGGAGACCAGGGCGCCAATGGTATAATGCCTTTATGAGAAGACATCCTAATTTGGCACTTCGGGTTTCACAAAATTTATCAAACAGAAGAGTGACTGTAACAGAGGAAAAAATAAGAAACTGGTGTAAAGCCGAAGACACCCTGAAAACAAAATGTGGAGAAGAGCAATTCAGGACTGGAGAATGCAACACAACGGAATCAGATTATCTCGAGAAGAATTTGCACCAATATTGGATGGTGTTTTAAGTATTATTGACAAGAAGAATAGTATATTAGCGAACTGATGCAGATCGACTGGTTTATGTCCTTTCAGAGCAAATAATGTAAATTATACAAACATATTTAAAGATAATACCACTCTAGATGTAGCATCCACTCCAACGTCTTCTATTACACAATTAGATAACAATGTTTCACAGTTTTTAACTTTCTTTGAACTGGAAATGCAAAATAAATTAGATAATTTCAAATCATCGTCCGATATTTGGTAGGAGATAAGGAGGATGAAAATCTATTTGGAAATGACACTTTTGTGAAAAATGAAAATATAAATCCAGAAATTTCATTTGATTTAGATTTTCCTTGCGATTTTCAGTTAGAGCATTATGAAAAGTAATGAAGTTATCGCTGAACCCAATATGGTTCTTCTAACCCTGAATAGAAGAACCCATTTTGGTTGTGGTTCCTCCCAGCGATTGGTACAACTTGGTTATTGAAAACATACATTTTAACGAAGATTGTGATGCTGATCAAAGATTAAATATTACTGTACCTGAACAAGAAAACGTAGACGTAGATAGTGATAATGAAGACACACTAGGTTTTGCTGTATATAATATCTTAAAACAGAAGACTGATTTAGCAGCGATCACAAACAGTAAAGAAGACAAAACAGCTGATTCCAATATTTCAACTATTTTAGAATCTTCGAGACATGCTTCACTTCCGCCACCTCAACACGATTCTGATCAAATAGATTCTGGAATACTAGAACAAAAATCCAATAATATATACAATCAAGTGCCTTCTCCTTTCAAGAAATCAATGTTTTGGCCAACACCATCAAGTAACGATAAAAAAACGAAAATTAGGAAAACAAAAGAAAAGGTCCCCGCCGTGACTTCTTCGAAAAAAATGGCAAGAATTTTATAAGAAGAAAGAAGACAAGAAAACTAAGCTAATAGCAGAAAAAGATAAGCGAAAGCGTCTTCGAGAACAGCGAAAAGCCAATAGAACCAAAATTGCTAGATTAAGTAACGATTTGACAGAATCAAGCCCATAATCATTTCCTGAAAACTCTGAGGAAGAAGAAGAAGAAGAAGCCATAGATGTCACTACTTTAAAAGAAGGTGATTACGTAATTATCAAAAACAATGAGATTTTTTTCCTGGCGAAATTGTTAAAATTGAGAACAGAAACGAACAGAAAGTATTCAAAGTTAAACCCATGGTAAGAAGTGGTTCTAACTGGAAATGGCCCGGCGTTGAACATGTTTTGTGGTACGAAAGTGAAGACAAGTGATTTACGAAAAATGTATAAGTACTAAAATGCTTTAATTTACGTTTTCTTTTATGTTATATAAAATTATAATATTTTATTACCTTTCTATTATGTATTTAAATAAAAAATACAAATCATTATACTGTCCGCTTTCTTATATACTTATAATTTTTATATTTAATTAATTTTTTTCCACTCCTTACAAATAAACACTAGGTGTCAACAAATAGTACACTAAAGTGTCAATAATCGGGTTTTCATTAAATTTTTTAAGTCAATACACCAGCTATTGACTTAAAAAATTTAATGGTGAATAAAATATTAACGGTGAATTTATTTATTTTTAATTAATTAAGAAATTCAAGAAAAACAGTAACATTGAAACTAAACAGCAATCCTACAGTAAAAACTCTAAAAGAATAGAAAAAACAATCCATTCGACTCTATTTCTAACATACCAAATACAGTATGTAAATAAATTAGGAGAATGGCCTTAATGTGTCAATAATTGGCGCACTTACCTTATATACTCCGTTCACTTAACCGATAGTAAACTTTCGTTTAGTAAAACTAAAACTGCTACACAACTACTACATTCTTTAAGCATAGATAACAATTGGTTAACTGGAAAAGTATGATAAAAAGTAATTTGCTTAAAAAAATTTTGACAGTTCTAACAACCATTCAAATTTTGTCATTTTGTATCATATGAAACAATTGCACCCAATCATGTCAACATTACACTGATAATTGAATTCAGTGCAATTATCAATCACTATGACAACACGATTACGTTTGACAACTTCATTCCAAATAAATTTCAAAATGTTACGTTTTGGCAATGCGAATGTTTAAAGTATAAATGCGCTAATCAAAAAAAAAATCCCAGAAATACAACTTACAGTCACAAATATATTTGGGGATTATTTATGGAATTTTGCTGCCAACGAGAATATGAATTAAATGAACATAGAAGCTTAGAGGAATTGGCGTTGATACTAAAAGATTGGGTGGTCAATATGAGATAGAAAGACGGGCTATGTTTCGATGTGTTGAAATATAAATTTTTTGTCAAACATTTTTCCGCCGAATATCCCTCGAACATTGACAAATGCCTCATAATTTTATGACAAATTTCTCAAGCTCGTTGCTTGGTAACAGCTGTTACCAAGGAACGAGCTTTCGATTGTCACAAAATTATCTCGTCTATTATCAATATCCTAGGGATATTACTACTGATAATGAACTTCGTTAAATTATTAGAAAATTTTAAAGACTGTTTTATAAACGATAGACCAGCAGTCCGTATTACTACTCGTAAATTAGAAATTATACTGAAAGACAATAGTAAAGAGGTCGTCAATATCGTATGAGCGGATCTGGGAAAGAAATAGTTCGTATTAAAATTGGAGATCAGATTAGGTTGGGTATATTATCAGGCCAAATAATTTACCATTTTCAAGCTCAGTAGTTTTAATACAACAACAAAAAGGAACTGGTGTGTTGACTATCGTGAGTTATAATTTACAATAATACAATTTCCGATACATATCCATTACCAATTATTTCTGAATTGATTGCCCGGTAAAGTGATTCGAAATATTTTACAAAACTAGACATTGCAAGTGGTTTCCATCAAATTCCTGTCGATGAAAATTCTATTAAAAACTGCATTCATTACATCAGCTGGTCTTAATGAATACTTATCCATGTCGTTCGATTTGAAAAATGGTCCTTCTGTTTATCAGAGAGCAAGAGTCAAAACTTTAGGATGTTTGGTAAACACAAGCGATAGTGTATTTAGATGACATAATGAATTATTTATTCTTCTTATGAAATAAGTGAAAATGAAAAGAATGTGTCTCGTAATGATTGTTCCTGCGAGAACTATAAGCTGTATTGTCATGAGCGAGTTGTTATCCCAGTGAACAGTGGTTTTCTGGAAGAAGGGGTGTGCCCTCAGACTGGTTACCCCAGTAAACAGTGGTTCTCTGGATGAGATGGTGTGTCCTCCGATTGGTTATTCCAGTAAACAGTAGTTCTCTGGATGAGGGGGTGTGTCCTTCGATTGTTATCCCAGGGAACAGTAGTTCTCTGGATGAATGAGCATGGGTGGCCAAGTACGGTCACGAAGGTTGAAAGAGGCCAGCGGAGTGGTTGGGTGTTGATGTTAAACAGCCGATGGACTGGCTGGGATAGAATATGAGCTGTTATGCATGATTAGTTCTAATAGATAGAATGTGAAATTTATGGAGAATTTACCTTGAGAGATGTACTTTAAGTGTAGGTTTTGAACAGAAAACAGTATATTGATGTATCGGGCTTAGGAAGTCTACCTGGTCGGCTTACCTACGTAGAATGAGTTACTGTATGAGTCCGAAATGACCCAGCGGAAGTTGCTGGGTATGTTTTTAATGATATATAGCTAGTGATATTTGTTTAAATATTATCTAGCTTAAGATCGCCCGAGGACGTGCGATATGTCAGAATGACCGTGTCGGGGATGCTCGACATATGAACGTCTCTAGTATTATTAATAAATATCCAGACCACGTAGTAAACATACTAAGAATAGTGTGTACCAAGCAGAGTCGAGGCAAGCTGTTGAAAAAATAAACGAAGGTCACTAAGTTACCAAATGAATAATGTGAATGAAATATAGAGAGTAACGATGGGTATTGATGGCGATGTGTTGGATTAAGCTGCACCTCGGGACGGTTACGTATCTGTTAAGTTATTTTCTTTGATTACTTTATTATGAATTATTTTGTTATGGTGTAGACTGTTATTGTGTTATAGACTCTTATTGCATTATTGCTTATTGTAATTTTGATAGTAAACGTGTATTTTTCGTATCGTTATAATAATTTTACACGGAAATTTGTGAAGAGATAAGAAATGCTTCAGGATTAAATTATTGCAATATTGGGTATAGTATAACAAACCGATTTGGAGAGTCAGCTGTACGTGTGATGAGGAGGCTCACGCATCAGGAGGGTTTCAGGTTCAACACTTTGGTTATTAAAAGTTTACAAGTATACCGTAATAATCTCACCATCTATCTCACCAAGGTGGCGTACCTTGGTGAGATAGATGGTGAGATTATTACGGTATATTCGTAATTGGAATATTTATTGTGGAAAATTCTGGTTTCCTCCACCTCAAAATCTTGAGTTTCAACCTTTGATTAAGTAGATTATATTTTAATAATGAGCGGTATAAATAATATGCATTAACAACATGTTCCAGAAACCAACCAGAATTTGAAATAACACGTTATTATTCCAAAATGGTCAACTATTAAATTGAATATATGGAACTACATTAAGCTTTTTAGTAAGAATTGCCACAAACTGCTGCACAAACCTAAATTGGGTAATTTTATGAACATATGTTTCTATGTAGAAAGCTTATTATATTATAAAATCGTTTTATTTATTAGTTAATCGTTTTATTTATTCTATTGAATAAATAAAATATAATTTTGTTTTGTATAAAATTAAATAAAATAAAATTAAAATAACAACACACTATCTCAAGAATACACAAAATAGAGCAGGGAGTTTAGAAATATGTGTCTAAAACATAGTTATATTACGAGTCTCGTTCTTCGAGATTACATTGTAATGCCGCTATTTTCTACTAGATTCAACCACAAGTTCAGAGTTCCAAAATTTTCGGGTTACCTGCTCCCTGCATAACCGGTCACACTTCATAACGTTCTTTGCGCTAGACAAAACCACATGTTTTTGAGAGTGTTTAACTAAGTGTTAACCCAAAAATAATTATGTGTTTTAAGATTAGTGAAACAAACACATTAAATTCGTAGCGTAAATGGCTAAGAGAAAAAAACGGGAGACAGGGAAGAGGAAAAAACTAATAAGAGACTGCGGAGATTAGAAAAAAAGGTTGAAGGCTTAGCCGATAAAATAAACATATCAACAAATATTACAGGTATTTAAGATTAAAAGGTTGAATGATATCTCATATAATTTTAAATTAGAAGATTTCGTGTACTCAGCTGGTATGAGTCTTGATGGGCGTATCAGACTAGTGCCTTTAGCATGTAGGAGACAATAATGTCCTTTTCATTTAAAGGGCTAAATGATATTTCATAACACATAAATTTACACGACATCTTGTACTCATTTTGTGTGAGTCTTGATGGACGTACAGAGCTCGTGACTTTTAGACGTAGGAGGCAATAACTACTAGTGCTATGAACCTTCATCTGTCTTTAACAGAGAAAAATTTCCTTTTTATTCGTAGATGATGTTCAAAACTGCCAAAAAGTACATCAGTAAGTACTGCCATAGTACAACATAGACACTGACAAACGAAACAATCCGATGGTCGATAAAGTAAATAAAGAGTCAGTCAATTTACACCAAAGTCTCGTGTCAAGATGGTCTTGGTTGACTATTGGTTTATCCAGGAAGATAAAAATGGGTCTAATTGACAAGTATCCACATGGTGCTAATATTCATCTCGAAGCACCTGAGTAAAATGCAGAAATCTCATCAACTCTATACGAAAGGGGGATTAAGAGTGATCAACAGTTCGTTGCTGAACAAAATCTAGCTGGTTCAGTTTTTCTGCCTTGAGTCAGAGCATTACAATGGTTCTAAATGATGAAGAAATCAACCATTAGATCGTTTAGATCTCTTAGAATAGCTGGCCGATACAGAAAAACTTGTATCACAATTGCATTATCAGATCTCTTCAGCTAGAAGGGCATTTATTTCTTCAGTCCTTCCTTAGCCAATGAAAGACTTTATGCAAGAAATGGAAAAAGATCGCTACTAATGCATTTATTTTAAATTGCATTAAGATTGCATTATATGAAATTCCTTTTCATACCTATCCTCCTCAATCTCTGAGCTTTACTAAGGATGTACAATTTTCATTGGTAGATCAAAGATTGTTACAGTTTGAATTTGAAAAATAATAATGTCGAATGTGACGTTGTAGTATGCCAACGTTTATCACCATACTTCCTTGTTTCAAAACCTGATGGAGCTAAAAAAATAGTTGGAATTAAGCTCGTAATTATAAAAGGTTTTAAATGTTAAATTATAATACATTGAATTATAGAGACAATTTGCTCTAAATATCTACAATGTAATCTCGAAAAACGAGACCCGAAATATAATTTAAAATCAAACGAACTTACCTTAAGTGAAGTTCGATTGTAATTATATGACAGTCACTCCTTTTCCTCTCGTAAAAGTTTTCCCAACCCGATTAAAGAGTCTTCTGAATACGAGCTAAATTCCTTAATATTAAAATAAGCTTTAAGCTATATCAAGTGTGACCGGTCGGTAATGCAGGGAGCAGAGAGTCCGAAAAGTTTGGAACTATGAACTCTCGAAGAACGAGAACTCTCGAAGAACGAGACTCTCAAATAATTACAATCGAACTTCACTTAAGGTAAGTTCGTTTGATTTTAAATTATAGTAAGTAGTAAGCAAACAATTATATCAAATGTTTAATTTAGTATAATTTATATTTATTGCTTTAAAGAATTAACAAAATATTTCTTTAAAAATCCCTAAACACATGTCACTCATACATTTTTCAAGACCTTATGGCTCTACTTGTTTATTCTCTTAATAGTATATATATATATATATATATATATATATATATATATATATATATATATATATATATATATATATATATATATATATAATTTTGTTTCCAATTTCAACATTTAATATTGTATAATTGTAATATATACATGATGCAGTAAAAGAAATTTGAATAAACGATAGAAAATCGATTAAAACTGAAATTCCCATTTACTGAAACTGTGATTATTTGTAGCAAAAATATAACAGAAAATGTGATTTTCGTGAAATATATTTTCTTAATTTAAGTTGAAATACATTTCAAATGTTGCGATTATCAATCACATTCAGTTTTTTTTTTCAAGTAAAGATTGAAATTTTATTTCCATTTGTAAAATAATTAAGGCATGTTACAGCCGCGATAAGATCATTAATTATACGCTAGTTTCGGTTTTAATATTAGGTGGGTCATTTAGATATGTTTCGTGTGATGGAGTTGGAATATATTGATCGGCCTCCCAAGATATGGAAAGAAAAGGAAAAAGTGAATACTTTTCAAATTGCTTCCAGCTTATGTAAAATGAAAGCAATGACAAGATTGTTATTTATGTATTTGTTAAGTATACATAAAGAGAAAATGAAGTACATTTTAAGTGGTAATTGAGTTTTCGACACGTTCCATAAATATAAATAATAAAAAAATAAGAACCGTATAACATTAGAGGATTTCATACTTTAACTTGAAAAGGTTATCTATATCTTAATAAATGTTTTGTATACATACCGTTGGCATGAGTTGATCGGTGCTTCGCACTCGTGTGACCCTGTTTTTGTAGAGGATCTTTTTGCACCATCGTTCCATGGGTTGATTCCATTTCATGAAACCGACGTATGATATATAGAACATGAATAGTATGAGGGCTTCGTACCAATGTATATGGTTATCTCTGAAGAAGTAGATTAGCGTGATAAGACTCGCCGAGTAGAAGAAACAGTCTCTGAATAAGGGCCACCATGTGAGGGTGAGCACAGTTTTGGAGAAGAGCGCGCACATGCCAATAACAAAGAGGATGTTAAAGACAGCTGAACCGACAATGGTACCGATACCAACATCGTCGAAAGATACGAACACCCCGATGACGCTGGTGAAGAGCTCTGGTGCAGAGCCACCGGCAGCCATAAAAGTCGCACCGGCAACATCGTCTTGAATATCTAATTTCTCGATAATGACATCGAGTGATGGAACGAAAAACTCGTCGCAAACAATAGCCAATGCGACAAACATATACACCACCCCCAGGACGTGCAGTATTACGGCACCTTGTCTTCGCTGCTCCAACGTGAAGAGATCCGTCGGAAACAGGGGATCCTTTTCAACATGGAGACTCTGGTTCTCTGTGTGCGTGAGATTGCTGATGTTGAAGAATTCATTTTCGTCAAACTGATGGGCTGCACAGCCCGACAGAAGGGCGAGCAGCGCACAGAGGAGCGCGACGCGGCGGGTCATAGCGGCGGCATATGGTCGGTCATTGCCGCAGCGAGGCCGGGCGCGGACTGAGACTCTCTCCGCCCGCTCGATATCCAGCCCGGCGGCGGCGGCCGCGCACCCTGCTGCCCTGCGCCGTCCTGCCACCCTGCGTCAACTAAACTAAATCTTCTCTATCATGCGCATCTCTAACCACTACACAGTTTTAAAAATAAGAAAGCTTTACAACTTTGAAATAATTTATTAATTTCTTTATGTGCAAACCACTTTTAAGAAAGATATTTATTAATTTTTCACTACTTTATAACATATTGAATATGATGAATAAAAGGTTTTCCAATCAGAATTATTTGATTTTAAATGAATTTAATTAAAATTATTTAAAATACAACCTAACTTTTTATATTAGCTTAAAATACTGCCGATAACATTTATATATATATATATATATATATATATATATATATATATATATATATATATATATATATATATATATATATATATATATATATATATATATATATATATATATCTATATATATATATATATATATATATATATATATATATATATATATATACATATATATATATATATATATATATATATATATATATATATAACACAACATAGAATAACACATCGTTTAAATGTCCACCTCCATCTCGTCTATTAACGAAATCGACGAACCCAGTTTTCTATAGCAATAAATCGCATGTGATCTGACGCATGCAGCGTTCAATGTTCAATCTTAATGTATATGTATATAAATTCAATAAATTCTTAATGTATATAATGTATGTAAGTGTTTGTGTTCTGTTCTTTTAGGGGTTCAAAGGTTGTGTTCTTGCATAGACATTATATTTCAAATAGCCACACAAAAAGTAATCTAAAAGAGTACAATCGCAGATTCAATTGACGATTGAACAGTTGCAATCCTTGAAATTATCCTTTCGTTAAAAGTTTTTTAACATCTGTCGATATCATTCACCATAAAATGAATCTCACTCACTCATATTAAAAAGAAGTCCCATGGTGCACCATGTAATAAACCACATCATACAATTACCTTTCGAAGAAACAACGGCGTCAAACAATCTCGTGATTCTGTCTCTTAATATATCCACTTAATCAAGAATGAGCTTAATCTGAAAAGAACTAGTGACAGGTTTAACTATATTATCATGGTTACCATGTCGTTTCAAAATCATATCATTCTTATTGGAAAATCTATTACATAACCTTAATTAATATCAGTAGTATTTTTTTTATATATAAAATTCTGGTCGGTACTGCTTCGAGCTCCGACCCTTCGCAGCAGCCGCGCCAGTGTCCAAAAAGTTGTTTCTACAACTAGACCTCCCAACCGGTCGCTGAGCAGCTATAGGTTCCACAATCGTGTGCCCTCAGCAGTCGAAGGGACCCCAGGACGACAGCTATCTGCATCCGGCCTGCCAAAACTCCAGCGGTGTTTCTCCATGCCAGAATGATCTTCAACTCTGAAAGCAGCGATGAACTGATTCCCCCCAGAACACCAATAATTAGGAGAACCAGCATGACATCATGGTCAGGGTAAAGCGTGCGGAGCTCGAAAAGGAGGTCTAGACATTTGGTCCGTTTTTCCTCCTCTTTCAGGACTATGTTCTGTTCCGCTGGAGTGGAAAACTCGATCACGAACATAGACCTGCTTTGTTTATCGAGGAGGACAATGTCAGGCTTGTTGGCGCGAATAAGCCTGACTGTCGGGAACGGATAGTTCCCGATATCTCTCCCCACCGCGGACTCAATATCTCCCTTCAAGTAAGGCGCTACAGGCTCCTGGTCTATCTCTACGAGTGTCTAAGATGGACAGGCCGCAATGAATTCATCGGTCTGCGCTGTGAGCCCGGCTGACCTCAGATAACCGAAGGTCAGCCTTGTCGACAGTCCTTTTGCGTTGCTGTGTCTATAAAAGACACCGTGCATCGGTCTAGAGACATGCCGCCCGAATGTTCTGTTCGGCGGTTCTAATTTCGACTCTTAGACGATTCGTTTGCAACTCGGTGATCAACTCAGGGTTGCCACCTCGTACGCCTACTCGTCTAATTTCGAATCGGAGTCCAAGTTCTTCAGCGACCCTGCTTGCCGCCTTAAAAATAAACGCCCCCGCTCCCATATGCTAGTGATCCCTCACGAGAGACATGAGTGAGTCCGAGCTCCTTAAGATCTTAAACGCTAAACCCAAAACCACTCTGCCATGCATACACTCCAGGTTCAGGAGTCCTCTGCTCCCTCGATGACGTGATGTGCATCGTATTATGGGAATCCCTGTCGAGTTGACCTAACTCATCGACTGTCATCTGTCTGTTACTTGTCTAGAAACTAACTGTCATCATCAGACACCTTATTCTGACCAGATAATTCGGAAGACCAAATATTCCGAACAAGATGTCTGTATTTGCCGTGGAGAGCCTCTTTCACCCGGGGGCATCATGCGCAGGGTGCTGATCAATCCCCAGGTATTTATGGGTCTCTCCAGCATCTAGATGTTTCAAGTTGCTTCCATTGGTGAGCTGCATATTGCCAGCGAACTTCGGTGATCGTCCTCTTTTAAGGTGCATCACTGCGCACTTATCAAACCCCAGCTCCATGCCAACGTCCCGTGGTCCTGGACCACTTCAAGAAACAGGCGGAGATCTCTCTCCGCAGAGTCGTAGAGCCTGAGATCATTCATGTAGAAGAAGTGTGTGATCTCATGTCTACGGTCGCTCAGTGGTTCACATGCATAGCCACGGTTACGTCTCAAGGCAATGGAAAACGTCAGCAGTGAGATGCAAAACAAGATGGGGCTCAACGAATATCCTTGACACACCCCTACTGAACATTACCAAATCCGTGGTGACCCGCTGTGTACCGGATGTTAGGATAAAGCAGGTCTTGCAGAGTGGAAATAGGTGTTCAAAGCATCTCACAGTGGAGCTGGTACCGCAAGCTCATGTGATGTGTCAAATGCCTTGCGATAACCAATCCAGGCCATGGAGAGATGGCGTTTGTAATGCCGAGAGTCCTAAGTGGCACCATGATCTATCACTAGGTTCTCTTGGCAACCTTCCTCGCCTGATTTTGCTCCACGCTGCTCGCTCACCTGGTGCAACACCGGACCGACCACCCTCAACAGCCTAACATACAAGACACGTGTGAATATCATATAGCATATATAGCATATATAGCGTTGATACAAGTAGTGGGCAGTTAGTTGCGCGGGTCGAACAAGTCTCCCTTTTTGGGTAGCAGTACAGTGCGCTCTTCGACAACTCAGCTCGGAATACGCTCCCTGGTTAACCAAGAGTTATAAACTCTGGCCAGACGGCGATGGATGGATGGAAATTTCTTCCACCACCAGTTGTTAATGCCATCTGGGCCCGGGGCAGCGTAGTTTTTGGTTACGACAAGTGCTTGTCGGACCTCATCCTCGCTGACTGCTTCGTACACTTCGACTTCGAATTCACTTAATCAGCCTCGCAAGACTTCTCACCAGCTACAATGCTCTGATCCTAACCACACTGTGCTGCTTGATGGTTGGCAGCACCGTGAAATTTAGTATGTGGTGGTGGGAGCGTAGAGTGGCTGATCTTGGGCGTAAACGCCCTGCCGCTCAAGATAAAATCGATCACACACTGGATCCGAGATGCGTGCCTTCTCGCCGACTGAACTTTGGCCTCAACATGTTATAAGCGCGGTTCGGTTTTCTCGACCAAGTCGGACGATCTATCACATCGCCTTTTCGGGACGAGTCGCCTTGCGGCACTATATACGGCCTCGTTGATTTGCCAGAGGTCCATCTTCTGGAAGCTCATCGTCTACCAACGCATCCATATCCGCTAAGTCACGTGGTTTAAGAGAGATCTTGGTGTTAATGCGATCCCTCCTTGTCCTCAGGTTAACCTCTGAACCATTGAACCATTCTGAAGCATGCTAGCCCTACCAGACCTATTACGCCGCACCAGCGGTGGTGATGGCGCTGGTTATTCCTAAGGTCGTGCCTAAGTCCATTCGTCCACCTAAAGCGTCCATTAACATGGCCAAGGTCGTTGCCGTCGGGACCATCTGGTATGGCCCTGGTATGGATTTCTGAATTGTTGTAAGGATTGTTTTATATAGCAGGTTTACTTTCTCCAGGTATTTTAAGATGTTTCTGCTCATTAGGCCAGTAACCGACACTATTACTAGAATAGTTTGAACCAACTTCAAGGTGAGTATCTTTTTGCATTCTTCTTCTTCTTTTGAGTTCAAAATCTTTGTTGACTTTTTCCCTTTCTTCCTGTTGTGGGTTGTGATCATTTGAATGTGAGATTTCAATGAAGAAAGCATTTTTTTATCCAAAAGAGTGATATCTGAACTATTACAAGCGATTAATCTGTCTGTCCATAATAATAGTAGTATCCCAATATAACATTTAATGCTCGTTTTCCAAGACAGGGAAATGTATGTATTTATAATAGGGAACTGTTTCTGTTTTTAGTTTACATTTGATTGCCAATTCTTGGTGGACAATATTTCCAGTTGCATTATGCCGCCTAGTACATTCATTGGGGCAAATATTGTACAGCCAGTTACGAGATTTTCAATTGTTTCAGATATTTTACGGCACATTCTACATAGGTCATCGATTGCTACTTTTCCAATGTATATTTTATAATTCTTTGTGGCTATAACGTTATCTTGTATTTCTATGAAAAAAACCTCACTTTCTGCAAATAAATATACCCTAATCCTGTCGGTAGACACTTCCAGGTTAGCATCCTTTAGGTGTTGAGGATTTTTATCATGTAAAGTTTTCTCCCTTTCTTTCTTTACTTTCAGTTAGTATTGGCAGCGAATGCAGTTCTTTTTAGATTTGCACTGCCGAATATTTTTATTATTACTATTTTTTTTTGCACCGTTTTCTTGTTATTATTAGGCTTTGGTCGGGTCCTTAGTACCAAGATCCGCTATGTCTATTTTATGTTGATAATAGGAACCATCTTACAATATTGTAATGGTAAGTATACTGCTCTTTTGTATTTTTCTTATGATGTTGAAGTCGAGCTTTATCTTTACTAGATTCTCCTTTAGATTTTTAGGAATTACAGCGGTGGCTGTTATAATTAAAGGGTCGATCTGCGTGGACTCTTACTTCCACATCTCTTTCGCCTCTATTGCTAGGTCAGTATATTTATTGATTTTTTCCTCATATTTATTTTGAAGGTTAGAGGATTCTGGTATAGCTATGTGTATGAGGTAGGTACTGTGGTTCTTCTGGATCCTGAAAACAATATCGGGTCTGTTGAATATTTTTTTCCGTGATTATTGATCTATCCCAGTAGATAAGGCAGCTGTCATTTTCTTTAATTGAGTTTGGAGTGTTCTTATAGTATGGTATTCTTTCATTATTTCACATTTCTTTAGCAGTTCCTGATGTAGTTAGTATTCATGCTGCTAGATTGTGTCTGTGTAAGTATTTTGTTGGCGCTAGTTTTGGGCATCCCGCTATTACGTGTTCAGTTGTTTCTCGGTATTGGTGGCCTTTTCTACACAGATCGGAGGCTATTTCTTCTTTTAGGATGTATTTTCGGTAGATTCTGGTCTTTACTACATGGTCCAGAATGCTTATGATGCTAACCTCAGATTCCACATATATTTCGCCTTAGACAAGCCAGTCCACTAAAGCAGCTTTATTGACATAGTCAGATTCCAATATGTGTACCTATGTCATTTTTGATTCTATGCCGAGGTTAGATATGTCCAGTATGCCATTTCCTTCGTTTTTTGTTAGTTTTTGCGCGCTATAGGTTGTGTAAGATAAACACGGACTTTTCTGTTAAGGTCTTCTTATAGTTTCAGATCATTTTACAATGCCTGAAGAGCAGGTAAGTATAGGGACAGCAGGTAAGTATAACATATCTGTTGATGCAAAAGGCAGGACGCAAACACAAATGTCAGCCCAACCGTTAGTCAGTTGACACCAACTACGACCACGAAAAATGGGTTTCTTGACCAATTCTTATCGGGAACAACAATTGATAAACCAGACGTTCATCCATAATTTTAATGATTGGGCCGATATATATATATATATATATATATATATATATATATATATATATATATATATATATATATATATATATATATGTTGTATGTTGTATTTGAGGTTTTCGCGGATAGAAACATGTGTTGGTTTGTTTTCTCCGGGGTTCCGCGTTGATGTTGAGGGTTGGTTCTGAAAAGAACCGGATTCTCGACGTTTCGGCGAACTAACCATTAATTCGCCATTTTCAACAGATATATGCGTCCGTGCGGGTTAACCGTTAGACGCATACTGAGAGCTCGTTCGTGGAATGCGACTAATTATAGCTGTCTGGCTTCGGGTCATGCGCGTTGTGTGCGGTGCTTCGGTTTGGTTGTTTGTTTGGCTTGTTGGTCGTATATGTGTCTGGGGTGTCTGGGGTTGCATATTGAGGGTGGATATGTTCGGTCGCCATGCGGGGGGGGAGTCTCAAGGAATCGTCTCTCGTATTCATGCAGTAGCCTCGTTTTTCTATCTCTATGGCTTCTCTGTGCAATAGTCCTTGAAGTCCATCCAGTGACCGGTGTTGGTGTGTTGTACAAGAGCGGATGAAACTTTGTCTTTGTGTCTGACCGAAACTACTTGAATGTTCTTGAATCCTAGCCGATATTTTTCTATTGGTACGTCCAATGTAGGTTCGTTCATATGTTCCGCAAGGTATATCGTAAATTCTACTATTCTTACTACTACTCTTACGAAATACCGTTCCAATACGTTCCATTAAGTCTTCTAAATTGTCTGGTCGGTTGACGAAGACCCGACTTTTTAAATGTCCCCACAGAAAAAAATCAAGGGGGTAAGATCAGGTGACCTAGGTGGCCACTCCTTTGGTCCACGTCTTCCAATCCACCTTTCTTCAAACTGGTTATCCAGAAACCTTCGAACATTAAGACCATATTGTGGTAGTGCACCATCTTGTTGGAACCAAATAGAGATCCAAGTTTTCTCTATTATTTGGATCCGGTAATGCCGCAATTAAGTCGAGAAGCACTGCCATATCAAAAGGTTTTTCTTTGCGTAATTTGATAGGTCTTTGTCGTTTCTATCAAGCTGCAAGGCGATTTGGAACAAATCCGTCTTGATCCGGTCGAAAACCGGTGTCAAAAACCGGTGTTTTTTAAAGCGCAGCTTAATCTAATGCTTCTTTCCGCCATGCTCGCCACCTGCTTCTTACGTCAGCGTATCTGATCGCTTATTTGGCCGAAAGGGATATAAAGAAGATAAATACAGTGATAGACACCAAAGAATATACAGCAGTTTTCGTTCATCAGGGAACCACATTTTCTTGTTAGAAAAGTTTATGATTTTAAAGCTGCTGTTTCGTCTATTTTGCGCATAACAGGTCAGTGGCATTTTAAATTTTCAGCTTTTAAACGATTTCTACTCATCAGGAATGAGATGAAAAATGACATCAAAGTAAGAGGTGAACTTTTTCATTATTCGAACATGGAGCTTTCAAGAATGTGTCGAAGAAACACAATACTATTCAGAACCTATTTCCTTCCCCTGTGGCTGTTGGCGTTCCTATTGCTCCAGAGAAGATAAATGACGTTAACAATTTGCTCACTAAACATTTTGGGGATCAGTGCATGGAAATCGAATCCCTCAAATATTACAAGGACGTAGTGAAGGAAACATGTGTTGCCAATGTGAACTCTGATGAAAATGCTTTTACCCAATGAAAATTTTGTATTATCTCCCTTTTTTCTACTTTATAATATTTTTTCTACATAATAAGTTTATAATAATAATTCTGATACCAACAAGTCTTTATTTTTTTTTCATTATCTACCAGTAGTTTAGACCATTTTCGATATCACTGAATATTCAGAACAACAACTTATCGACATTATTATAATATATTAATTATTAAAATCAAAATTGAAATATGAACGGAAGGATGAGAAAAGACCTGAAATTTTTGCAAAACCAGCTCAATCCAAATTATTTTTATTTATAAATAATTATACAATACTACTAATTAAAATCAAAAAAAAGATTTCGAATCGTACACCGAAGGTTATACGAATGACTTTTTAATTTTTTGAAAAAATTAAATTGGCAGAGCGTGAAATGTTTTTTGTGTCTCCTGTAAAATTTATAAAAATGGATTGAGCTGGTTTTGATACTAAACGCCTCATATAAACTAGAAGCTATTTATAAAAATTGAAATTCTAAATTGCCTTAATGGTTAAGTTATTACTTTATAAAGTTATATATAATTCTTCTTTTATAATTGGTCTAATTCCTAGATTTCACTTACAATTAGACTTATTAATTCAAGTCCTTCTTTCAAGACCTTCTTTCAATACCTTCTCAAACTCTCAACTCAAAGTCCTAAATCCAAACAAAAGTAACACAGAACATTAGACGAACAAGACTAGACAGACAAAACTAGACAGACATTGAGGAATTTTAATTTCGTACACTGCATATAAAAGCTTGAAGCTATTTAAAAAAATTGAAATTCTAAATTGTCTTAATGGTTAAGTTATTACTTTATAAAATTATATATAATTCTTCTCTTATAATTGGTCTAATTCTACTTACTAGATTTCTGTTAGACTTATTAATTCAATTTACTTTCTCAAACTCAACTCAAAGTCTTAAATACAAACAAAAGTAACAGAGAAAATTAGAGAAACAAGACTACAGAGAACTTGATATTAACGTATGTTATTATATCAAAATAAAGTAAAACGTTTGTTTTTATAAAAAAAATGGCGGCACCAGCTTCCATCAAATAAGGCCGTGCGCGACGTCTCTTGATCTACGCCGGTGGTAGGGCGGTGGGGTTTCCACAGCCGAAACGGGTGGTACATTCTGCTTTTTATTAAAATTGTAACACGTTTTATTTTAGATTCGATAAACATTTTAACAAAAAAAGTTTGGTTGAAAATAAAAAAAAATGTTTTTGGAAAATTGCAATTTTGCAATTTTGAAAGAAAACAATACAAATAAATTTAACCCCGGTTAGATTACAACCTAATCCAACCGGGGTTAAACCAACGGGCTTCCACACATTGATCTATATTGGATAGAGTTCGAGCTGCCGCGCGTACGTTGTCTTGATTTATCTGTACGCTTCGCGGCGGGCAAACTAATGTAACCGGGGTTTAACCAACGGTCCTTGACACATTGATCTATATTGGATAGAGTTCGCGCTGCCGCGCGTATGTTGTCTTGATTTATCTGTACGCTTCGCGGTGGGCAAACTAATCTAACCGGGGTTAAACCAACGGTCCTTGACACATTGATCTATATTGGATCGAGAGTTCGCGCTACCGCGCGAATGTTGTCTTGATTTATCTATCCGCTTCGTGGCGGGCAACCCAATATAACCGGGGTTAAACCAACGGTCTTTGCCACATTGACCTATATTGGATCGAGAGTTCGCGCTACCGCGCGTATGTTGTCTTGATTTATCTGTCCGCTTCGCGGCGGACAACCTAATCTAACCGGGGTTAAACCAACGGTCCTTGCAACATTGTCCTATATTGGATCGTGAGTTCGCGCTTCCGCGAGTATGTTGTGTTGATTTATCTGTCCGCTTCGCGGCGGGCAAACTAATCTAACCGGGGTTTAACCAACGGTCCTTGACACATTGATCTATATTGGATTGAGAGTTCGCGCTGCCACGCGTATGTTGTCTTGATTTATCTTTCCGCTTCGCGGTGGACAACCTAATCTAACCGGGGTTAAACCAACGGCCCTTGCCACATTTACCTATATTGGATCGAGAGTTCGCGCTGCCGCGCGTATGTGGTCTTGATTTATCTGTCCGCTTCGCGGCGGGCAACCTAATCTAACCATTGGCATTGAATCGATCGATGGCTCAAAGTGGATTTTTTAGTTCAATATGTAGAAAATAAAATGTCGAACACACTATATAAAACGTTTATTAAATAAAAGGCAGAGCGCTTTCGACTTGGAAGCAAGTCGTCTTCAGTGCTAAAATACATACATTGAGAAAATTAACATGGTAAAACGCATTCTACTAATAAGATATAAAGATAAGGAAATAAGTGTAAGTTATATCTTACACAAATGATCGATGAATGAAATTTGTATGCCGGTGAAAGCAGGGACAAGAAAAATTGAAACCTAATTTGATAATATGCTAATTAAACAGCCTATAATGATTACAAAATAAAATCAAACAGAACACCATTATAAAATAAATTTAAAGATGAGCCACGTGACGACTAAGTCGACATGTTGGTATAAAATTGTAGTGTAGGTTGAAAAAGAAAAATATTTTTATACAGGATGGCTTTTATGCATTAAACAATAAAAACCAACCTGCTGCGTATAAAGCGTAAAAATGTGGGGAATTTTGATAAAAATCTAGCTAAAAACAGTGTAGCCTAACTGCAAAATAATGATTTTTAATTTTTAAAAAACTTTAAGACATTCCCAAAGTCTACAAAGTTAAAAAAACCTTAAAGACGTTAGGGAAGTGAACAACTACAAAATCATCAATGCAGAACCACAAAAGAGAAAACCATTTGTCAACCTTTCTCTTTTATCATCCTGCACCAACAGTTCCAAAGCCGCTAAAGCTTTACAACGTTTAAACTATCAATAAAAAAAAATACAAAATAAAAGGTAAATGAAATATAATTAAAAGCTGAGGGCAAGATAAATCAGACTGTGGAAATGAAACTTATAATTTTAATAAGGGTGTGATGATAGGAGTTGAAAACTTAGTGATCTCGTTCAAGAGGGTCAGCTTAGGGTTTAAGCAGGCTTTGTAGATCTCAAGTGCCTCTAGGTGATTAAGCTTACAGGATTTGTGGTGAACATGTAGGAGTTTGGCGTTGTCGATGGAAGAGCTATGCCCTGTAATGAGGAGGTGGTCTGTTAAAGCGGACTTGGAATGCCAGAATTCTTATGGTTGTGGAACTGGTTAAGATGTTCTTTTATACGTAGTTATATAGCCCTACAGGGAATCACAATTATCACATATGAGGGAGTAAATCCCCAGCATGTGATAGTTGAGGCAAGCTTTTTTTTGTACGGACCAGGGAACGGGATAGTAGGCCTGTAGTAAGAAAAGCAGGTGAGAATTGATGGGAAGAGAAAAGACGTGCTAAATCAATGGAGGGTTGACCGACGAACTCCAGAGGAGCCCACACGGTGTGTGTTTTCAATGCGGGAAGAAAATTGAAGGATAGTTTATGTTTAACTAAATGTTTAATGTAAAGGATTTCTATAAGATTGACGGGGAAGATATTATAGAAAGCGATCTGTAGAATGACACCCAATTCCCTTTTGAAGAGCTCAGGATTAAGGGGGAACGTGAAGAGTCAAGAGTGTGAAAAAGGGAGTTAAATGATGCAAACTAATGGGAGTAAGGATGTAATGAGAAGAAAGGAATAAATCAATGGGTTAAACAAACCTTGATTATTGGTCAACATGTTTATTTATTTTAAAGGTTTAGCGGCTTTGGAACTGTTGGTGCAGGATGATAAAAGAGAAAGGGTGACAAAGGGTTTTCTCTTTTGTGGTCCTGCATTGATGATTTTGTAGTTGTTTACTTTCTTAACGTATTTAAGGTTTTTTTTTAACTTTGTAGACTTTGGGAATGAATGTCTTAAAGTTTTTAAAAAATTAAAAATCATTATTTTGCAGTTAGGCTACACTGTTTGCAGCTAGATTTTGAAAAAAATTCCCCACATTTATATTTGCAGAAATAGCTCAACTCGAACCAACTTCCCTTCCTAAAGCTTCTTGTAACGTTATGTTACTCTGCTACAACACCTTTTTTGCACCTCCATCTATAACCATCACTTTTTGTCGTTTTGAGAGTTCATATAGGACAATGTGGCACGTACCTTTGGTTTAACAAACTCGACTGAAATCAATTTCCATTCAATTAATTTTTTAATTGTTTAGTCGGGATCTCTTAAAGTATTCTGAATTTTCAGAATAGACAAATAATTTTATATATAATAAGTTATGTGACCAGTCATAAACGTCAGAAATAAACGTCAGTTTTTACAATGCAGCCCCATTTGCTGGAGCATTGTAAAATAATTTCCGCACGAAATTTGTATAAGATTTTTTGGCCGACAATTATTATTTAAGAAACAAATAGATTTAGATTAATTAAAATATTGGAAATTATTTATTTTTTTAATGTTAGTATTCACAAACTTTGACATTTTTAAATAAACTTGATTTTGAATTTATGAAAAAAAAACTTTTTTTTAATTAAAAGTTACCTAGTAAAAACATCTGTTGTCTTGTTCTATAAATATTCTTGTTTTTGTTGACAATAAAAAGATTGCAGATAGTATATGTGAACGCAATTATTTCGACGTTGCCACTTTTATTATTGTTTATATGCCCATTTATATGAAAAACTATAAGTTTGACAACATATATATATATATATATATATATATATATATATATATATATATATATATATATATATATATATATATATATATATATATATATATATATATATATATATATGAGATTCCAATTCAAGCGGTTGAGTGGAGCGGACGTGTTTTGTGAAGCGGGTTTTACGGATCGAGTTTTTTTATTGTGACGCGTGTTTTTACGGCGCGCGATAAGGAAAAAAAAAGAAAGAAAAAGAAAAAATTAAAAAAAGTGACAGTGAAAGCGACCGAGACGAAGATTATAAAAGGAAACGAGAAAAGGGAAGAGAGTCAGAAGAAAGGTTGAACCCCTTTCTAAAAAGTAAGAAACTGGAAAGATCACCAGCTAAAAGGGAAATGGGTGAGGAAATGAAGATGCTGAAAATTTTTTTGGAAGATATAGGGGAGATAAAGGAAGAGAATCGGAAGATGAGCCGGGAAATGGAACATTTGAAAAATATGATGCGTGAAAAGGAAGAAAAATGGGAAAGAGAAAAGACGGAACAAAATGAAAAAATGAAAAGACTGGAGGATAAAATGGAAGAGAAGGAAAAAATAATGAGAAAAAAGAATATTGTTGTAACGGGACTGGACGAAGGGGAATGTGAGAACGAGAAGAATCTGGAAGAATGGATAAAGGCAGAACTAGAGGTAGAAGTGACGGTGAAATAGATGTATAAAGTAAGTGGAGGGAAAATGTTGGTGGCGGAACTTGGGACCTGGGGTGAAAAGCGGAAAGTTATGGAAAATAAGAGGAAACTAAGAAAAACAAGGGAAAAGAGAGTATACATAGAAGACGATCTGACAAAGAAGGAAAGAGACATACAGAAGGAATTAAGAGCGCTAGCCAAAGAAGAGCGACAAAAAGGACGGTGGGTGAAAGTCGGTTATAAAAAGATATAGATAGACGGAAAACTCTTTAAGTGGGATGAAGAAAAGGGGGAGTTAAACACAACAAATTTTTGAATAAGAGCACAAGGAAAAGACGACTGGACAGAAAACGGAAAACGAACACGGAGAGGAATAAGGAAGAAACGGAGCAATTATGAATAGTATACTGGAACACAGCGGGGATAAAAAACAGACAATGAGTTTTTGGAATATTTGGAAAAATTTGATGTAGTGGGAATGGTAGAAATGTGGGTGGAAGAGAAGGGGTGGGAAAAATTGGAAAAAATAATGCCGAAAGAGTTTAAGTGGAAGTGTCAATTTGCAGAGAGGGTAAGCAGGAAAGGGAGAGCTAAAGGGGGGATAATAATGGGAGTGAAAAAGGGTTTGGAAGAATAAAACAGAACCGAAGCAAAAGAAGAAAGAGGGATTATGGAAAGAACGGTGAAAAGTAGACAGAGAAAATGGAGAATTATAACAATATACAGCAGAGGTATGAAAGAAACGAAGAGAATGATAGAAGAGCGAGTAAAACAGCAAGACGAGGGAACTCTGGTGATTGGGAGGGACTTTAACGCAAGAATTGGGGAAAAAGGAATACGGCTAGAAGAAGAACAAACAACAATAGAAAGAAGACCAACAAAAGACGCAACAGAAAACGCCGAAGGGAGACTACTGATTAGACTAGTAGAAGAAATAGGGTGGGACATACTTAATGGAAACAGCATAGGAGATGAGAAAGGAGAGTACACATATATCGGACCAAGAGGGGAGACAGTTATTGACTATGTTATGGTGAATGAAGAAGCATGGGATGAAATAGAAGAATTCAAGGTGGGAGAAAGAGTCGAGTCGGATCATATGCCATTGGAAGTGAAGACAAAAGGAAGAGAGAAAGATAGAAGAAGTGAGAAGGATGTTAGAAGAAAAATTGCGAAGAATATCTGGACGGAAGAAGGAATAGAAAATTATAAAACAAGACTTAGGGAGGCTAGATACGAAGAGGAAGGGAAAGTGAAAAGTGAAAGAGCTGGGTGATCACGTAAAAAATGCAACAGAAAAAAAAGTGATAGTGACAAGAGTGAAGGTGGGGTCTTGGAAAAACGAGTGGTGGGATAAAGAATGCAGGGAAGGGAAGCAAGCAGTAAGAAAGAAATTAAGAAATTGGAAAAGAGGAAAAGCAAGTAATGAAGAGTACAAGAGAGCGCGCAAGAGGTACAAATTAGTATGCAAAGAGAAGGAGCAAGAGAAATGGATGGAAGAAGAACTAAAGATAAAAGGCATAAATAGGGAAAGAAAGAAAAAAGTAGAAAGAGTGAGTAATATAATTACTATGGAGGAATGGAGAAAGTACTTCAGTGAGCTGCTGGGTGGTGATGAAATCAGACAAGAACAGAAAACACAGGGTGGGAGAAATAGAAGAGATAACAAGAGAAGAATTAGAACAACAACTGAGTAAACTGAAAAAGAAAAAGGCATCGGGGAGGGACGGTATACAGAATGAATCGTGGATGATATATGGAACTGAAAGGGAAGCTGACAGGCTGTTGGAGATAATGAATGGAGTGTGGAAGAGAGAGGGCTTCCCACTGGAGTGGAAAGAGGGGATAATATGCCCCATATATAAGAAAGGAGAAAGGGAAACAGCAAGCAATTACAGGGCGATCACCATGCTCAATACGGCATATAAGATATATGCAATGATCGTGGAAGAGAGATTGACGAAGGAATTGAAGGAGCGGGGTGTGATACCAGACGGACAGGCGGGATTTAGGAAAGTGAGAGGGACCATGGATAATGTATACATCTTGGATCACATAGTAGGGAATGAGATAAAAAAAGAGGGGTAGCAAGATGTATGCATTATTTGTGGACCTGAAGGCGGCCTTTGATAATGTGGCAAGAGAGACACTGTGGGAATACCTGAGAAAGAAAAGGATAAAGGAACATCTGATATCAAAATTAGAAGAGATTTATGAAGAAACAATAAGTAGAGTGAGAGTTGGTGAAAGGGTGAGCAAAGGTTCTAATACGCATAAGGGAGTGAGACAAGGCTGCCCACTAAGCCCCAGCCTGTTTGCAGCATTTATTGGAAATATAGAGGAGATGTTCATCAAGGCGCAGACGGGTGGGGTTGTGGTGGTCAAAGAAAAAGTGTGGTCCCTAGCCTACGCGGATGATTTGGTGGTGCTAGCGAGAGACGAGAAATGTATGAGGAGGAAAATTCTGACAGTGAATGGGGAGAAGTCCAAGATGATGGTGTTTAGAAAAGGGGGCGGCAGGAGAAGAGTAATTGAGTGGAGATGGGAGAAGGAGACAATTGAAGAAGTAAAAGAATTTAAATACCTAGGGTAAGTGTTTAATGAGAGAAATACTGTAACAGCACACATGAGAGAGTTAGTAAAGAAAGCTAATAAAATACTACGAGCGGTATGGGGAATAGGAGAGAGAAAATTTGAGACACGACTATAGAAGGAGTGTGATGATGTTTGATAGCCCGGTGAAAAGTGTGATGATGTATGGAGCGGAAATATAGGGATGGAGAGAGCAAGAAGGGCTGGAAAGGGTGCAAGAAAAATATTTGAAATGTATATATTGAAAATATTTGAAATGTATGGAGCGGAAATATGGGGATGGAGAGAGCAAGAAGGGCTGGAAAGGGTGCAAGAAAAATATTTGAAATGGGTGCTAGGACTAGGTAGAAAGACTCCGGAGTATATAGTGATGGAGGAAACAAAGAGAGATGGAATAAGAATAGAAGCAGGAACGAGAGCAATAAGTTTTGAGGAGAGAGTGACAGAGAGAGGAGAGTGCAGAATTCTACTAGAGTGCCTCAAAGAAAAAAGGAAATAAATAGGAAAGGGGGTGTGGAAAGAGAGGGAGGCATATCTAGAAAGAAACGGTTATGCAGGAGCGGAGATAGAAAGAATGAGAGAAAGAGGTAGAGTAATGACAGAGGAATTAGTCCAGAGAGATAAAGATGTGAAAAGGTAAGAAAGGAGAGCAAGAATTAGGGAGTCTAGGTACAATGGGAAATATGAAAAACTAATAACGGAAGAACTGCCAAAGTACCTAGGAAGAGAAAGTAGAAAAGAGAGAGTGACAATGGCAAGATTCAGATGTGGAAATGAAGAGAGAGAGAATAAATTTTGGATGGAGGATAGGAATAGAGTATGCAGGATGTGTGGAGAAAACAAGGAGACAATAGAGCACATGCTGAACGAATGTTCAGAAATGAGAGAAAGAGACGAGTGTAGAGAAGAGATTTTAAACGAGGATGGAAGAGGGATTGGATGAAGAAAGTTGAGGAGAGAAGAAGAGCAATATGTGGGGAGGGAAGCTGGTAATCGGTTCATTGATAGGAATTTAGTGACTTTCTTTTTTTGTTTTTAGTTTGAGCAGCATATGTTTCTTTTTTTTACGATCTTAAGCGTCGTATTGAAGTTGCATTCATATTGCACCGAACAGCTACGCTACAGACAGCCACGATCTGCTACAATGTCACGAGTGCATTATATAAGTGTCCTCGATATGTACCAAATATTGCAGAATCCAGACGAAACTGTTAAGAATTTGGTTGAGTGGGGATTGATCCCGGCCGAAGGGTCGCATATATGCTCCAAATGTAAAAACGGCCTCTTGAAACTGTGTCGGAATAATTCAAGGTTAGTTTTTTTGTGTATTTATTTATTAACGAAACCATCACATAAATTGCATGCACATTGTAGTTGAAAGAGGTAGGCCTTGTAAATATTTTTTTGGCCTCCTGAATTGTAAAGCTAGCTTTGACATCGTCCAGCGAAAATAGATTTTTGCAAACAATGTTGCAAAGTACGGCTGTACGATGCGGTAAAGTGACCAGTAAATTTGAACCTTTCAGGGACACTTACAAAATAAATTAAGTATAAGACAATAAAATATAATTTTAAAAAAAAACGGCCAAGTGCGAGTTGTGACTCGCGCACCAAGGGTTCCCTACAAACTTGCAAGTAAGGTATCTTTAGGAGGACCTAACTGTATGCATCCCATATGCTTCTGGTGCCTGACAATACCACGCAACACATTAGTGTATTTTCATAAGTTTCTAATAATAAATTCGCATTTTTCTTGTAATTAAACTACATATGTTCGGTTTTCGGATGTTTGCCTTTACATGTGCTGTAAGAAACCACTTCTTGCCAAATTTCATGATTCTAGGGAAGTACCCATAGGTTTTGATTCCCTTGTGAAATCGCAAAATATGCGACATAAACAGTCATATCTTTTGATCGCGTTGACTAACAAGATTGATTTTTTGACAGCTGAAAGAGACCGCAGACCCGAGTTGATACAAATTTCAACTTCTTACCCCTACGCGTTCCTGAGAAAATTGGTCTTGACAGACAGACAGACAGACGGACAACAAAGTGATCCTATAAGGGTTCCGTTTTCGGTACGGAACCCTAAAAACGCTACTTTACACCATATTTGTCACGATAATATAGAAAATAAGATTGATTTTTTTAATTTTGTGAAAAACTGTGCGTCTGACATTTGGAAAAATGACATATTATGTACCTAATAAATTTGAATTAGTAAAAATGTCAAAGTTTGTGAATACTAACTTTAAAAAAATAAATAATTTCCAATATTGTAATTAATCTAAATCTATTTGTTTCTTAAATAATTTGTTTCTTAAGTAATCACAAATAATTGTCGGCCAAAAAATCTTATACAAATTTCGTGCGGAAATGATTTTATAATGCTCCAGCAAATGGGGCTGCATTGTAAAAACTGACGTTTATTTCTGACGTTTATGACTGGTCACATAACTTATTATATATAAAATTATTTGTCTATTCTGAAAATTCAGAATACTTTAAGAGATCCTGAGTAAACAATTGAAAAAATAATTGAATGGAAATTGATATCAGTCGAGTTTGATAAACCAAAGGTACGTGCCACATTGTCCTATATGAACTCTCAAAACGAAAAACAGTGATGGTTATAGATGGAGGTGCAAAAAAGGTGTTGCAGCAGAGTAACATAACGTTACAAGAAGCCTTAGGAAGGGAACTTGGTTCGAGTTGAGCTATTTCTGCAAATATAATCCATGTTGACCAATAATCAAGGTTTGTTTAAAAACTTTTATTCCTTTTTTCTCATTACATCCTTTCTCCCTTTAGTTTGCGTCATTTAACTCCCTTTTTCACACTCTTGACTCGTCAAGTTCCCTCTTAACCCCTGAGCACTTCAAAAGGGAATTTGGTGTCATTCTACAGATCGATTTCTATAATATCTTCCCCGTCAATCTTATAGAAACCCTTTACATTAAAAATTTAGTCAAACATTTGGACTATCCTTCAATTTTCTTCCCGCATTGAAAACACCCACCGTGTGGGCTCCTCTGAAGTTTGTCGGTCAACCCTCCATTGATTTAGCACGTCTTTTCTCTTCCCATCAATTCTCACCTGCTTTTCTTACGACAGGCCTATTATCCTATTATCTATTGCCTATTTTCCTATTATCTATTGCCTATTATCTATTTGGTTCATACAAAAGATAGCTTGCCTCAACTATCACATGCCGGGGGTTTACTCCCTCATATGTGATAATTGTGATTCCCTGTATGTTGGCCAAACTGTCAGGGCTATATCACTACGTATAAAAGAACATCTTAACCAGTTCCACAAACATAAGAATTCAGGCATTCCAACTCCTCCAACTTCTCTTCCAATTCCGCTTTAACAGACCACCTCCTTTTGAAATATGTTAAAAAACGCGGAATAAAATAAACGTGTTTTTGCATTTTTTTCAAAAATGAACATAGTGCGTTTTATGAATTTTGTGCATTACTTTATCATAACCCTGTATATATATATATATATGGCCGACAATATATGTATAAATTGAGTATCTACTCACAAATCAAGCTCGATTTCAAATAGGGGTTATTTCAGAAGGAGTACGTGCCCATTGATAAAAAATGCATTTTACATTTTTCACTTTTGTGACTAAACCGAACGATTTTGCAAAATTCCTAATGAATACTTATTGTAGGTACATACATCTTACATATGTTGGTTTAAGTCTCAATTTTTTATTTGCAGAAAACGAGGAGGAAAGATTTTCCCCACAGCGTCCCCGGCGAATGTGGAGCGTTCAAATTTTGTCAGGTAGTACTTCATACGGACACCCATGTTCAGTAAAAATTTCGTTGAAATTCTTTAAGCGTTAAAACATTTTTTTACAATTTTTGAATATTTTGTAATTTTCGTGATGGGTTTTGGTTAGAATACCTAACTGACGTATCTGGATTCACTAAAAGGTGAAACAATAAAATTGTACACATTTGTAGAGAAAAGATCAGACGATGAAATCACTGTATCAGTTTTTCAAAATATTTTATAAATTGGTGGCTGCAACCCCACAAAGTCAAAGAGGAACTGATGGAAGTAAATTCAAAGAGCTACTGCTTGAAAATTGTAAGAGATATACGAAAAATGAATCAGTTTTGCATAGATCATTGATTTCAATATTGAAATTAATGTTTTCGCATCTTAACGGAGGATAGGATTGACAGAGGATTTTTTTTAATAGAGTTCATATTTAAAATGTTTAAATAGTTATATTGTACATCTACAATATGCTCAAGTACTAAATTTGTTTATGTACTAATTTACATATACTGAAATAGTATCGTACGCCTTTCTGGGAGGGGGCGGGAAAAATACGTCAAATCGGGTTTGGAGAATGAAAACGGACAGGAAACAACGGACGGACGGAAAGTGGTAATATGTTTAGAAAACCCCATACTAATGACAAATCTTTGAGATATTTTGGTGCCGCCGATGTCGGCGGGGGTGTGGCGCGAAAACGAAATTTCTCTTTCTTTGCCGCCGAGCGGCCGTAGTAGGACCCATCGCGACGTAAGTGGTGCTATCGGCTGCGCCGACTTTTTCCGCACAAAACTGTCATGTCGAATTTTCGAATCTTCGCTGAAAATTTGGAGATAAGTGCGAAAAACTGAAAAAAAATCGCAAAAACGATCTTTTTGACGTTCTATTGCGAGTCGACCGCTGAAGGGAACGCCTTCCTGTTTACGGATCCGGTTGCGTAGGTTCCTCCTCTCTGGACCTTGAAAGAGGCCGTGGGATTTTTTGCTAAAATGGCCGTGCAGTAGATGTTTTTGCAAAACCGGACGTTTGCGGCTGCCGAACGGGAAGTAGGTGGAAGTTTGCAATTTCTTCTACACCGTTCGATGAAGGTCGGCGGTATCTTGCGTACGGTGTGCCGATTTGCCGATTCGCAGAAACCACTAGGTCTCCATGGCCGATGAAAGGAAACCGTTAGGATGTCAATCCGCATTCAAGATCTAGAAAAGTATACATGACACAACTTCCTGTCCTACAATGGCAGAACGAGAACAGACTGGAGCGTGCCATACACTATTAAAAGTTGCAAAAAGTTCGCAATTGGCAAAGTTATTGCAAGAAAACGAAATTCGTATTTTGCGTCGTAGCTGGGAGGTGGTCAAAGTCTCTTTGAGAATCCAATGTTATAAGGAGCCACTTCCTAAGGCCTCCTGAACCTATAACCACAGGATGGGGTACGTGGTTAGACGCAGTAATTGTTTGTACTGATAATTTTTCAGGTATTAAAGACATAATTCTCGAAATCAATGATTCCAGCGATCCAGCGCCGCCTTGGAAAATTGCAAAAAAAAAGGTAAAAGTAGGGATTTGCCCCAGCACCTTGCATTTTTTAAGGCAAACGATTGCTTCGTCTCAAAGTCTATTCACAGACTGCAAACAAAAGATTTGCCTCTTTCAGAATCATTTGAAATGTATAGAAGAATTTGATAAGTCCTGTAACTGTAAAATAAAAGTTAAAGGTAGAGTAGATGGATCTATACAAGAAAAATTTAATATTACAGGATTATAGGATTAATACAAGAAAATGAGATTTTTTAAATTTAGAAATATCTACAAAATCTTAAAAGACGAAATAGTTGAAGGATATTAATTTTAATATTGATTTAGAATAATTGTAAAAATTAAAAATTCACCAACTACTTCTGTAGATGATGAAAGAAGTTTTTCAGACAGGAGACAAAAATTTAGAAAAGTAAATCGCATTTTACATTAGCAGCTTTCACGTCCATTTTCAACATTTGACTGTGGTGACTTGTGGTGTGGACGCACAACATCACAGGCAACATGTATCCAGATACAATTGAAGCAACTTCATGTTCCCATGTCAAAGTGTTGGCAACATGTTGCCACCAATTTGTTGCCTAATGTGGACATACCAGAAGGAATTTTTTCCCAAACCTACGACCACGTTCTTCATTTAAAAATAATTATTGACATTTGCAACAAGACAGATAGTAGACGCGAACGCCATTGACTCGACGTTGCTACGTTTATTTTTTTTAAGAAAAATATTACCCCATATGCATATCAAAATATTAATTATTTTTTTATGATAGTTTCTAATAGTAATAACCTAATTTCCGGTGTAATCATCATAAAATTTAACCTAACCTAACCTTCTTTTTTATTCTGGGGGAGCGTAGTCACTGCGCAGTCAAGTGGCTCCCCTGGCAACGGTGGAATAATGAACACCTAGTTAAAACCTAACCTAACCTAGTTTAAACCAACAGTCCATAGGATAACCACGAGTTCACGCTACTGTGCGTATGTGGTCTTGATTAATCTACCGCTTCGCGCTGTGAAACCTAATCTAGCCCGTATGTGGTCTAGATTAATCTCCCGCTTCGCGTGAACAACCTAATGTAACCTTTTTTCGGAGGAAGGGACCTTTTATAGACACCCTCTAACTGGGTAGTGTAGGACTCATTCTCATCTAGAGATAGTGTACCCACTAAAATCACCTCTCCCCTAATTTCCCGCTCTATACAACTCGGCACTACAATCATGCATCCCTTCAAGTTGTGGGCTCCTGTTTTACATCTGGGAAATTAGGGAAATTAGGGGGGGAGGTGATTTTAGTGGGTATACTATCTCTAGATGAGAATGAGTCCTACACTACCCAGTTAGAGGGTGTCTATAAAAGGTTTCCCCTTCCTCCGAAAAAAGGTTACATTAGGTTGCACACACGAAGCGGAAGATTAATCTAGACCACATACTACATATTAATCTAGACCACATTTGAATCCACTTGCATCCACTTTGCTTCTACTTGCATCCACTTTTCATTTACTTACATCCACTTTGGATCCACTTTTCATCTACTTGCATCCACTTTTCATTTACTTGCATCCACTTTGCATCCACTTGCATCCACTTTTCATCCACTTGCTTCCACTTTGCATCCACTTTGAATCCACTTGCATCCACTTTGCTTCCACTTGCATCCACTTTGCATCCACTTGCATCCACCTTGCATCCACTTTTCATCTACTTGCATCCACTTTTCATTTACTGACATCCACTTTGGATCCACTTTTCATCTACTTGCATCCACTTTTCATCTACTTGCATCCACTTGCATTCACTTTGCATCCACTTTTCGTCTACTTGCATCCACTTTGCATCCACTTTACATCCACTTTTAATCTACTTGCATCCACTTTTCGTCTACTTGCATCCACTTTGCATCCACTTTTCATCTACCTGCATCCACTTTTCATCTACTTGCATCCACTTTGCATCCACTTTTTATCTAATAGCATCCACTTTACATCCACGTTGCATCCACTTTTCATCTACTTGCATCTACTTTTCATCTACTTGCATCCACTTACATTCACTTTGCATCCACTTTTGATCTACTTGCATCCACTTTTCATCTACCTGCATCCACTTTACATCCACTTTGCATCCATCCGCTTTCATGTACTTGCATCCACTTTTCATCTTCTTGCATCCACTTTTCATTAACTTGCATCCACTTTGCATCCACTTGCATCCACTTTGCATCCACTTTTCATCTACTTGCATCCACTTTTCACTCTTCTGTATATATTGAATTGTACAATCGGTATAAATAGAAGCAAAAATTGATTATTAATCAGCTAGTACTTAACGTTGGTGTGAATACATCATGTTTAAATGTAACGAGTGTACCAAACGATATTCATTGATTCAATATTTACGCAGACATGAAAGAGGTCACAACCAAAACTTTAAAATTACATGCGAGTATTGTGAAAAAATATTTTGTCGTCGTGATATATATATATATATATATAGGGTGGGGCACATAAAGTGTTACAAAGCAATAAGAGTCAAACTATTGATTATATTCAAAAAAGTTTCAGACAAATTTTAGGGATCGAGTGGGCCGTCATACTGGACCACTCTATTTTTTTATCGGTGGAGGCGCTGAAGATACGTCAAGGTCACCTCCACTTTTTTAAATGGAATCATGTATTTTTTTTCGTTAATATTATTGCCGATTATAAGACGAATCGCAACGACCTGCAACACAAGGTCATTCTAGTCATGCGAAGTATGAAAATAGTCCAAAATATCGAAAAATATCGGAATAATCACTTTCAAAGGATCGACTAACCTTGGTTTTCTGTTGACATATCAGATATTCACGGTTTACCTTCTAATGTGAGAACATTGAATTGTGAAAATGAACGAATTTCAAGAACCTTTTGATATGTTGATGGTGTTGGGCGAATACCGTAAAAATTACAGAAACGGCTCGTTATCCGGATAGGCGACAAAAATCGCAAATGGCTTTTAAGCGTTTAGCTGACAATTTCTGTCGCTTCGGTATAGTGAAACAAGCACGAGTGAAACGTCCACCGATTACTAATGAAAATAATGCGGCTGCTATGTTAGCTTTTGTGGCACTAAATCTACATTCGAGCAGCAGGCAAATGGAAAGAGAGAGTGGAATTAGTTGGCGATCTGTGTTAAGGATCTTGCATAAACACAAGTTCCATCCTTATCGTATGTCATTTCACCAGGCATTGTACGGCAATGACTTCCTAAATCGCGTTAATTTCTGTAATTGGATTCGTAGAAAAATGCGCACAGATGCTTCATTTTTGAGTCACGTGCTTTTTTCTGACGAATCTAACTTCAGAAATACGGGAAATGTGAATAGGTATAACATGCAATACTGGGCAAATGAGAATCCTCGATGGATGAGAGCTGAACCATTTCAACATCCGTGGTCCGTTAATTGCGGTTGGTGCGGCATTTTCAGCGATCACTTAATTGGTCCATATTTTTTTGAAGGTTGCTTGACTGGGCAAGTTTACGCAAACTTTCTGCAAAACGTACTGCCTGAATTACTAGAAGACGTGCCCTTGTATGTTCGCATGAACATGTGGATGCAACACGACGGTGCACGGTTCAAGACAAGTGATGAATGAGATTTTTGGCGAAAAGTGGATAGGACGAGGCGGTCCTGTAGCTTGGCCACCTCGTTCGCCAGATCTAACATCACCCGATTACTTTTTATGGGGGTTTATTAAAGATCGCGTAATGGCGGTAGCACCTACCACGCCTGATGACATGAAGGAAAGAATCCGCCGAGCTTGTACCGAAATTACACCACAAATGTTGGCTGAAGTTAGACGGTCTTTTCACCAGCGGATGAACAAGTGTTTGCAAGTCGAGGGTCACCACTTCGAGCATCTTCTGTAGGTAGACCGAAACCAAGGTTAGTCGATCCTTTGAAAGTGATTATTCCGATATTTTTCGATATTTTCGACTATTTTCATACTTTGCATGACTAGAATGGCCTTGTGTTGCAGGTCGTTGAATTCGTCTTAAAATCGAAAATAATATTATCGAAAAGAAATACATGATTCCAAATAAAAAAGTGGAGTTGACCTTGACGTAGCTTCAGCGCCTCCACCGATAAAAAAATAGTGTGGCCCAGTATGACGGCCTTCTCGAACACTTAAACTTTAATATGAAACATTTTTGGATATTATTAATAAATTGTGTATTATTGCTCTGTAACACTTTATGTGCCTTTTTAATTCTTATATGCCTTTTTCATTCGTTCCTTTGACCTTGTGTTGCATGTCGTTGAATTCGTCTTAAAATCGGCAATAATATTATCGAAAAAAAAATACATGATTCCATTTAAAAAAGTGGAGGTGACCTTAACGTAGCTCTAGCGCCTCCACCGATAAAAAAATAGAGTGGACCAGTATGACGGCCCTCTCGATCCCTAAAAGATTTCTCTGAAACTTTTTTGAATATAATCAATAGTTTGACTGTTATTGCTCTGTAACACTTTATGTGCCCCACCCTGTATGTATATATATAATCACCATTTGTCGACTAAACATTATGCAACTAAGATGAGTAAACTGGTGGATCTCGAAGAACAATCGCAAGACACTCTTAATAAAGCCACATTTAGAAATTTGCCAGATGATGAGATAATCCAAAAAGAAAAACGTATCGATTTAATTGATAATAATGATCTAGTAATTGAAAATGACAAATGGAGCAAGTCAATGAAGCAATCAAAAAAAGATGACAGTTTCATTGAATGTAAAGTAAAGAAAGTGGAAGCGAAAGTACCTGAAAATCATGCTATAGACCAGTGGTTCCCAACCTCTTGAAAAATTGTACCTCTTAAAATGAACTGTTAAAAAATCTGTACCCCTCCCCCTTTTTTAGAGGTAAGGGGAAAAAAAGTTTTAATATGTGTAGGGTAAAAAAAACAAAATAAAATCTTATGATAAAACATAGTTTTATTATAATTATAATTTATAATATATATAAATAAATTAGGATTATAAAATAAAACTATAAATCCGCCAGAAGGCAACGGGAAACCACTGAAGAAATATCCCACGAAAAGTCACATGGAAGTTACAACTAACACACGACCCTCAGTCTCCGGCTCATCGAAGGTGCTAAGAATCCCCGGAGGTAAAACAAAAAAACACATTCAAATCGGTACATGGAATGTCCGCAGCCTTTACGAAACAAGTAAACTCGCAAACACCATCAGAGAAATGAAAAGATGGAACATTGACATTCTTGGAGTAAGCAAAACATTCTGGCCAGGATCAGGTAAAATTCAATCAGAAAACATAAGTATATATTACTCAGGAAATTATACTCATACACATAGAAGATGTATAATTGTATCAAACTACATAGGTGATTCTATAAACACAGATAGAACAATGCTCTCAAAAATAAAGGCAAAACCCTTCTCTTTGATCATCATATAGGGATTTTAATGCAAAAGTTGGATCTGATAAAATATGGAATAGTTGGTGCGTTGGTTACATACTAATAAATAAAAGATTTGCTTCAGCAATAATAAGAGCATGCACATATCCAGGGTCTGACGTGCCTTCAGATCACACCCCACTGAAAGCCAAACTCAGAACTAAGATTACATCAGAAGACGAAACACCAACCAAACAAAAAAATGATCTTGAACAACTGAAAAATCCAAATATTCAACAAAATATTTTAAAGAAACAACAAGTTGAACGAGTTTGATTGTTATAAAATAAGCCATCTGAAATGGTGGAGTCAAACAGCCGAAATTTTAAAAAGCGCATTAAACAACTCCCTGCTAGAAGATATCAGCCTAAAACTAAATGGATAACTGACGAAATCTTTGAATTAATGTATGAAAGACGAGACTACAAGAACAAAGATGGTGCAAAGTACAACAGTTGGCAAAGAATCATAAGATCCAAAATTCGACAAGCAAAAAACACCTGACTTGAACAAGAATGCTCGAAGATAGCAAGGCTCCAAAATCAGGCATATACAAGAAAAAAAGCACGTATATTCTATTTGATAGCTACAACAAATTTATAACTAGTGCTGAAGAGAATTCTGATGTTTGGGTGCATTACATTAACAAATTATTTTAAATTAAGCAAAAAATTGCAACTGCATCCTTGCAACAACGCAATGTACCACCAGGGGTACATGTACCCCAGGTTGGGAACCTATGGTATAGACAATGATTTAATGAAAAAAAACAGTTTACATAAAAGTGTAGCTGAAGATATTGAAGCTGGTGTATCCAAATATATACAATGACTTAATGATGGGAATAAAAGAAAACAGAATAAACGTCTCAATGTTAGCTGACTTCTTTAAAGAGTTGTTAAATTTTCTGGGTTTGTGGGAACATCAATTTGATATTAGTAATTCTCAAACATCTAAAAACATCACAGGATTTCCAAGAAATTGCATTAATAAAAGAGAAGAAGATGAAGTAATTGTTTTCACAGACAAATTGCAAACGGGAAGTCGTTTTATCCGTTTATTGAATTAAATGATACTAACGAGTTGGTTGAACGATTATGGCTGTTAAAAAAATCACAACAATTTGGAAACACATCCAAGGATTATGAGATTCAAACTATAGCTTTAAGAGAAGCCGACATAATCGAATAATATTTGGCGATGATTTGGATTGTAGTTATCTTAATTAACATCAGTTGTCGTTAAGATGTTGTTGTTATGGTGTTAAAGCGCTGCGTCGTAAAGGATCGAAGGTGTATGTGAAATGGATTGGGTTCAATAATTCACAGAACAGCTGGATTGATGAAACTAATGTACTTTAAAAAATATGCACTTATTTTAAAATAGTGATTATTATACTGTTTTTATATTACATATTTGTAATTGTAAATAAATATATTTTTATTCTACTAAAAAACTTGGCTTTATTTATTTTTGCCTGTAATCCTGAAACTGAATAAAATGGATAAGTAAAACGATATACATTGTTAAATTATTATTTTTACTATAATTAGTAAAAAAAGATTAGAGATTTCAAAATCTTCCTCTTTTCTCGTCAATACATTTATAGCATTTATATCGAGGTGCTGGGGGTTCGTCAATATGAACCACATCAGTTGGTAGATTATAATGTTTGTAACATGGGAGACAGGCGGCTATATATTCATCTTCTAAAAAATGCGATGGAAGCGCATCCCACATCGATAGTAGTTCCCTGGATGTTATATGTGTCATTAAATGTAATTTATACTTATTACAGTAAGCACAACGCCTATCCATTGATACACACTTTAGAAAAAAGTTGATTTCAACACTTTTTAGCATCTTTATATGTTTTAATTGTTAATTTTAATCGCTGAATTTTTTTAATATGTTACTCCAATCGTGCTTTTCTTTGTACTAACCGTTCTACTAAATCGTCGGTGATCTACAGTATCCTAACTTAACCTAACCTAACCTAACCTAACCATTACACTGTCGGGTTGATTCTATGTCTAAGTAATTTCAATTTGTTGTGTGCTGTTATTTGCTCTATACTTTTAAAGTAACTAGATGAACTAGATGAAGAAGTTCGTAGCAGACTGTGTAGCAGACACAGTCTTCCGGTAAATTTGTGAAAGGTTGTAGACACTGGTTGTAATAATTATCAAAGTTTAACGTTAAACGTTAAACATTGAATTGAAATGAAAATTAAACAAAAGTTAAACGTTCCAAGCGATAATCGATTAATTTATCGATTAATACCGGTAGTCGAAACCGGAAACCGGAGGTCGAAGCCGGAAACCGGAAGTCGAAACCCGAAACCGGAAGTCAAAACAGGGAACTAGAAGTCTAAACCGGAATGCGAAACCGGAAACTGGAAGTCTATATCGGAAACCGAAAGTCGAAACCGGAAGTCGAAACCGGAAACCGGTAGTCGAAATCTTGTGAATCTAGATTTCGAGGTTGAATGATTAAAATTTTAACAATATATACCCCATTAGAGTCTGTTAAAAATGTTGTTTTCTTCTTATTCTCCATGAGTTTAACTTATCTTCGAAGGTAGGGGAAGATGGTTCCTTCTAGGCCAGCCTCGCACGCCTTATGGGGAATTACATGTAAAATCTAAGCTACATATGAATCTCCATAATTAGCCTTAGGCAGGAATGCTGTACCAAATAGTACAGTACGTGGCCGAGCTTGTATTTGTAGATGGCGCGGTAACCGGAAACCGGAAGTCAAAACAGGGAACCAGAAGTCTAAACCGGAATGCGAAACCGGAAACTGGAAGTCTATATCGGAAACCGAAAGTCGAAACCGGCAACTGAAAGTCGAAGCCGGAAGTCGAAACCGGAAACCGGTAGTCAAAACCGGAAACCGGTAGTCAAAACCGGAAGTCTAAACCGGAAATGGCCAAGGTCAAGCTAAGTTGAAGTCAAAGTCAAGTAAAGGTCGGGAGGGTGCGATTGGCCTAGAACGAACTATCGTTCCCTAGCCCCTATCTGCCAGCCCACATTTTGAATTTTCCCGCCACGCTTGCTAATTAACGCGCCATCTACACATACACGCACGACCACGTAGTGTACTATTTTGTACAGCATTTCTGCCTAAGGCTAATTATGGAGATTCATATGTAGCTTAGATTTTACATATAATTCACCATGAGGCTGGCCTAGAAGGAACCATCTTTCCCTACCTTCGAAGATAAGTTAAACTCATGGAGAATAAGAAGAAAACAACATTTTTAACAGACTCTAATGGGGTAGATATTGTTAAAATTTTAATCATTCAACGATGTGAATCTAGAAACGGTGTAGAATTGCTACGATGTGCTACAGATCGCGCACATTTTCGTAGAAGAATCGATTATTTTAAAAAAAATACTGGAGCCATTACTGAGAAAGAAACAAAGCATCATATATATTAAAGCATCATATGAATCGACGATTTATTACCGATGTTCAAGGATTCAATGTAAATGAAAAATTTACTCCAAAGGAACTTTCCGTTAAATCATTCGATGGGAATGGTGTAAACACATACTTATTCAAACCATCAACACCATTCAGATCACTTAACGCGTGTGATAAGAATCAAGCTCGATGGTTGGAAAATTATCACCATGGACTTAATTAAATATAATTCTGGAAATTTATCATTGAAACCGTTACAAAATATTTTAAAGTTTCACATTAAACAATCAGATAGTGTTTTATAATTTTAATTTTTGTAAAAGGACATTTGAAGAAGCTGTTATTGGATTCAATTTTCAATTCTTACTTACATTGTAAGGAATATATTGTTATTAATTTAGAAGTGGATGATGAAGATGAATTTTACGATTGCCCCAATTTAATTAAAATGAATCATGTTTAAATCTTATTAACGAATGTTTTATGTGTTGTGCGAGAAATGTTGAAAGTTTGTATAATTATTTAAAGAAAAAAAAACCTAAATAGTTTTTTAATTTAATTTTTTTTTAAGTAATAAATTTAATATAGTTATTATTTAATGAAAAAACTGAAACATGTAGTCTCAAATCATATATTTCAAATGATTATATTGCAAGAAATGTTGAATAATAAAAAAAAAAATTAAAATACATAATACAAAACAATCAGCTGGTTCCGGTTGATTCAAAGCCTTCACCTCTTTCGGTATCAGTCATCTCGTGTACCTCTTGAAATTATCTTTAAATTATATTGAATTATTTTTTAATTTAAATTAAGTTAAATTATTTTTAAATTAAATTAAATTGTTTTTAAATTAAATTAATTTATTTTTAAATTAAATTAAATTATTTTTAAATTAAATTATTTTTAAATTAAATTTAATTTGTTCTAAATTATAATAAAATATTTTTAAATTAAATTAATTTAAACTATTTTTAAATTAAATTAATTTCAAATAAAATTAAATTGTTTTTAAATTAAATTAAATTATTTTTAAATTAAATTAAATTATTTTTAAATTGAATTAAATTATTGTTAAATTAAATTAGTTTTAAAATAAATTAAATTATTTTAAGTTAAATTAAATTATTTTTAAATTAAATTAAGTTTTAATCAGCTATAATAAGCTTTTA
The DNA here is from genome assembly GCA_944588485.1 of Phosphuga atrata. Taxonomy (NCBI): domain Eukaryota; kingdom Metazoa; phylum Arthropoda; class Insecta; order Coleoptera; family Silphidae; genus Phosphuga; species Phosphuga atrata. Next base: position 43,675,807 of record OX155892.1, on the reverse strand, counting down.
ATCATTGGGTTTTAATCTCATTGGGAAAGGTTAGTTGGGTTAGCATTAGGGTAGGTTACAATTAGATTAGTTGAGTTGAAATCCGGCCATATCCGATCTAGTCCGATAATGACCTAATCTAATCAAGTCTGGGGTACTGGCCCGGCTTAGTCCGGTATTAATTAATCTAGTTCGGCCTGTCTGATCTACTCCAGTCTTAACTAATCTAGTCCGAATATCGTGTAGATTTCCTTGCATCTATGAGGGTGTATGGTCTATCTAACCCCACGCTAAACAAGGTGTGAGGTCTATGTAACCCCACGCTAAACAAGGGGTTTGTGGGTCTACTTAGACATATGTAGTGTTAGCGTGGCTAAACCTTTATTTAGCGTGGAGTTACATTGACCTCACACCTTCTTTAGCGTGGGGTTATATAGACCTCACACACTCATCGATGCAAGGAACTCTGCACGATATTCGGACTAGATTAGGTTAGGTTAGGTCGGACAAGATTAGGTTAAGACTGTATTAGATCAGACCAGACCGAACTAGATTAGTTTATACCTCTCAGGGGAGAAGCCAAACTCCTACTGGGCGCGTCCCCCGGGTGGCGGATAGGGGAAGCCCTCACCGGCTTGCCGGCGGGTAGTGGTCAAATAAAATAAGCCACCGCGGACCAAATAGTTCAACGGAGGAGACAACCTTCATGAATAAAATAACATTATGACAAACCCTGCTGGACGCTGAACACGAGATGATCATAGAGGGTAAGTGTAGGCTGCTCTTTTAAAAAGCTCCCTCGACAAGGTGGCAGCCCAAACGAGGGCGACTCTCGCAGGACGGTCTGATTATATAATTACCTGTCGACGGAAATGGCGATCCGAATGGTTATGGCTGGCGGGTAGACACTCTGGAAGTTGACGACTTTGGCTATGGAAACGGAGGCAAGCCAGGGGGGGCGTCCCACCACCTGGCAAACAAAAAACAAAACTATGGATTTCGAGAAGAAAAAGAATCTCCGGGAGGGTCCTGTGGTAAAGGAAATCCCTCCGTCTGACTTGTCAGACGCTGCCTCACGGGTTCCGGAGGAGGCGCTTTTCGATACACCTACGACGGGGATAAAAAATGACAACTTGGCAATGAAAACGGGCAGGAATAAGGATAAGGATGGTTCAGATGAAAAGATCGGAACTAGTGACGACACGGCAAAGGAAAAGGAATACGCGAAGGAATCGGAGCGATCCAAAAGAGGGGACAGACAGACCATAGATGGAGACTCGGGAAAACCCGCGAAACAAAATCCCTTTAAGGTAAGGCCTCGAATAGCGAGATCTCCAAGGCGAGAAAGAGCCGCTACGTGGGGCCAAAGTGCAAGAAGCACGGTTGCCCAGATAGAGTTGGACCAAAATAACCCAAAAAAACGGAAGTGCGAAGACCTGTTTTCCCTGTTAGCGCAGCCTACACAGATCGCGCAGAGGGAGACCTTAAATAAGCTTACCAAAAAGACTGAGGAACTAATCCAATTTGGCAAAGAAAACCAAAATTGCCATAAAGCTGTGAAAAAACTGGCTGCCGATATAAATTCCCTTGCAAAAATGGTTAGCAGAGAATACACTCACAAAGTCTCGGAACGCGAGCGCAAAATAGAACAATTGGAGAGAGGGCTAAAAGAGTACGAAGTAGAAGAGCCCAGAGAAGCAAAATATGAAAGGGAAATGGCTGAACTCCGTATACAAATAGAAGATCTGGCAAGCGAAAATAGAACTCGATCTAGAAGAGATTAGAACGGCAACGGGTGCCTCCGGGCTAGAATTGGCGAACTCGAAGAAGCCGAAAAAATATCTCGTAGAGAGGATCAAGAGAACTCCTACTGCAAAAGATGCAAAGGGGAAGCAGACACTGAACAGGAGGAAGCGGAAACTTTGCGAGAGGAAATAAGGTCAAGTGCCAAAGAGGAAGAAAGTACAATCGAATTACTGGAACTCGTCGAGAGGAACTGGCCGCAAAATATATATCACAACTCGGTGGTAGTAGAAGGCAACCCAGTTAATGCCAGAGTAGGGCTACATCTAGGTCTATGTGTACTGCACGAAGATAGAAAAATGGAAAAAGGAATACTCAGACAAGCGGCCGATAGATATCCCGAATTGCGGGAAATGGAGGGAGAAACAAAGGTCGACTACTTGGTACACTCTATAAAGAGAAAAAAGATTGGGAAATCAAGACTACGGAGAGTTTTGTCTACAAACTGGAACCAAAGAGCTTAAGAGAAATAGACATACTTGAGATATTTAAGGACCTAAGGGACAGCCTAGAAGGAAACCACATAACTCAGATAGCCGTCCCACATATTACAGGCCTAGAAATTAATAAAATGCGAAAACTTCTAGAAATAGCTATGTATGGCACTCCTGTGATGGTACATGTGTACATCCCCAGAGAATGGACACACACTAAAAAAGACGAAAAAAGGGCCCCCAAGGTTGAAGGGAAAAATAAAAGCACGGAAGCTATTATATTAAAGAGTGATGAACTCGGCTATGCTGACCTATTAAAGAAAGTCAAAGGTGAAATACAAACCCATAGCGAAGCAAACGGCATCACACAAATAAGAAAGACAAAAAACGGAAACCTGCTGCTGGCTGTCGATAAACAAAAAGGAGACGCTGAAAAATTAGGAGACATTCTCAAAGTAAGGCTGGGATATAAAAATATACGGATGAACTACTCGGATAAAAAACGGTTCTACACATCAGAAGACTAGATGCGATTACCACTCATGAGGAGGTAAAGCAGGCCCTAGAAACGGCTGCAGAAACAAGAATACAAGGACAGATAAACGTTGAGGTTAGTAACATGAGACCCTCCTACGGGGAATGCCAGGTAGCCACAGTTATGACGACCGGAGAAGTCGCTGAGGAACTATGTAAGATGAAAGAAGTTCTAATAGGGGTCAACTTTTGTAGCATAGTGCAGAGGATAAATGTCAAGAGATGCTTCCGATGCTGGAGGCTTGACCATGTTGAAAAGATTGTAGAGGGGAGGACAGGACCAAAAGCTGCTTAAACTGCGCAGAGAGAGGACATCTAGCGAAGAACTGCGTAAAGGAAAGCTACTGCCCGCCGTGCGAAAAGAAAGGTCATAGAGCGGACAGCGCCAAGTGCCCTAAATACAGACAGGCGGTGGCACTTTCAAGGTAATACAAACAAACCTAATCAGGTGCAGGGCAGCACAAGATCTACTAATAGCCACAGCTGCTCAGACACAAACCAGCGTATTAATTGTAAGTGAGCCAAATAAAAAAATGACTGATGATGACAGGTGGTTCACCGATGTTGATAAGGATGTGGCAACAAGAGTTATGGACAGAATCATAAAAGTAAATAAAGCAGGAAAGGAAACAGGGTGTGTATGGATAAATACAGAGGAGCTACTGATTTTCAGATGCTATAGCTCACCAAATGGGGACAAAATAAATCTTGAAAGATTACTTCATACCATAAAGAGTAGGGTTAGATTCATTAAACCAAAATATGTAATCATATGTAAATAATAGCTGGTGACATAAATGCTAAATCATGTGTATGGGGATCTCCAAAAGACGATGAAAGAGGGGACATACTATAAGAATGGATCTGCGAAATGAATATGATCGTGGCAAATACGAGAATGGAACCAACGTTTAGAAGGGGAAACAGCGAATCATACATACATATCACCATACATAGCGAAAATATGAACAATAGGATAAAAAACTGGATGGTACATGACGCAGAAAACCTTAGCGACCACCAAAATATTACTTTTGAAATCGCTATAGAAGACCGTGAACAAATAAATTAAAAAAAAGGAAAATACAACCAGGATGGAAAATAAAAAGGGAAGGAATAGAAGCAACGATCACAAAATAGATGTAACAAGCTGCCAAGCTGTCCTAACCCAGGCATGCAATGAATCTTTCGCGAAGAAAGGAAACAAACCAAGTAATAAGAAAGCCTTATACTGGTGGAATAATGAAATAGCCAAGTAGTAAATTTAATTTAATTTAAAAATAATTTAATTTAATTTAACAATAATTCAATTTAAATTAGTTTAAAAATAATTCAATTTAATTTAAAAATCATTTAATTAATTTAAAATGATTTAATTTAATTTAAAAATAATTTAATTTTATTTAGCTTAAAAATAATTTAATTTAAAAATAATTTAATTTGAAAATAATGTAATTTAATTTAAAAATAATGTAATTTAATTTAAAAATAATTTAATTTAATTTAAAAATAATTCAATTTTATTTAGTTTAAAAATAATTTAATTTAATTTAAAAATAATTTAATTTAATTTAAAAACAATTTAATTTTATTTGAAACTAATTTAATTTAAAAATAGTTAAAAATTTAATTTAAAAATAATTTAATTTCATTAAAAATAATTTAATTTTATTTAGTTTAAAAACAATTTAATTTGATTTAAAAATAAGTTAATTTAATTTAAAAACAATTTCATTTTATTTAAAACTAATTTAATTTAAAAAAAGTTTAATTCCATTTAGGAATAATTAAATTTTAATTAAAAAATAATTTAATTTAAAAGTAATTTAATTTAATTTAAAAATAAATTAATTTTATTTAAAAACAATGTAATTTAATTAGATTTAAAAATGATTTAACTTAATTTAAATTAAGAAATAATTTAATTTAATTTAAAAATGATTTCAAGAGGTTCACGAGCTGACTGATACCGAAAGAGATGAAGGTGCCTTCGAATCGACCGGAACCAGTTGATTGTTTTGTATTATGTATTTTATTTATACTATTACCTTTGTTATATTTCAATTAATGTTAATTTAAATTAAATAATTAATGTATCGTAGAAATATGATAATTAATTTTTTTATTCAGTTTCAAAATGCATTTGAAATATATGATTTACAGAAATATATAAATTTGAAATATTTTTGTTTTCAGTTTTTCTTTAACAACCGGTATCTCGCACTGTTTACCGCACCGCCAGGAGCAAAAAATCAGGCCGGAAGCAACCATATTTCAGTACATATTAAAATATATATTTATCTAAAGTCTTATAACAAAAATTATAATACATAAATAATAAAAATTTACTAAATTTTTAGAGTAAAAAAGCAAAAATTTATACTGAATATTGTAGTTGGTATAGTTTGTGAAAAGACCACTTCTTTGACTAAAACATTATTTATTGATTACACAAATAAGAAATATCAAACAAAACAAAAATAAACTAGATTCCAAAAACACAGAATTATAAAAATTATAAATTACACCTAAAGTAAAAATTATAATATATATATATATATATATATATATATATATATATATATATATATATATATAGTAGTAGTAATAAAAAATAATACATAAGTAATGTAATTATAACACATCTAAAATTTAGCAGATTACGCAAAAATATTATGAAAAACTACTGTTCAAATCTAAAATGATTTTCTAGTGTGAAAAATTCTAAAACAATTTAACAAACATAGTCCAACTTTGCACTCTGGACACCAAGTTGTCACATATTGTTTTTTTTGTTTATTTAGTGTAGTATTACTACACACATTACAAATCCGTTGACCTTTTCTTCTTGCACCTGTCGTCGGTATGTGATCAGGAAAATGTCGCGCCATAAAGTTAACTGCTGCAAGTCGATCTATAGCTAGGGAACTTTTTCTTCCAGGTCTTACACTACTCAAAATACCGTGCTTTTCCAAAATTTGTTGGACTATTTTTCTAATTAAATCTTTTAATTTCAATCGATTATTTCTAGTCTTCACAAGATACATGTTATAACTGTTCAAGATAGTCAAGTCCTTCATGTGAAAAAATGCTTTTTTGTACCATTTGATACTTTTACGGATATATTCCACGGTAGATAATTGCATATCTGCCTTATCCACTAACCTCATATTTAGTGTGTAATCTAAAACACAGTTTGGCTTTTGAATAGGTTCATTAGCGACATTAAATTTACCACTATCTTCTAGACGTCCATCATGAAAAGTAGTTATCATGTATACATCTCTTTTATCTTTCCATTTTATGGCTAATACTGAGTTGCAGTTTTTGAATTCAATTTCCCCTCTTTGCAATATTCTCGTCAACTTGGGAAAATGTTTTTCTTTACTGTACCACATAAACCAGTGTCATGTTCGTCCAAATATATGGCTAATTTTGTACTTGTATACCAATTATCCGTATAAAGTAAGTGTCCTCTATTTTCATAAGCTTCTAATAGTTTCTTTATAATTGCTCCAGATACACCCAAAGGATCATTTCTTGTTTCTGGTAATGTACCGGTGTAAAATAATACATTTAGGATCATTCCGGTCTCGCAATCACAGAGAACAAACAATTTTATTCCAAACTTATGCCTTTTGGAGGGTATGTATTGTTTGAATCTTAATCTTCCTTTGAACAAAATAAGAGATTCATCAATAACCAATTTTTGGAAGGGAATAAAAAAAAGCAGAAAACTTTTCAGTTAAATTGTTTAGAACATTTCTAATTTTCCACAAGTGGTCATTTTCATATGGATAATTATTGTCTGCAAAATGAACATATCGCAGTAATTGGAGAAATCTATTTCTGGACATATATTTTGAAAAAAAACTCTGTAGCAATCATCGGATCTTTTGACCAGTAGTCTCCCATGTCTGTCTCCCATGTCTCCCATGCTTTTTCACATGTGGCATCAATAATACAAGTGCAAAAAATGTATACATTTCATCGGCTGTAGTATCGACCCATCTTTTAGTTTTGGATTGTGGTTGTATGTTGAAATTTTCTGCAGAAAACTGAAAGTATTTATTTGTTTCACTTACAACTTCAGACATAAACTCTTGTTCAAAGTATCTTGTGAAAAAATCATACTCTTCAGTTTAAGTTTTCATCTATTGAAAATGCGTTAGTAATTCCAGAATTTCTTGCATCAAAATTATATATTTTGGGCCGAAATAAATCACAATTTCTCCATACTAAATCTCCCGCAACAGCTTCATCATCACTTTCATCAACACTTTCTTCACTTGCATCACTATTATCACTTATATCAAAAGTTTCGAAGTTTTTATGTACGCATATTTTACATACATATAATTATATCCAACAGCCACGAAGATATTTTAGATGATAAGAATGCGTAAATTCCAGCTGAAAGATATTCCTAACTGTACAAAATAATTTCTTATATTTATTGATCGATAAGTTGTAACAAAGAGTATTATGACATAAATATTTTGTCACTCAAAATGTTAGATTATTCTTCTAGACCTATAAAAAGTAACGTATATTATTAATTTTGTTTAATAATAATAATTACGACGAATATTGTAATATATCGCTTAAAAGCGACTGCGGTGTTTAAATAGCGCGAAATAGCGTGGATCGCTCATTGACGACTGCGGCATTTGAAAGATTTTGAGTCAGATCGCTTATTGACGACCGCGGTAGTTAAAGGGTTAAATAATTATACAAACATTCAACATTTCTCGCACTACACCTATAATATTCGTTAATATGATTTAAAAATGTATGCTTCATTTTAATTAAATTGTCATCCACTTCTAAATTAATAACAATATATTCATTACAATGTTGATTATATATTCCTTACAAGATTTAAAAATTTAATCTAATAACAGCTTCTTCGGATGTCCTTTTACAAAAATTATATTAAAACTATCTGATTGTTTAATGTGGAACATTAAAATATTTTATAACAGTTTCAATGATAAATTTCCAGAATTATATTTACGTCCATGCTGATAGTTTTCCAACTATAGAGCTTGATTCTTATCAGTCGCGTTAAGAGATCTGAATGGTGTTGATGGTTTGAATAAGTAGGTGCTTACATTATTGCCATGAATGATTTGACGGAAAGTTCCTTTGCTGTAAATTTTCCATTTACATTGAATCCTTGCACATCGATAATAAATCGTCGATTCATATGATTGCTTTGTTTCTTTTTCAGTACTGGCCCCAGTCATTTTTCAAAATGATCGATTCTTCTACGAAAATGTGGGCGATCTGTAGCACATCGTAGCCATTCTACACCGTTTCTAGATTCATATCGAGGCTGAATGATTAAAATTTAAACAATATCTACCCCATTAGAGTCTGTTAAAAATGTTGTTTTCTTCTTATTCTCCATGAGTTTAACTTATCTTCGAACTATTCCAGACTTCGTCACACAAATAGAAAAATAAGTTTACCCTCTCCCAACTAATATCAGATCATTTTTATAACCGCTTTTTTTAGAAAATTGGGGGATTCCAGCAATTACCAAGGCCGCTTCCCTTGATACAGTCCTATATGCACTGCATATTCTTATAGCTGCTCTTCTTTGGACGCTTGCAAGAACTTGTTTGTTTTTGTCTGTAGCAGTGCGTTTGCCCACACAGGAGCTCCGTATAGCATGGCAGTTGACGTATTTATATCCTAAGAATGACCAATCAAAAAACTTGATATGTAGCTTCGTAACAACGCTAATTTTATTACATCGGCTATTCAATTTTTGTACTTTGATTCATTTACGATTGAATGTAGAGTTTTATTTCAAAAACACCTATAATTAATTCCAATTGTTTTACATAGTGGGTAGGTTAGTGATGGGTCAGAACTCATTCGGAAATTCGATTTTTTTTTTGGCCTATATAATCGAGGGGAATAGAAGCAAAGAAAGCTTGCCATAATTATCTATTTTAGTCTGGTCTTGTCAGATCTAGATTGTAGGTCCAGTTCTGTACCTCTCCTCTTGAGAAGAGTTTCTTTGTTTCTGTTATCAGTTCGCCATCTGTAAGTTGTATCTTTGGCATTATTTTCATTTTTTTACATACTATCTTATATCCATCCCCCCATATATGATTGTCAATTTCGTTGCAAACGTTCCTCCACGCCTGTTCCTTGGCTTTTCTGATTTCTTGCTTTAATTTTCTTTTGCCCTCGATATATCTACTATAGATCTCTTCTTTAAGTTCGCGTCTTTCAAAGGTTTTTTTATTTATGCATGTCATTTTTCGCTTTCTAGTCAGCACTTCTTTTCTTATTGTGGCTATTTTATTATTCCACCCGTATATGGGTTTCTTATTACTTGGTTTGTTTCCTTTCTTCGCGAAAAACTCATTGCATGCCTGGGTTAGAACAGCTTGGCAGCTTGTTGCATCTATTTTGAGATAGTTGCTTATTTTCCTAAGTTCTATGATTTTTCCTAGGTTTTCTACCTTTCTATTCCTTCCTTTTTTATTTTCCATCCTGGTTGTATTTTCCTTTTTTTATTTATTCGTTCACGGTCTTCTATAGCGATTTCAAAAGTAATATTTTGGTGGTCGCTAAGGTTTTCTGCGTCATGTACCATCCAGTTTTTTATCCTATTTTTCATATTTTCGCTATGTATGGTGATATCTATGTATGATTCGCTGTTTCCCCTTCTAAACGTTGGTTCCGTTCCCGTATTTGCCACGATCATATTCATTTCGCAGATCCATTCGTATAGTATGTCCCCTCTTTCATCGTCTTTTGGAGATCCCCATACACATGATTTAGCATTTAGGTCACCAGCTATGATTACATATTTTGGTTTAATGAATCTAACCCTACTCTTTATGGTATGAAGTAATCTTTCAAGATTTATATTGTCCCCATTTGGTGAGCTATAGCATCTGAAAATCAGTAGGTCCTCTGTATTTATCCATACACACCCTGTTTCCTTTCCTGCTTTATTTACTTTTATCATTCTGTCCATAACTCTTATTGCCACATCCTTATCAACATCGGTGAACCACGTGTCATCATAAGTCATTTTTTTATTTGGCTCACTTACAATTAATACGCTGGTTTGTATTACCACCTGTTTAGGTTTGTTTGTATTACCTTGAAAGTGCCAGCGCCTGTCTGTATTTAAGGCACTTGGCGCTGTCCGCGCTTGGCTATGATCTTTCTTTTCGCACAACGGGCAGTAGCTTTCCTTTACGCAGTTCTTCGCTAGATGTCCTTCCTCTGCGCAGTTTAAGCAGCTTTTGGTCCTGTCTTCCCCTCTACAATCTTTTGCTACATGGTAAAGCCTCCAGCATCTGAAGCATCTCTTGACATTTATCCTCTGCTCTATGCTACAAAAGGTGACCCCTATTAGAACTTCTTTCATCTTACATAGTTCCTCAGCAACTTCTCCGGTCGTCATAACTGTGGCTACCTAGCATTCCCCGTAGGAGGGTCTCATGTTACTAACCTCAAAGTTTATCTGTCCTTGTATTCTTGTTTCTGCAGCCGTTTCTAGGGCCTGCTTTGCCTCGTCAGGAGTGGTAATCGCATCCAGTCTTCTGATGTGTAAAACCGTTTTTTTGTCCGAGTTGTTCATCCGTATGTTTTTATACCCCAGCCTTACTTTGAGGATGTCTCCTAATTTTTCAGCGTCTCCTTTTTGTTTACCGACAGCCAGCAGCAGGTTTCTGTTTTTTGTCTTTCTTATTTGTGTGATGCCGGTTGCTTCGCTATGGGTTTGTTTTCACCTTTTTTTTTCACCTTTGACTTTCTTTAATAGGTCAGCATAGCCGATTTCATCACTTTTTACTATTATAGCTTCCGAGCTTTTATTTTTCCCTTCACCCTTGGGGGCCCTTTTTTCGTCTTTTTTAGTTTGTATCCATTCTCTGGGGATGTACACATGTACCATCACAAGAGTGCCATACATAAAATTCGTTCAATTCAGTATCGTGGAGAGAGATAATAAACGCATTAAACAAAAAAGGAATACCGCCTTAACTTATAAGAATTATACAGGACTACTTGAAGGACCGTACTGTGGAACTGGAACCGCAGGATGAGATGGAGATGACTGCAGAAGTACCACAGGGCTCGGTCTTGGTACCGATCCTGTAGAACCTCGTATATGACGCACTACTAAGAATAGAAATGCCGGGAAACGTAACAACAGTGGCCTTCGCGGACGACGTTGCAGTGGTAGCAACGGCCAGAAGCGAGAAACAACTAAAGGAAGAAATAGAAGAATGCATTGGACGGATGGTGAACTGGATGGAAAGTGTGGACCTGGAGCTGTGCACAGACAAAACGGAAGTAGTGCTACTCATTGGAAAAAAAAATAAACATGGTGCGTTTTCCATAGAAGTGAAGGGCGCAAAAATAAGGGCCAAAAAAGAAACTAAATACCCGGGTATAATCCTCGATGAAAAAATAAGCTTTGGAGCTCACATAAATTATATCTATAAGAAAGCCAATAAAGCAACCAAAGCACTAATTAAACTGATGCCAAGAAAGGGGAAAGTGGAAACCAGCAAAAAAGGGTAATAGCTGCGGTAGTAGAATCAATAATCCTATATAAGCCGCAAATTTGGAAAGGAGCTCTGAAGCTCTGAACACACAAACTTATAAGAAGAAATTAGACAGCCTACAGAGACATCTGGCAATTAGAGTGACAGGAGCGTACCGAACAACATCGCTGGAGGCCGCAAGGGTAATAGCAAGAATAATTCCCATCGAACTACTAGCAGCAGAACGGGAAATGACGTTCAGGAAAAGTAAGGAGGAGAAATCGCTGGAAAGGGAAAGAACTATTAAAAAATAGCAAGACAAATGGATCGAAACGGATAAAGGACTGTGGACCAGAACGCTTATCACGGACATAGAAAAGTGGTACAAACGAAAGGATGGAAATACAAGCTACCATCTAACACAAGTTCTAACAGGACACGGGTGCTTCGGCACATACTTTAAAAAAATCAAATTACAGATGGAAGAAGAATGTATATATTGTAAAGAGAAAGATGATCCGAAACACATATTCCTTTGTGAAGAATGGAAGGAAGAAAGAAATCACGTAGAAGAGCAAGTGGGGAAAGCAATAACAAAAGAGAACGTAATTAAAATAATCATAGAAAGTGCAGACAATTGGAAGTACATAAAAGACCACTTTGAGAAGATAATGACGAAAAAAGACCAAGCAAGAGACAAATTAAAGAAGGAAGAAGAAGAGGGCGACAGACTCCCCACTTAACAACTAGGGCGACACTAGTCGTCCGGGCTGCCCACCATGAAGGAATGCATAAGCGATACCGGGATGGAACATAGTAAGCCAAGTGGAAGTAGGGGTTTATTGGGTGAGGCCCCACACACAGGCTGGCAGAGCTTCCCCCAAACCACCATAATAAAAAAAGGAGTACCATTAATAGCTATTTCTAGAAGTTTTCATCAGCATTTTATTAATTTCCAGGCCTGTAGTATATGGGATGGCTATCTGAGTTATGTGGTTTCCTTCTAGGCTGTCCCGTAGGTCCTTAAATATCTCAAGTATGTGTATTTCTCTTAAGCTCTTTGGTTACAGTTTGTAGACAAAACTCTCCGTAGTCTTAATTTCCCCATATTTTTTTCTCTTTATAGAGTGTACCAAGTAGTCGACCTTTGTTTCTCCCTCCATTTTCCGCAGTTCGAGGTATCTATCGGCCGCTTGTCTGAGTATTCCCTTTTCTATTTTTCTTTCTTCGTACAGTACACATATACCTAGATGTAGCCCTACCCCGGCATTAACTGGGTTGCCTTCTACTACCACCGAGTTATGATATATATATATATATATATATATATATATATATATATATATATATATAGTTCCAGTATTTCGTTTGTGCTTTTTTCCTCTTTGACACTTGACTGTTCAGTGTCTGCTTCCCCTTTGCATCTTTTGCAGTAGGAGTTCTCTTGATCCTCTCTACGAGATATTTTTTCGGCTTCTTCGAGTTCGCCAACTCTAGCCCGGACGCTTGCCGTCCTAATCTCTTCTAGATCGTTTCTCAAAGTTCTATTTTCGCTTGCCAGATCTTCTATTTGTATACGGAGTTCAGCCATTTCCCTTTCATATTTTGCTTCTCTGGGCTCTTCTACTTCGTGCTCTTTTAGCCCTCTCCAATTGTTCTATTTTGCGCTCGCGTTCCGAGGCTTTGTGAGTGTATTCTTTGCTAACCATTTTTGCAAGGGAATTTATATCGGCGCACAGTGGGATAAAATCACAAGAAACTGGCCAAAAACCCGAAAAATAATAATTTTTTAATCCGATTCCAAGAATGCATCTTGTTAGAGAACCCTTGGGACCATCGGATTCCGGGAAGTAAAAGAACCAGGTATTGAAAACCAATCCAAACTTTCATATCAAACGAAGCAGTTGAGTGTATAGAATGGTCCGCGCGACAGCTAGTGAAAATACGTGAAACTTTGATTGTGTATTAAATGGTGAAGTTTTTTTTAAAGTGAGATCAAAGAAATCACAAAGAGGCTATCTAGACAGATAAGCTGCCTGAGTTCCACTGTCATACAAAATTGGATAAAAGAAAATAAGTACGAGAGGTTGGAAAATATGACTTTCGACGTGGACATACAGACCGACCCATACAATAGCAACGACGCCGGAACCCAGACAATAGAAGAAAATGACCTGTTGGAGTTTGAGCCCTGCAAATGCTACAAGCATTATCGATTGCTCGAAAATCATAGATGGACAGACGAAACTTACAAAAATACAAAAGTTCTGGGTGGAAATCCCATAGTAAACACAATGAACAACATTGATAAAGTAAGTCATTACTGTCAAGTCTGGGTTAATAGCAACGACATGAACATGAATAGAGGGATGCAGAAGGCTTTTAAGGATATATATCCTGAACTTACCGATATTTTTGAGGATTTCGGCATGCTGGAACGCGAAAGCAAAATTTAGACACAAAAAAACAGGACAAACAGCGAGACAAAAAATATTTAAAATAACACCTGAACTGACGGGGAAGAAAATCTTCTCGCTACTGCTGCAACTCAAAATGGAAACTGAAGGCGACGAATGTATTATTACCCACCAGCCGGGAAGTTTTGCCACGGAAACCTTTAGAAAACTAGCAGAGGTTGTTTTCCACAAGTCTACAATAAATATAGAAATCTACACAAGTGAAGTGATAAAACAAGAAGAAGTGAGATTAAACAAGAACGTAGAACTTACGCCATTGTTGTGGAAAACAAGGACAGAAGCTACCAGGACAATCTACAGACAGTAAAATCGGCACTGGAAGGAAAAGACGAAAACGACAGCATTCTAGGCATAAGAAGTACGAAGGAGGGCAAGGTTCTTATTACAATGGAAAAGAATAAAACGGCGCTGGACAAACTACATCATATATTACAGAACCAAGGGGCAAACGATGGGACCAAAGTCTGGAGTCTGGAGGACAAAATGGGAAAGGTGTCTCTGCATATATAGGGCATCGACGCTCTTACTGACAGAGACGAAGTTGAAAAGGCAATCCGAGAAAACATCGAAGAATCGGACAAGAAGGTATATACGCTCAGCAAACTGAGACCAGCAGGGGGACACACTAGATCAGCAACGCTCACCATAAATAAGACGGACGCTGAAAAAATTCTTCTGAAAAAATATATTAAAGTTGGCCTAGTCCGGTGCCGGGTGGAAAAATGGATACAGATGACCAGATGTATTAAGTGCTGGAGTTATGAACACAGCCAAATCGACTGTAATGGCTCTGAAAGGACCAAAACATGTTTTAACTGTGGAGAGGAGGGCCATACGAAAAAGGTAGAAGATAGAAGATGTAATGTATTATCAGAATGGATTAGTGGGAAGGATGTAATCCTAAACACCGGCAACACCCCGACATTCAACGGAAGCAGAGGAACCTCCTATATTGATGTAACAATTTGCACGAATAACCTGAAAAATCACATCAAGAACTGGGCAGTGAGCGATGAAGAAAACTTTAGCGATCATCGAAATATACATATAGTAATTGGGAAAAATAAAACAGACCAAAAGAAATATCACTAGTATCACTAGGAAAGGCTGGATATTCAAAAGGGAAAAAACAGATCAACTAGTCTGGAGGATAAAACTGCTGACACAACAACCGAACTATAGGCACACGGTCAAAGATTTAACAAAGAGCATTGAGGAGGCATGCAATAAGATCCTAAAAAAGAAACACACAAGGAAAGCGGCACACTGGTGGAATACAGAAATCGCCGAACAAAGAACCAAATGCTGTAAGGCGAATAGAGCACTCACTAGGGAAAATAGGAAAGCAAATTCAACACACAACACAATAGGGTATTTGAAAGAGAATTACAGGGTAGAGCGAAGAACTCTTAAGCTGATAAAAGTAGCAAAAAAGAAAGCATGGATCGCACTATGCCAGGAAATATACAATGACAAATGGGGGATGGGCTACAAAATTGTCACGGGGAAAATAGGAATCCGAAGAGCAATAACCCTAGCAATATGTCTCTTTCCGAACCACCCAAGAAGGATATGGCATACACTTACAATTGCACCCGAAAAAAATCCGGATATAACATTAGAGGAAATAAAAGAAGCTGGAAGGAGACTACGAGCTGGAAAAGCGGCGGGACCGGATGGAATACCACCAGAAATAATTAAAAGCATCACCGAGATAAACCCAGAACTATTTCAGACGACAATAGAAAAACTAATTAAAATAGGGATTTTCCCAAAAGAATGGAAAGAGATGAAGCTTACCTTAATCGAAAAACCTAACGCAGTAGGGGAAAATAAGAAATATAGACCAATATGCTTACTAAATACGGCGGCAAAGCTATATGAACAAATATTGAACAAGAGGCTAGTAGACGAGATCGAAGAAAACGGGGGCCTCGCACCGACCCCATTTGGTTTTCGGAGAGGGCGCTCCACAATAGAAGCGGTGAGACTAGTGCTCGATCTGGTCAAGGAAAAGAGGAAAAAAACGAATCAAAAATACGTCACCCTGGTAACACTAGACGTGCAAAATACTTTTAACTCGGCCTCCTGGCCGGACATCATCAGAACGCTACAAGAATGGCAGATATCACCCTACCTAAGTGATATGTAGCTATTTCGGTAACCGGAGAATACTTGTAGGTGAACAGCATAGCCTGGAAATTACATGCGGGGTTCCAGGGGGGGCACTTGTGGTGAGTGGAGACAACAAAGCAAATATGGAAAGAGATACAGAGCTACCTATAAAAAAGATACAAAGTTGGATGGAAGGTAGGAAACTACAACTGGCATCGCAGAAGGCAGAAGCCGTAATACTGGCCGACAAGAAAAAACTGAAGACCGAGATGGTCTTCATAAAAGTAGGCCAGACAACGCGATCTTTGATAAATCCCCATAAAAAGTAATCGGGTGATGTTAGATCTGGCGAACGAAGTGGCCAAGCTACAGGACCGCCTCGTCCTATCCACTTTTCGCCAAAAATATCATTCATGATACTGTCTCGCACACAGAGCATATTGGGGTGGTCTTCTAGTAATTCAGGCAGTACGTTTTGCAGAAAGTTTGCGTAAACTTGCCCAGTCAAGCAACCTTAAAAAAAATATGGACCAATGACGTGATCGCTGACAATGCCGCACCAACAATTAAAGGACCACGGATGTTGAAATGGTACAGCTCTCATCCATCGAGGATTCTCATTTGCCCAGTAATGCATGTTATGCCTATTCACATTTCCCGTATTTCTGAAGTTAGATTCGTCAGAAAAAAGCATGTGACTCAAAAATGAAAGATCTGTGCGCATTTTTCTACGAATCCAATTACAGAAATTAACGAGATTTAGGAAGTCATTGCCGTACAATTCCTGGTGTAATGACATATGATACGGATGGAACTTGTGTTTATGCAAGATCCTTTACACAGATCGCCGACTAATTCCACTCTCTCTTTCCATTTGCCTGCTGCTCGAATGTGGATTTAGTGCAACAAACGCTAACATAGCAGCCGCATTATTTTCATTAGTAATCGATGGACGTTTCACTCGTGCTTGTTTCACTGTACCGAAGCGACAAAAATTGTCAGCTAAACGCTTAAAAGCCATGTGCGATTTTTGTCGCCTATCCGTATAACGAGCCGCATACAAATCTCGGGCGTGACTGTAATTTTTACGGCATTCGCCCAACACCATCAACATATTAAAAGGTTCTTGAAATTCGTTCATTTTCGCGATTCAATGTTCTCACATTAGAAGATAAACCGTGACTAACTGAAATGTCAATAGAAAACCAAGGTTAGTCCATCCTTTGAAAGTGATTATTCCGATATTTTTCGATATTTTCGACTATTTTCATACTTTTCATGACTAGAATGCCCTTGCGTTGCAGGTCGTTAAATTCGTCTTAAAATCGGATATAATACTATCGAAAAGAAATACATGATTCCATTTAAAAAAGTGGAGTTGACCTTGACGTAGCTTCAGCGCCTCCACCGATAAAAAAATAGAGTTGTCCAGTATGACGGCCCTCTCGATCCCTAAAACATTTGTCTGAAACTTTTTTTAATATAACCAATAGTTTGACTGTTATTGCTCTGTAACACTTTATGTGCCCCACCCTGTATATATATATATATATATATATATATATATATATATATATATATATATATATATATATATAAAACAAGTAATTCTAAAACAAGAAAACATGGCTTTGTTAGCAGCTCCTGCAGAATCAAATCATATCAAATTTATGGCATAAACGTTTAGGAGATATAAATGCAAGATATTTAACTAAAATGACAGGTTTAGTCAATGGACTAAAATACACTGGACTAGCAAACGATCAAAATATTTCATAACATTCATAGATGATTATAGCAGGGTGTGCTTCATATATTTTATGACAACGAAGGATGAATTGTTAGAAAAATTCAAAAGTTTTAAGAATCTGGTTGAAAAACAAACAAACATAAAGATTAAAACTTTGAGAACGGACAATGGAGGAGAATATGTTAACAATATGTTTAAGAAATTTCTTCAGAATTGTGGAATAATACATCAGAAAACAAATAGTCATACTCCTGAACTAAATGGCATGGCTGAAAGATTTAATTGAGATTTAATCGCAGCATAGTAGAAAAAGCTAGATGCCTACTTTTTGATAAAAAAAACTTGAAAAAATGTTTTGGACCGAAGCCAGTAGCACAGCATGCTATCTGATGAATCGCTCTCTGGCTTCAGGTATAGATAAGACTCCGTATGAGTTTTGGTTTGGTAGAAAGCCAAACATTAGCCACTTAAAGATTTTTGGTAGTTTATCAATGGTGCATGTTCCTGAGGCCAATAGACTGAAATGGGACAAAAAGCAATAAAGCAAATTCTTATTGGTTACGATGAAACAACAAAAGGTTGTAGATTGTACAACCCAGTAACAAAGAATATATTCACTAGCCGTGACATAACTGTAATGGAAACAAGAGAAACAGAGAGCATTCAGAAACCTGAAATATCAGATTCAGTGGAGGAAGAATGCATGGCATCTTCTACTGAAGATAAAGAAGACGTAGAATATCAAAGATCAGAAGAAGTATTCACAGATGATCAGCAGACAGATGATGATGATTGCATTCCTGAAAATGATGAAGAAGTATTTCAAGAAAGAATAAGAAGATCTCAAAGTCCACCAAAACCAAAACTTAATTAGGATTTTGTCTCATACATATCTAAAAGGGGTATGAACTTGGATCAGGGTGCCATAAATTTGTCGGCAAATCATACATATCACAAGCGATCGAAGCATATAGACAAGAGACATCATTTTATTAGAGAAGCAGTAGCTAATAAACTAGTTATTGTAAAATATTTGCCAACTAACGAGATGCCAGCTGATATTCTAACAAAGGGTTAAAGTTCAGATAAACTTCTTGGTCTCCTTAATTATTTAGGTGTTTGTATTAATTAAACATAGCTCTTATTTAGTTTTTTAGTAAGTGGGGCTGTTGAAAATATATTGTAAACTATAGCTGCCATCTATGTGTAATATTGTGTAAGTGTGGTCTTGAATAAAGTCAATCAACCAACTAAGTTCACATGAACATCACGTGTTTTAATTACTGAAATATATACTAACTGGAATGAGCGCTGGCTTCTAGGCTTGTGCGGGTAGAGTATGAGATCCCAAAGGGAGCCCGCGTATCGCTCTGTCTTCGTCTAGTACAGGCTTAGTAAAAAACCTAGTGTATAGTATAAATATATCTATATTATTTTATACATGTAATATATAATACAAAAAGAAAATTATTATATATATAATACTAGTAGCACATGACAAAATATTATTAGTTTTAATATTTTGTATTTACATAGTGTGAATAAATACTTGATTTGGTTTGACAAAACTAGCTTTTCGCTCTGATTGTATCACATCCTCCCACTCTCAAGTCATCCTCTCTCTCTCAAACACATTGAGGGAGGGCTCCCCTGGGACCTCTCTCTCTACCCGCACGAGCTTAGAAGCCAGCGATCGTTACAGTTAGCAAATATATTTTAGTGGTTTTAATATTATATATATATATATATATATATATATATATATATATATATATATATATATAGTCATTTTCTTTTTGTATTATATATATATATATATAGATATATTTATACTATATACTATACTATATACTAGGTTTTTACTAAAACTGTACTAGACGAAGACAGAGCGATACGAGACACCCCTTGTGATGCACTCTCGGCCCGCACAAGCGACGAGGCAGCGCTCGTTCCAGTTAGTATATATTTCAGTGGTCCAGAACGAAGGATCTTTCCCTACTAAGATACATACATATCTCTTTGGAAATTGTGGTGCTTTTTCTTCTTTCAGCATTCATTGTGATGTAATAATAATTTGAAATTGATTTTATAAATAAGGAAACACTGACAAAAAAAAGAAATTGTTTGACAATTTCCAATTGGTTAATTTTAAATGCTGTGCTAACAGCACTGTTTAATAATACATTATTTATATGTTGTTGAGTTTGAAGATTTTGATATTATTAAATAGTAACATTTGTATCTTTTCTTCAGATTATAAGATTATAATTTCTAGAAAATCATTGTAGACATTTTGTCAACAAAGTTGACGTCATTAGTATAACTAATCTTATAACATTTCTAAAAAACAACTACTTCTCTGGCAAATACCACGACTGACATTGAATTACATTAAGAAAGTTTTTTTGGTTCAATATAACCCTGTAATTTTCATAAAAAAAAACTATATCCTGATCAAGAACAAATGATAATTATCAATTAATTATTGAACATCCATAGATGCGTTTCTGCCTTTTGGCTTCCTCAATATGGCTTTATCATTAACAACAAATTAAACTTAGAAATAAATATGAAATACGACTTACCAATTGTGATATTCACGGCTAAATGGTATTATCGTATTTAAGATTATTCTGTTTATAGTCGAACAAGCTATTGAGATTTAAAAAAAAAAACATAAGCTGTGCTTGTTGTACTAGCGGACAATTAAGATTGGTCGAAGCAATTTATTGAAGAATTTTATTCAACTTCATTGACCAAGAAGTCATGATATAATTATTTTTATATTGTTGTGTTTGAAGATTTTGATAGTATTAAATAGTAACATTTTTTTCCAAAATCTCAATAGCTGGTTCGACTATAAATAGAATAATCTCAAATACGATAATACCATTTAGTTGTAAATATCACACTTGGTAAGTTGTATGTCATTTTTATTTCTAATTTTAATTTGTTGTTAATGATAAAGTCATACTGATGAAGCCAAAAAGCAGACACGCGTCTATGAATGTTCATTAAATAATTGATAATTATCTCTTGTATTTAATCAGGATATAGTATTTTTGTTTATGAAAATTACAGGGTTATATTCAATCCAAAAACTTTCTTGATGTAATTCAGTGTCAGCCGTGATGTTTGCCAGTGAAGTAGTTGTTTTTAAGAAATGTTATTTTATAGAAAGATTACTTATACCAATGATGTCAACTTTGTGGATGATATGTATACAATGATTTCCTAGAAATTATAATCTTTGAAGAAAAAATACAAATGTTACTATTTTATAACTGTTTAATAGAGATAGGATATACTTTTGAGAAATAGTGAAATACAATCGACAACAGAGTAAAACCAAAAGAAAGCGACTGTAATTTACAATTCATTATTTATTCATTAATTAATTTTAGCTCCCTTGAAAAGAATCCGCAGTGCACATAATGCGGTTATGTCAGCGTTTATTCCAGTCTTTAAAATCTGATTTTGAAGACTGACTGACTGATTTTGAATTCTGAATCTGATTTTGATGTGTCGTTCGGCTACTGCAGTGTTTTTGCTATCTTTGTTTCTTAAATGGTAGTAAACGTTTTCCTTTGATCGTTCTTATCTATACGCACAGAAAAAGTGGGCCAAAATATATACGCGGACAAATTTTGTGAAAAGTATGGTTTCGATATTATTAGATATTATTAAAACTATCGATGTAGATATGTTTCCATATTATTAATAATATATATTTATAAATCCCAAACAAGCAATGAGGTATGAGCTGGGGCGTTATCATGGTACAATTTCAAAGAATTGCTATTCCATAAATTTGTTCGCTTTTTACGAATTCTTTCACATAGCCGACGCAACAAGCTCAAGTAGAATTCTTGTTAACGGTAACATTTCGCGTTAAAAAATCATGGTACACAATAACACGGCAATTAGAAAAAACCATAACTGGAACTTTGGAATTCGTCGTATTTTTTTGAGTATTGGTTAATTTTAAAGCTACCATTCAAATGCCTTTTTTCGTTGTCAAGCGCTGAGGCTCATTGGAGGGTTTAAGGGAGAGCTTAAGGGAGAGCTGAGGCTCATTGAACCCTCCAAGAGAAGAGAAGTCCTGAGAGATTGTTTTACGACGCGTATTTTATTTAAAATTTAACAATTCAATAACAAACTGTCGGTCTTTTAGTTTATTGATTGCATTATTTTATGCGCTACAAAATAGTTAGATTATTGCCCCCCATTCATGATCAGTTAAACTGATCAGTTGAACTGACGTACATCCAAAAACTGACCGTGAGTGTGAAATCCTAATGTAAAATTTTGAACTGACGGTAACCCACGGATTTACCGGGCGCACCATAAATTCGCTGGCTTCAGTTCGTTTTCATCAAGCCAAACTGACTGCGCATGCGCTTAGTCAGTCGTAGTTTAACCGGGATGGCGTCAGGACGTGCAATAACCACTGAAATATAAACTAACTGGAACGAGCGCTGGCTCCTAAGTTTGTGCGGGTAGAATGAGAGGTCCCAAGGGGAGCATTGCTCTGTCTTCGTCTAGTACACTCTTAGTAAAAAACCTAATGTATAGTATAAATATCTATATTATTTTATACATGTAATATATAATACAAAAATAAAATTATGATATTTATAATACTAGTGGCACAAGACAAAATATTATTAGTTTTAATATTTTGTATTTACATAGTGTGGATAAATACTTGATTTGTGGTTTGATACGAATCGCTTTTCGCTCTGACTGTACCACATCCTCCCACTCTCGAATTCAAGTCATCCTCTCTCTCTCAAACACAAGGAGGGTGTTCTCCCCTTGGGACCTCTCTCTCTACCCGCACAAGCTCAGAGGCCAGCGATCGTTCCAGTTAGTATATATTTCAGTGGCAATAACTGAAGAATTTATAGAAAAATAGCTTGAAATATGTACATTCGTCCATTCTTAAATAGTTATGCCAGTCACTCGGTTTCAGTGACAACTCATTTAACAAATTAATATGAGATAACTGTTATTTCTTTTTTAACCATTTTTTCATTCCGTTTTTTTTTGTTGTTTTTTATTGATTAAACTAATTGTCATATGTAGTCCTGTAATATCCTCTTCAGAATCGGAATCAATTTTTTTAAGTTACGCGGGGAGAAATTTGCTAGCCAGATACAGCACGCGACAATCGAGAACTGAAGGCCGGTTTTAAGCCAGTGAGTGGGGAAATCATTTTCAACTGATCAGTTTAAACTAATGGTGAATGGCTTGCTATAAGCCCATATCTTTTCTGCATTACCGACTAAAGATCAGATTCAGCGCACGGTGGTCAGCTCTAGAAGTTCTCAGTGGGTAATGTGGGTCACATATATGACATCCCTCCCTTCCCGGATGTTTCTTCCCAAGGGGTAATACCTTTAATACCTTTAAGGGGTAATGCCTTCTATGACGCTGGCATCCAAAATACTGTTTTTGTATCGGTTTTTACTATTCCCAAAACACTGGCGTTTTAGTTCTTCATATATCGTTTACAGTTTCATCTTCTATTTCCCTCTCTGACTCCGACTGTCCGTCATCCTATTCCTTTCTGGGATTGACCTTTGCTCTAATTCGTGTTGCTCGGAATCGTCGAAGTATTGTTTGTCGATTATTTTTTCTTTATTTTGTATCTCGTGCTTGTGTATTTGTCCAGTGTCTCTCTTTTTTTCCATATAATTTATGTTAATCAAAACTTCTTGTACTGTTGCTACAATCCATCGTGGGCCCCTCGATCTAATGTTTCTCATACGAACTTTAACTCCCAGTTGTAACTTTCGAATTTTAGCTGACTCGTAAGTCTTACTGTTTTCTTCTCGATTTTCAGCTGAGAGTTTGTCCAGGGTGGTGCGAATTTTCCTGCCAGACATGAGCTCTGCTGATGATGCTCCAGTTGTAGTGGATGGTGTGGAGTGTTGCTTTAGTAATATGCTGGCTAACTTGACTTCCCAATCGCCTTGGTTAATTTTTTTCAGTGAACGTTTTGAGGTCTGTTTTGAATGAACCATTTTTTCTGCTTGGCCATTTGCTTGTGGATAATATAGTTTATGGTTATACTGTTTGTATTTCATTTTTTGTTATAGAACATACTAATTTCCTCTGAGTTAAAGGCAGTTCCATTGTCGGACACGACCGTGTCTGGAATGCCAAATGTTGCAAACAGTCTCTCAATATCTTTATTACATTTGTCCAGTTTGGTGAGCTCACTGTTTTTATCTCTAACCATTTTGTGGTTGCGTCTACGACTATCCGGAATGCAATGTGTCCTGCAAAGTCGAGATGGATGCGGCTCCACGGTTTTTCAGGTGCCGTTCAAGGTTGAGTAGGTGTTTTCGCAAGTGCTGATACTACTTCCATGCCCTCAGGACAGTTTTTTACCATAATCTCGATGTTCTCGTCGAGGCTTGGCCACCAAACATACGATCGTGCTGCTGATTGCGTTCCACAGATTCCAGGATGAATAGCATGTAGATACTCCAGCATTTGTTTAAACATTAATAAACGAAATTTTCAAAATTCAAAAGGAAGCTATCCGAGTAATTTTCGATCTGGAATTCACCGAGTCGTGCAGAGGAAAATTTAGAAAAGCAGAAATCCTAACAACAACAGGAACTTATATATATGAATCTATTTAAACATAAACATTACTTTAGCGGTTTCAAAGTAAACAATGGAAAGAATACCAGACAAAACTGGGTAAATTACAACTTCCCCGCACATAACCTTAGCATGACAGAAAAACTGCCGCCAGTATTATCAAACTATTTAACGCGCTACCAATGAATTTAAATCGAAAAAATAATATTAAGGAATACAAGAAGCAAATACGAAACATTCTTCTCCATATCGAGCCCTACTACCTAGAGGAGTACTACACCAGCATTAAATCACAAATTTACCAAATTTGAATTTGATTTTATTATATTAATCAAGAGAGTCGTAATAGGAATCTTCAATTAAAAAAAGGACTTGACGCTGAGTTCATATAATGCAACATCGAGGTGATGAAGGTAGTGATACTGAGATCGTCCTAAATCGCCAAAATTTTGAGAGAGATATTTTACCCATACTCCATAAAGGAATATCACCTAGGAGTTAAGCCTGGAATTAAAGGCTAACCGATAGTTCATTTAGCATACACATGTTTTTAGCTTACAATTTGTTTTCTTTCTAAATGTAATTGTTCTACGTTGTAGCTTATAAATGAAATAAATTGATAATTTGTTTACGTAAGTTTGTCCTGTGCTACCCCATACACCCCATACCCCCCGTGTCCCCATATGATGGGATACTTAATACTTCTCCGAACGTCTCTGCCTCTGTAGGGAGTGGTATTCAAAGACGCGCTTATCGTTTGTATGCCAACAACAGACTGGCGTCTATATTTTGTGCTCATGTTCTACATGGTTGGTATGCCTGTCACACTGGACAATGTACATTGTTGGTATACCTGTGACATCTCCCTGCATTTTTTTTAAATAAAAATAATGATACATTTAAAATAATTTACACTATATGCTGAAATTTAATTTTGAAGTTTAAAAATTACTCTACCGAAAATATTAAAATTACTCTAAATTAACTATAAAATCATTAAAAAAAATCATAAGGACTACATTTTCCATTGAATGGCGATTTTGCCCGATGGATCGTATACAGTTCTTGGCTTGAGTAAACGACCAAATCGACTTCTCTTTGGTTCATCCGTTCTTCTTGCTTCTTCAGTTCCGACGCTAGTGTCGCCAGCCTTCTGTGCGTGCGACCTTCGAGTCGGTGGCGAACCAGTGGGTAACATCGATCGCGGTTGGACTACCGTAGTCGGAATTTGAGTTGTTGGATGGCTCAAACTGTCCGTTGGCGACAGTATTTTTGCTTTTGTGTGTGCCAGATGCATGCTATTGCGTCTAAATTTTCTTCCCTCCGGTGTTTCGACCACTACTTACCTGGGATATTCGGTTTCACCCACTACTTTGGCTGGTTTCCAATCAGGATGATTGGAAACGTGATAATGAAAAACGTGAAACGTGAAAATGATCGTCGCCGACCTTCAATGGGAATCTTGGTACCGCAACTCTGTCTGCATATCGCTTTTGATTTTCTCGCAGTTCTTGAAGCTCCTCCGCGACTCTGCTGATTACCTTCGGTTTTAGTTGATATTTCGATTGGCAATGGAGTGCGCGTTTGTCTGCTGAACAACCGTTGTGCCACTGATTTTAACACTTCTTTAGTGAGGTAATGAAATTCTATGTTTGAATTCTTTTGCGAACTTTTTGAACGACGAACTCGTGTATTATGGACCACCATCCGATTCCAATATATCCGGTATTCAATAACAATATTTCGGTCGAAGTCGATGATTTTAGCTTTTTGAAGTCGTTGAACCCTGAACGTTGAGTAGTGATCAGCCATGAGTAAGAAGTCGTTTCCAGCTAACATCCGGTGATACCAATTGAAATGAATATTCCGGTATATCGCGAAGTATGAGTGGTTCTTTTTGATTTGCTCCTTGCGTTTTTCGTCATGTCGCGCGTGTTTCTACCTACTATTTTTCGTCTGTTGTCAGGCCATGCCAGAATAATGTTTGCCTTAAGCGATGTGTTGTAGAAGAAATTCCAGCATGTCCCTGATGAGCTTCGGCTATGATAGCCTGAGTTAGATTCCGTGGTACGATGATTTTGTTTCCATTTAAGAGCAATCCCTCTTCGCATGTAATTTCGTGTTTGTACGGCTCATATTTTTTAGACCGCATTTGGTACATGTTCGGATTCACGCGGCCATTTTCGCATAATTGATTTTAGCACTTTCAACTCCTCGTCTTTTGACGTTTCGTCGACCAACCTGGCACGAAGTTTGTCGCTGATTGCATGGATTAAATTCACCACACAATCTTCGTCTTTTTCAGCCTCCTTTGCATCGCAATCTCGACTTAATGCGTCTGCAATAGGAATTAGCGTTCATTTGATGTACGAAATATTTGGCGAATGTTGCAGGATATCATATAAAATTCTCTGCAGTCTCAAAGGTGCGTTTTGTATCGGATTTTTGAATATTGTTACCAATGGTTTGTGGTCTGTTTCAATCGCCAATTCTTTGCCATAAACATACTCCTGGAATTTTTGGCATCCGAAACGAATTGCTAACGCCTCTTTGACTATTTGTGAGTGAATCTGTTGTGATAATGTAGATGCCCTTGTAGCATAAACTACCGGCTTGCCTTCGTGCAACAAACATGCTCACATAGATTTACTTCTGCCGTCTACTGACAACTTGACTGGCTTGTTTACCTCATAATATGTCAGTACCGGTGTACTACTCAACAGTTCTTTTATTCTGTTAAACGCAGATTGGTGTTCTGGTTGCCAGGACCAAGCCGAATTTTTTCGCAACAATCCTCTCAACGGATCCGTAAGCTCTGATAAATTGTTTATGAATTTACCAAGGTAATTCACCATACCCAATATGCGCTGTAATTCTTTTACGCAAGTGGGTTTTCTGAGCAGGTAAATAGCTTAGACTTTTTCCCTGTCAGCCTTGCTGCCGTTTTGTGTGAAGATGTGACCAAGAAATTCGGTGAAGAAACTGTTTTTCGGTTATACTCACATTTTTCATCGTTAACTGTGAATCCTGCCTCTTTTAAACGGTGAGTAACCACTTTCGTTGATTTTTGAAGTTCTTCCGCTGTGGGTGCATGGATAAAAATGTCGTCTATAGCCACTTCACATCTTTCAACCCCCTCCAACGTTTGATTTATTATTTGAGAGAACACTTCCGGTGCTGATGAGATTCCAAAGGCATGCGTAGATAGCAAAAACGGCCCCATGGCGTTGAAAACGTCAAATATTTCGTTTTGCGTTCGCTAACTTTGATTTGCCAGAAACCTGTTTGACAGTCCAATTTTGTGAAGAATTTGCTGCTATGTGTCCTTGCCGCAATCTCCTCGACTGTTTTCATTGGGTAAATTCTTCGTTTGATGTTTTTATTCAATTCTGTTGGGTGCATGCTCGCTCTGAGTTTGTCTTTGTTAACGACGAGCATCGGACTAATGGCGTTTGTTCGCTGATTGGCTTAATGACACCCATATCAACCATGTTGTGTAGTTCTTTTTTTACCTGCTTTTCGATCGCGTATGGCACTTTTCTAGCAGGTATAATTTTGAATATTGGGTTTTGAATAAGGTCAATGTCATATTCGTAGTTTTTACAATATCCCAGCCTCGGTTTCTTGTCTAATCTATCTACTCGTTGAATAAACGTATCCCAGCTCGTCGATACGTTGAAAGTATCCCATCTTTTCACAGCTGTCTCCGCCAAGAATGGGCTGAAAATCGTCCTCGATGATTCGGAATGTTACTTGCTTCTCGATATTTTTGTTCCGGCAATTAAGTTTTGCTTCGCCCAAAAGCTTAATCGATTGGTTATTGTATGCGATGATCCTTTTTATGGAGGATTTTCTAATGCTGGCTCCCAGTTGCCCGGCCATTTTTTTCGACAAGACGTTGCAGTGAGCTCCCGTGTCCAATTTGATAGTAAGCTTTTTCTTACCGATGTGAATTACGGCGCTCCACCTGTCATCTTGGGCGGCATTCTCTTGTTGAATTGCTCCTACGAACTTATAGTCTTTTCTGGCCTTCTCGTTCTCCGAGTCACTGCTCGAATCACTATCCTATTCTGTGCTTGAATCACTCTCGCTCGAAAACGCATTTACGTTTTTTGAAGATTTAGTTCTGTTCCATTCTTTATCTCTCTTTTTATTTTTTTTAATTTTTTTTCTTTGTCCTCGGATTTTCTCGAGCGACAGGCCACCGCAAAATGCCTCTTTTTACCACACTTGGTGCATACCTTATCATAAGCCGGGCAGCTCCTAGATCCGTGCGTGGTTTTACATCTACCACAATCGAACTGTATGTCGATCTTGTTGATTTTTTCCGAAGCTCCAAATTCTGTGTTAAGTTCCATCATTTGTTTGTTTGCTCGTTCGGCCGCTCGGCAAATCTTAAGCGCTGTTGCAAATGTTAATTCGTCCTCAGTCCAAAGTTTAGACCGAGTCTCATCAGAATGGATGCCAAGAACTATTTGATCCATGACGAATTCATCTTCCTCGAGTATAGCGTATGAACACTTTTGAACTTGTTCCCTTAATTTCTGTAAAAAAACTTTCAAATGGTTCGTTCTGTTGTTTTATCCGATGAAATTGGCATCTTTCGTATATTCTTTTTCTTGTAGGTTCAAAGTATGCCTTTAGTTTCGCCTTGACGGTTACCAGTACGTTACGCTCAGCTTCCGTTAACCCGAGAGTGTTGATAACTCGTGCTGCGTCACGACCGATCACAGCCCGAAAATTCGCAATTTGGATCTCCGCTGTTTTTTTTTTGTCTATTTCGGCCGCTATGAAGTAGTTGTCATACGCCTCGCACCACTCTGACCACTCTCGTGCCATGTCGATGTCATTGTTCAGGAGCAATGGTGTTGGTGGCTTTTTTGAACCCATTTTATTCACTTTTAGTATTCCGACGATATTTACCGAATAAGCTTGTTACTCGCACAAATATTCCGCACTTTGTCGAATTTAAACCGAAATTGTCAACTACGATATCTCGTAAAAAGTTTATCAATTCACTTCAATATTCGCAAAAGCTTGTCATAGGCTTTACCGTGAGATCAATAGTTCTGCGAGTTATCGATTTTTTCGTGTTCACTGCAACCACAACTACAACAAAGCGCGCTCGATCCGATAGATTTATTTGCAAATGGCGTAGTACCGCGTGGCGAATGTTCTAGAAGCTTGAGATTTCACCTTGACTTGTCTGTTTTCGACACTGTTTTTTGCTTCCATTTTATTTTATGCATTATTATCTATCCTGGTTCAATTGTATACTTTGTATTAAAGTCCCTGGTTTCGGCACCATGTAACGAGTAGTATTCAAAGACGTGTTTATCGTAACAACAGACTGGCGTCTTTATTTGTTGCTCATGTTCTACATGGTTGGTATGCCTGTCACACTGGGCAGTATACATTGTTGGTATACCTGTGACACCCTCCTCCTCAAAGATTTCTTTCAGTGATAGAAAAGAGAATGCTTCCCCATATTGGGTTGTTGAATACAAAAAAATTATCGACTTTTTTAATGTATTTTAAAACCTTATTATATATAATTCGGATGTGCGATGCGAAAAAGTTGATAAAGTTGATTAAAAGTGATAAAATTTTCAAAATAATCACGTGACTCCAAACTCGCCATAATTTGTTTGTGACGTCGGAAGGGTGAAACTTCTAACATTCAAACATAAACATTCTTTATAAAATCGTCGTTTTAGGATTTTTTCGGCGCACTGTTTAAAACCATTGGTTTCGACATTTAACAATGTGGGACATTTAAAAACAATTTTTGACGAGTTCTTTTTGTAGTACTCCCACACGATCGTACGAAACAAGCACGATAACTTTTAATATTTGACATATTTGACATGTCTACTACAGCTACTGTATCAACAAAGCCAGGCACGGGTAGAAATTACCCATTTTACGTCACAACGCGACCGGCCTGTTTTCGGTACCGAGCTTAAAAATATATTTTCAATTTGTTATAACTTTTTAATTACAACGAAAAAAAGAAAACAAAAAAGACTTGTTATAAAACTTATATATGAGCTTTCAATTTATTTTTTAATTATTCTTAAAAAAAAATGAATTCAAATACCCAATTCTTAGTCATACGCTCTGCTCTGACGGTGTGAGATACCTGATCATCTTTGGAGATATAATTTCCGGAGTAGGACGATTTAAGTTATATATGGCGAGCAGTGGTTTATGATCCGTAATCAGTTGGAATTTTCCGCTTGCTACGCACTGACGGTACTGTGTGACTGCATGTATTAGTGCTAACACCTCTCGTTCCAACTGCGAGTAATTTCGTTGCTGATAACGTTTTTGATGAGAACGCAACTGGGTGTTCTATATTGTTCTTGTCTACGTGAGACAATATTGCTCCATTGCAATATGGTGATGCATCAGCAGCTACAATTATGGGTTTGTATTTATCATAATGGCATAATATAGGGTCATAGTATATGGCATAGTATATAGTCCTTCAACTGTATGAAAGACTTCTCATGAAGTTCTGTCCAATTCCAAACAGTATTCTTGTCCAGTAAAAGATGGAGGAGCTCTGCCATATTGACCCTGTCTGCGAGATTTCGATTATGGAAGTTAACACAACCTAGAAAATCCTGTAATTTTTTTGCGTTTTTTGAAGGAAGCATATTTATTATGGCATTATTCTTCTTTTTCAATGGAAGGATCCCTTTTTTCGAGACTTTGTAGCCCAAGAAATCCATTTTCCGCCCCCCATATCACATTTTGGTCCATTGATTTGAAGGTTGGCGTCTTCCAAGCGTTTTAGCACCTCCCTCAGTCTCTCGTCGTGTTCGTTTTCAGTAGACCCTTGGATTTTTATGTTATCTAAGAATAATAGAATTCCTAGGATGCCCTGTCGCTGTGTTAAGTACCAATAATGTTTGAAAGATTTTATAGTTAATCCATCTAAGAGTACGTTTACCCTGAATAAACCCTTGGGTGTACTGAGGTTTGTGTTTTTGCCGTTTTCTCGTCCACTCTTTGCTGTTTGTATGCGTTTTTGAGGTCTATTTGTGAAAAACGTATTCCTCTGTTTAGTGTAGCCATAGCCTCAACTACAGATGGAAGTTGGTACTCCGATAATCTAATGCAGGGATTAACCATAACTTTGTAGTCACCAGCTAATCGAATTGTTCCATTTGTTTTTTTAATGAAGATAGCTGGAGTCGCCCAGTCTGTTTGATCTATCGCAGTTATCATGTTATCTCGTTCCATTTACGCTAGTACTTCGGGTACTGACTCCAACAAAGCGTATGGTACTCTTCGAGCTTTAAAGACCTTCGGGGGAAACCTCTGCTTTTAGATCAATGTGTATGGGATTATGTCCTGAGAGCTCCTTTTTTAGAATACCAGGATATTGCTCCAGTAGCTGCTGGTAGTTTGATATTCTTAATTGATGTATTCCGGTTATTTTTACACCAGAAGGTTAGAACCAGTTGCTGTCGAAGAGGTTTTTGCCTTTATCTTCAGTCGGTGATCACAATCACCAATCGTATCATTTTTTTTTTCTCTTTGAGTGTAACTCGACGATGGCCGTTCCTTTCGTTTTGATTGGTCTATTTTCACAAGCTCTCAGGTGGGAGTGTTGTGACCTCCAGAGTGGCTCTGAGTCTTTCCATATTTTTTTAAACTTTGTTAGGTTGATAAGAGTTTCGTCAGCTCTGTTGTCAATTTTTTGTTTATTTTTACCTTGACTTTGAATTCAGCCTCTAGATGTGTAGTTTGTTTGATTGCTTTTACTGTTGCATATACCGGTAATTCATCCGAGTTTGATTCTGCTCGAGTCGTATGATGTGTTGAGGACTTTTAGGGTTCTGTTGTTATCAACAAGAAAGTAGTTTCGATATGTCCGCAGTTTAGCTGAGAGACTATTAGAAATATAAAGCTGTACGAAGTGGTAAAATAAAATCCTGATTTTTTTTTTTTTTTAGGGTACCTTCTCCACACGTATAGTGGGAGGTTTTTTCATTATTTCCTCTACCCCATGGTGTGGGGTGTCGTTGGATAGGTCATTCAAAAATATTACAGGTTTGTGAAAATAATATTTCGATTAAGAGATCTGTTTGTACAATATTTAGCTTTAAATTGCTGATTTTTGTTAGAATCAAGTGAATCAACCTTATGGGAAATTATATGTAAAATTTAGAGTCTGCGAGTATGTGTAACTGAACGTGGCCCAGCGGGGATGTGTAGATGGCGCGGCGAGAACAGTGCGCTGCGGATAGCGGGAAAATTCAAAATGGGCTGCAGGATGGATGTCTGTGAAGGAATTGGATTATAAGTGCTGTGAGTTGCCTAAGCATCGGGGTTGTATACTCGGTTGCATATATGAGGGGGTAAAGCGATAGAAATGGTTGCCTTATATTAACTTGTGAAGCTGGTTGCCCTAAGAGTAAATGGGTGCGAGAAGGAAAAACATGAAGAGAAATGTATTGATAAGAACCGCCGAACCGACATTTTCCTGTGGCAACTTATCAGCTGCCGGATCGCCGTGACCTGTTGTCTGAATTGTGGAATAATAGATAAGAAATATTACTTATCAAGGGAATGATGAGGTTGTAACATTATGAAAACTCTACATACAAATTATGATTTTATAAAATTATAATAATAAAAGTAATGCTGGGATCTTTTAACCAGAAAAGAACAAAAGCTTGCCTGAAGCTAAACAAGAACAAGTTTAGAATTCTGACAGGAGTCCTGACTGGTCACTGCAGACTTAGAATATACCTCAAGGCAATACACCTAAAGGTAGAGGACAAATGCAGATTCTGTGGCTCAGCAGAGGAAACCCTAGTACAAGTTTGAGTACAAGTCACCACCGAAA
The DNA here is from genome assembly GCA_944588485.1 of Phosphuga atrata. Taxonomy (NCBI): domain Eukaryota; kingdom Metazoa; phylum Arthropoda; class Insecta; order Coleoptera; family Silphidae; genus Phosphuga; species Phosphuga atrata. The sequence goes on along the minus strand of OX155892.1, from coordinate 43,642,709 downwards.
TCTACTATCTACAATCCATCTCGTTGATAGTCTTTCCCTATTTCGGTGAGCTTCTTGTCTTGGTCTCCACTCTAGTATCTTCTTGATCCAGCTAAAGCTGGGGTGAGCAACCTTTTTTACAACAAGTCAGCAACACATTTAAAAATGTTGTTCGTGGCGCAAATAAGAAACTTGTTGAGAAACATTTGATGATGAACTGAAATTATCCCTTTATTAACAAAATTAACATAAATTAAAAGGATGGTTGCAACGGTTACTACGTGGTAATTTATAATTACACTGAATTAAAAAATTCACTATGTTTTAACCAAACTTAATTTTAACCACAATCAAGTGTGGTCAAAACAGTGATTTTTTCAATTCAATGTAAAGTAAACATAATTAAAAAAACTACAGAAATAAAAGATTCATTAATAGCAATACTTCAGAAAGAAGCATGTGGAAAAAAGCATTTAAAGGGAAATTTTGAAATGTAAAATCTTTTAAGAGCCACTCGAGAAAGTAAATGGGACCGCATACGGCCCGCGGGTAGCAGTTTACTCATACCTAATCTAGAGTCTTCCTTTCTCCTAACATGTTCTGTCCAGTTCTGTCATTGTCTGTCATCATATTCTGTCATTTTAAAATGACTATTCTTTCGACAGCGTCTTCCACTTATCACCTTATTTGGAACTTTATGCTTCATTGATATTCCAAGCATTGAGCCTTCCACTGCTCACTGTGCAATGCGTATTCTGTTAGCAGACGTTTTTGTTAGTGTTAGTATCTCGGCGTCATACGTCATAATGGGTAGGAAAGTATTGGTTGAATACCTTTCTCTTTTGAGACAGATCGTAATGTCACTCTTAAACACGTTCTATCTACGGTTTATTCTACAGTCTATTCTACGGTTTATCTCGCATATTTAGTTATCTCGAGTCACCCGAATAGGCTAGTTGACTAAATTTGAAAAATGAGTTAATACTGTACCTTAACACCTCCTTAACACAAAAAAACATTTTATTAAAAAAAATCCATCATTTACATTAAGAATTTTGCGATTAAAAAAACAATTTAAAGTTACCTTGAAAACGCTCAGTACTGTCATGGCGTCTTGAATGGAGTCACTTGGTGCGAAACTAATCAAAACAATGGTGTTTGTGTATGGCAGTAGTTACTATATTCTTGTTTTCTTTAACAAAAAAATGAATTTCTCATATTGCAAGTACTGTGTGCCGCAGTGTAAAAGCACAAGTATAAAAACGCCAAGCAACTTATTTATATATGCTACAAACAATAAAAAATACGAAAAAAATGACCTTTGCAGGATGTATGATCGGATCATAACCCTGTAATAGGAAAAAATGGGAATCAGGTTGAAGAGAGTAGAGAAAAAACATGTACGGAGATATGATTTCAGGAGACTAAAAGACACAGCCACAAACAAGTTGGTAAAAAGTGAACTTTTGAAGAGCAGGTAAACGATGGAGAGTATACATAAAATCAAAGAAAATTACTTAAAGCCTAGCAAACAGATGAAAAAATCTTGGATGACAGACGAGATCCTAGAACTGATGGAAAGAAGGAGATTGTTTGAAAATAAAACGAGAGAATACATGAACATACAGAGAGAAATAAGGGCGAAAATAAGAATAGCTAAAGAAAAAGAGAAACTGGAAAAATGTGTGGAAATCGAAGAATGTCAGTCCAATTTTGAAGGCTTTAAGCTGCACAAGAAGGTAAAGGAAATGGTTTGTTAAACAGTTAAGAGTAGAACAGTTTATGTACTTAAGGATAAACAAGGCCGAGTTATTGTAAAGAAGTTGAAAATTTAGCAAACCTGGGAGGAATACATTAAACAACTATTTATAATATTAATAAAACAGATGGTCTCCCAATCTTAGAAGGAGAAGTACTGGCAGCTTTGAAAAATGCTAAAGAGCAAAAGGCCTTGGGTCCCGATGAAATTCCAGCTGAAATATTAAAGTTGATCTAGGGGATGAATCTAGGAAGGCTTAAAAAAGTGTTCAATGTGATATATGATACGGGCATCATACCCACGGAATGGCTGAAATCTGAATTTGTTACCCTTCCCAAAAAACTTAATGCTAGGAAATGTAGCGAGTTTCATACAATAAGCTTGATGAACCATCTACTAAAGATATTCCTGAAGATAATTCAGAGTAAAATAATTCAAATTATTTGACGAATAGATATCGGAGACCCAATTCGGCTTTAGAAGTGCTGTAGGGACTAGAGAGGCTCTATTTTCGATCCAGGTGTTGTTTCAGCGATGCGGGGATGTAAACTGCGATGTATACGCATGCTTCGTGGATTATAAGAAGGCGTTTGATAAAGTGCGACACACGAAAATGATGGAAGAAATCATCAGAAATCTCTACTGGAATCAGAGGACTTGTGTCAGGGTAGATAGAGAGACAACGGAAGAGATACAGATATTACGTGGTGTAATGCAGGGATGCATACTATCTCGTGTAATTTTCAATCTGTACTCGGAATACACCTTCAGAGAAGCCCTGCAAAATATTGATGCTGGAATCATAACATAATGTATGCAGGTGATGCCGTTATTTTTACAGACAACCTAGCTTCCTTACAACTCCTAATGGACAGTCTTACATCATACAGTCGACCATATGGTTTGGAAATAAACACCAACAAGACAAAGTTCATGATAATTAGTAAAGACCAAAACACCCGCGGTATTTTATTGGTAGACGGAACTCCTTTAGAAAAAGTCAACAAATACACATACTTAGGTAGGAACATAAATGATAACTGGGACCTTTCTGTGGAAATCAGAACGTGTATTGAAACAGCCAGAACGGCATTTATCAAGATGAAGAAAGTCTTTACCAGCCACGACTTACAGCTGTCAACGAAAATTCGACTACTGAATACAAAAGGTTCCCATCATTTCTGTTCGTACCTAAGTATGTGTATTTGTTGACTTTTTCTAAAGGAGTTCCGTCTACCAATAAAATACCGCGTGTGTTTTGGTCTTTACTGATTATCATAAACTTTGTCTTGATGGTGTTTATTTAAAACCATATGGTCGACTGTATGATGTAAGACTGTCCAATAGGAGTTAAAAGGAAGCTAGGTTATCTGTAAAATTAATGGCATCACCTGCATACATTATTTTATGATTCCAGCATCAATATTTTACAGGGCTTCTCTGATGGTGTATTCCGAGTACAGATTGAAAATTACACGAGATAGTATGCATCCCTGCCTTACACCACGTAATATCTGTATCTCTTCCGTTGCCTCCTCTGTCCACCCTGACACAAGCCCTCTGATTCCAGTAGAGATTTCTGATGATTTTGAGGTCCTTTCCATCCAGGCCAGCTTTTTGCAGAACTTCCATCATTTTCGTGTGTCGCACTTTATCAAACGTCTTCTTATAATCCACGAAGCATGCGTACACATCGCAGTTTACATCCCTGCATCGCTGAAACAACTCCTGGATCGAAAATAGAGCCTCTCTAGTCCCTACAGCACTTCTATATAATAATAATAATAATAATAAACTTTATTGCCCAACAGGAAAACCTTTTAACAGGACATATAATATTTACAGAAAAATATAAAAGACAATAATAATAATATTAAAGTTAAATCAAGATACAATGAGAATTAAAATATAAACATATTCCTCATAAATAAGTTACAATGCAAAAATAAACAGTGATAAAATATGTACGAAAGTGATATAACACGCTACTATAGATTACAAAAAAATATATCTTCGTAGAGCTTATCAGCGTTGTGGCACATGTGGGTAAGAGGTGCTCTTCGTAGTATGTTGCCTCGTGATGCCGGCAGTGCAAAGGTAACTACATATCGAGAAGCAGCTCTCGGGACGTGGAAGTAGAGACTGGACATCAGAGATGGACTGTAAATCTTACCATGAAGCAGCTTCCAAGCAAATCGAGCACTCTGCTGTTGTCTGCGCACCAGAAGGGATTGGACATCATGCCGCTCTAAAAGGTAATCATATTCGATGTTTCGAACGGGATAGTGACCATCGATTTTGAAGGAAAGATATTTCAGAAAACGACGCTGTACCCTTTCAACAGGTAGATCTTGAGAAGCATAATATGGGTACCATATCAGCGCTCCATACTCGAGCTTACTAACAATAAAAGAAAAGTACAGTTTTTTAAGCAGTATAATCAAGTATAATCTCTGAAGGATGCAGAAATGCGTAATATAAAGACTGTGCTGTGAAAACGACAGCTGAGAATCAAATAAAATCCCAAGATCCTTAACGCCCTTTTTCTTTTGCAGTAATTGACCAGTTACTGTATAAGAAGAATATATAGGCTGTTTTTTTCTAGTATAAGTCACAGTACAGCATTTGGAAATATTTAGTTTCAGCTGATTTTGTTGAGACCAAGCAACCAATAGATCGATGTTGTTTTGAAGGGTTATTGTGTCAGAAATACTATTAATATAGGAATACAGTTTTACATCATCAGCAAAGGCCAATGCTGGACATTTTAAGGCAGCTAACAGATTATCGATAAACAGCACAAAGAAAAGAGGACCCAGATTTGAACCTTGTTGAATCACTGACGAGTATATGAAAGAATTAGATTTAAAACCATTATAGAAAAAGTAGTTCACTCTGTCAGATAAGTACGAAGCAATTAATTTTAAAAAAGATGGAGCAAAGCCCAGAGAACTAACCTTATTTAAAAGTAGCTCATGATTTATAGAATCAAAGGCACTAGAAAAATCAATGTATACTACGTCAACTTGTCCACGGTTATCAAGTTTTTCACTTATAGACCTATATAGGGACCGTGCACAAAATATAGAGGCAGCACTTTCGCCGAAACTCGCGCGCCCTGGTGTTAAAGTTATACATAAAACGGGTAAAAATTTAAAAAAGTAAAATAGTTTTACGGAATATATATGTTTAATTTTGTGCTTAATATTTAAGTAAAGTATTTAAATAAAAATTCTATTACATTGACATGATTATTATGCATTTTATTTAATGTTTCATATATTTACAATTTATTTAAATTTTCATTTGGCTGTCGACTAATCTTGCTGCTTAAATAATGGCTTTTCAATATTTATTATAGCACATATGACATAAACTATTACATCAATATAAGGGAAAAGTGATACTGGCACTCTGGAAAGAATGTTAAAATCCTTTATTCTCTGATTAACTCTTTCAATGTGTATTCTCACTGAAGCAATATTATAAGTTTCATCAACTTCTTCTGGGGTAAATTGGTCTTTATGGCAAAACGGAGGCATTACAAAGACCGCACTTTTTTCTTCTACTTTAGTTTTTATTTGAGGGAAACCTTTATCTGCAAGCACAACATCTCCGGGCTCAATTAAATCAATTATTCCACAGTCATTTGTAATGAAACAATCACCCGAGCGACCACCATAACACTTTGACAAAAAACTTATAAATCCATTTGGAGCACATCCCACTAAGAATTTTATTGTGTGATGGTGTTTATAATCTGAGTACATTAAAACTCTGTGTTTAAGTTCTGGTGGCAACTCGGTACAGTATTACCGGTACAGTATTAACTTCGGTACAGTCAATAATTACACGTGTCTCAGGGTAATGTAATTTAAATGATTCTGGTATGGTTGATTGTACTGCAGCTTTAGATGGCCAAAATATAAAGTTTATCATTGCAATTTTTAACTGACGTAGATTATGTATGAATACTCGATTTACAGTAGTGCGATGAATATTGAATAATATCGCAGTAAATGTCAAACCAGTTTTTAGTTTCATCAAAGTAATCAACAATTTCGTTTGTTTATCAAGTTTGAAAGTTTTACCATCTGGAATTAAATTTAAAATTAACGAGAACATAGCAAATGTAACACCAGTTAAGCTACTCATAGCCTCATCAGTTTTGATAGAAGAAACCCCATGAAAACCTTGGTAGTCTGCTTTTACAAATTCAAAATTAATTGGATCACAACTTGAATCTTGAACATTTTTCTTTGAAACCGGCATCGAAGCTTCACACATTTTATCCATACTTTTTTTTTATTGATATATGAACCTGAACTGCAGCAGTATTTTGGCCATCACAATTATTCAAATTACAAAAGAAATATGAAAGGGTTTCCTCTGTCGAATAATCCAGTCGTTTGTCAGTTTGACAACTTATACTTCGATGGTTAGGCTGAGAAGCATTCAAAACATTCATGACACTCTGGTACTGTTCTTGAGCTTCTATAAGATCTCCCGCATCTTGCTCCATTATAATATCCTCGTTGTTTATATTTTGCTTCAATTGACGTTTTCTGAAGCGCTCAAATCGTTGTAAGGATTGTGTAGTTTTTTTCATATTTTCTTTTTTTGTAAAAATAGAAGGGATATAAGATGGATGAAGTGGGTGCTCCGATTTACTGTTATTGATAAAATGAGCACTACAAATCCTCGTATGTTTATTTGGCTCCCATTCCTTTGGTTTTTTACTGAAATAAACGAAAAATTGGGTTAGGTTTATATTATTCAAAGAATATTTATTTAATGATTGTATTTAAAGAACTATCTAATTTTTTTTTATAATAATAATAAATTTAATAAGTTACTTACACATAATTTTTTACTGCATTTATCCACTTAATACGTTTTTCATCCTTCCACAATGCACCGCAGTTACTCGAAGGAAAACAATAAAATTTCACAGGTAAATCTACATTTCGCTTTCTCCGTGATTTTTCTGAACACCCTTTGACACAACAAGATTTTATCGACACAGACATTCTAAATTATTTTAAAATTTCTTTAAATAAAACTCAGTAAATAAAAAAAACACGAATTGCTGGCTTTTATTTTTGCCCGAAAGATGCACATTCTAGCCACCAGTTGGCGTGACGGTCTACATACACGGTCCCTATATTGAGTGATTACGACCAGGTTCGAAACAGTTGAGCGTCCGGGTAGAAAGCCATGCTGATACTCGAATTCTAAAGCCGAATTGGGTCTCCGATATCTGTTCGTCAAATAATTTTAATTATTTTACTCTGAATTATCTTCATGGAATATCTTTAGTAGATGGCTCATCAAGCTTATTGTATGAAACTCGTTACATTTCCTAGCATTAGGTTTTTTGGGAAGGGTAACAAATTCAGATTTCAGCCATTCCGTGGGTATGATGCCCGTATCATATATCACATTGAACACTTTTTTAAGCCTTCCTAGATTCATCCCCTAGATCAACTTAAACTTAAACAACTTAAACTTTATTATTTCAGCTAGAATTCCATCGGGACCCAAGGCCTTTTGCTCTTTAGAATTTTTCAAAGCTGCCAGTACTTCTCCTTCTAAGATTGGGGGACCATCTGTTTTATTAATATTGGGTGGCACCGTTCTCACGTCATCAAATAGTTGTTTAATGTATTCCTCCCAGGTTTGCTTAATTTCCGACTTTACCTTTACTATAACTCGGCCTTGGTTATCCTTAAGTACATTAACTGTTCTTTTCTTCATTGTTCTCGCCATTTCCTTTACCTTCTGCAGATTAAAGCTGTCAAAAGACAGACTTTCTTCGATTTCCACACATTTTTCCAGTTTCTCTTCTTTTTAGCTGTTCTTATGTTCGCCCTTATTTCTCTGTGTGTTCATGTATTCTCTCGTTTTATTTTTAAACAATCTCCTTCTTTCCATCAGTTCCAGCATCTCGTCTGTCATCCAAGATTTCTTCATCTGTTTGCTAGGCTTTAAGTAATTTTCTTTTATTTTATGTATACTCTCTTTATGCACTTTAAGGTATTCCTCAACATCTCCATCGTTTACCTGCTCTTCAGTCTCTGTCAAAAGTTCACTTTTTACCAACTTGTTTGTGGCTGTGTCTTTTAGTCTCCTCAAATCATATCTCCGTACATGTTTTTTCCCTACTCTGTTCAGCCTGATCATTCTTTCCTATCACAGGGTTATGATCCGATCGTACATCCTGGATAGGTTTTTATACCCCTTTTCAAAAGGTTTATAATGTCAGGAGATAAGAAGAAGAGAAAATCATGTTCACGAAAAGGGATATGAAGAAACAAAAAACGGATGGAAGACTGGAAAAAATTGAAAAACAGATCGATAACCTCAAAACTGGCAGAATTAAATAAAACCACTGATAAAAATCAGAATGGAAATGCAGGTATCGCATAAAAAGTATTTAGCCTCCTTACGAGACAATTAAAAAATGATTAAGTGTGGATTCATTCACACTTAAATATGTTATATTATGTTTTATTTTTTCTTTGTACAAAAGCAACATGTACAAAAAACTGTCTAAATAACAAACTGTCCATACGACAAACTGTATATATGACAAACTGTTCACACCACAAACTGTCCAAACGACAAACTGTCTGTATAACAAAAAAGATTAATGAGTTTCCGTACGAAACATTATCACATCAAAAGTATTTAGCCTCCATACGAGACATTTACTTAAAAAATGCTTAAGTGTGTTGATTCAATCACATTTAAGGATGTTTTTGCATAAAAACAACATGTATAAAAACTGTCTATATGACAAATTGTCCAGACGACAAACTGTCTATACGACAAACTGTTTATACGACAAACTGTCTGCATAACAAAGATATATGAGTTTCCACACGAAACCAGTATCACATAAAAAAGTATTTAGTCTCCATACGAGACACTTACTTAACAAATGTTTGAGTGTGTTGATTCATTCACACTTAAGTATGTTTTTACACAAAAACAATATGTACAAAAACTGTCTATAGGACAAATTGTCCAGACGACAAACTGTTTATACGACAAACTGTCTGTTTAACAATGATATATGAGTTTCCACACGAAATCCTTAAGTACAAAAACTGTCTATATGACAAACTGTCTATACGGCAAACTGTCTATATGACAAACTGTTTATACGACAAACTGTCTGTAGAACAAAAAATATATGAGTTTCTATATGAAACCAGTATCACATAAAGAGTATTTAGCCTCTATACGTAACACTTACTTAAAAAATAAGCTTAAGTGTGGTGATTCATTCACACTTAAGTATGTTTTTTGTACAAAGACAACATGTACAAAAACTGTCTATATGACAAACTGTCTATGACAAACAGTTTATACGACAAACTGTCTATACGACAAACTGTCTCTACAACAAAAAAGATGTATGAGTTTCCATATGAAACCGGTATCACATAAAAAGGATTTAACCTCCATATGAGATACTTACATACAAAATCTGGTGAAAAGTGGTGAAAAGTGTGGTGATTCATTCACACTTAAGTATGTCTTGGTACAGAAATAACATATACAAAGAGCTGTCTATATGACAAACTGTTTATACGAAAAATTGCCCATATGACAAACTGTCAATACGACAAACTGTCCAAACGACAAACTGTCCAAACGAAAAACTGTCTGTACGACAAACTGTCCATACAACAAACTGTCCATACGACCAACAGTCCATACGACAAACTGTCCATTAGACGAAGTTACAAAAATACTTACAATAAAGGTACATATTATAAAACAATTTTTTTTTTAGAAGAAAATCTGGATAAAATGTTGATTCAGGTAATCTCATCCAACAATCCCCAATAGCAAGAAATAGCTCTTACTGAAGACGTAGAAGCAACTAATGCTAGGAGCATTCTGACTCTAAAAGGGAAATTCCAATAAAAACAAAACCTCGATGAAAGAGGTACAATACGACAGAAGCATGGAGTCGGTAATCAAATCACCAGCAGCCCCCAAGAAAGTAGATGAGGTAAAGGAGTCGGCAGGCTGTCTAAAATACTTTACGCAAAACTGGGAATAAATTACCTAGAATACATTTGTCCTAGATTGTCTGAAGGGTTATAAAATACCTTTCAGAGAAATTCATATCAAACAAAACCACTAACAGACCAAAATTGGGCTAAAAATGGTATTATAAAAAGTAGGCATGAAATAAATAAGCTCTTAGCTAAAAATGTAATAGAGCCTTGTCAAAATGAAGATAATGAATTAATTTCCTCTTTGTTCTTAGGTAACAAGCCAGATGGCTCCAGTAGATTTATTATTAATTTAAAAAATCTAAACACATGTATCGATACTATCCATTTTAAAAATGGAAGATATTAAGTGCACCAAACACTTAATATCTACTGGATCATTTATGTGTTCGATAGATCTAAAAGATATTTACTACTTTATTCCTATTTTCAAAATTTTAATTTAAGAGACAGCTCTTCCAGTAATTTATGGCTTTCCCTTGGTTTATGCACAAGTCCTTTTGTTTATTCAAAAATTATGAAACCAGTTATTAAAAAAAAAAACAACTAGGTACTATCAATTATTTATCTTGATGATCTATTAATTGTGGGAAATTCGTATGAATTCTGTAAAAATTCATCAAATTTGGTGATAAACATTTTGGAACAATTGGGCCTTGTCATAAACCACCAAAAAAGTTCACAAACACCAAGTGAAAAATGCAAATACTTTGGTTTTATTATAAAATCAGTAGATTTTAGACTTGTGTTGACAGACGGCAGCTTGCCCAGGGGTGGCATATGGATCCATCTACTGTAAAAGACTCTAGTCTTCTCTAGAAGCAAAAATAAGTAGCCTTAATTTTAAGTGACAACGACTGCGATGGTAGAAATTATGTTAATAAACTAATAATGGAAGAACTGTATTGGTGGAAAATAAATACACCAACAGGTTCTAACCTAATTAGAACACTTCAGTTTAAACTTGAGATATCTTCAGATGCATCTCTGACCGGGTGGAGTGCACACTGTAATGACGTCAACGCTCATAGTTTCTGGACGAAAGAGGAAAGAAAGTTTATCATAAACTATCTACAACCATTAGCAGCGTTCTTTGGTCTAAGATGTTTCGCGAACAAAGTATCAGACGGCAAATTTCTCTTAAGAATTAATAATACGTCTGCAATTTCCAATATCAATAGGAGAGGCGGCATTTAATATCCCCACTTAAATGCATAAGCAATAGATGTCTAGCAATGGTGCGAGAGGAGAAAAATCTGAATTTACGCGTCATACATCCCATCAGTTATGAATAAAGAGGCTGGTTTAGCATCGAGAATCACTAATATAGATACCGAATGGGAGCTATGTAAAGAGTCATTTGAAAAAATCAATAAAGTTTGAAATTTTCTTAATTGACCTTTTTACATAAAGGTTGAATCAAAAATGCCCTAGATTTTGTTCTCGCTTCCCAGATCCAAACGCGATGACAGTAGATGTATTTACTATTAAGTGAATCTCTACTCAAGATCTCAGTAAGGATAAACTGCTGTCCCGATTCTTCAGAGGAATGTTTGAGGAACGATTACAAGGTTTAAATATACTAGTACAGGGGACACCAGTTTTGAAGGACTTGGCCTGATTAAATCAGCTAAAAGTAGCTAAAAATAGCTAAAGGGTGCAGCAGAAAAAGTATCAACGATACTTATTTTATCTACAGCTCAGCAAACTACAACAAATAAAAAACATATCCATGAACAAATAGAAAATATCAATAAAAACACCAGACCTGATAAATATGTCCAAGCCAGGAAGAAATAAGCCGGAGCTTATACTACCTTTTTATATAAAGAAAAACCTGGGCTATCGCTATAGCTGTAATTCACTACTTGAATAAGACAAAAGACCTAAGAAATGAGCAAAACAACAAATTACTCATATCAAACACCAAGCCATACAAAAACGTAACTTCTCAAACGATTGGTCACTGGGACAAATCCTTGCTGTCTAAAGCAGGCATTGATACAAATCACTTCACAGCACATAGTACAAAATATGCTGCAGTATCAGTGGCTGGTTTTGGAAGTGGGTATAGACACAACCAGACGTACTGATGGTTGGCCTCGACGGTCACAGACCTTCGCAAAACTTTACAATCGCCCGATCCAAGATAATAAAGATACGTTCGCAAAATCTTTATTATCTAACGCAGGGTAACTCTTTTCTTTATGGTTTCCAGTCATGTAACATGATAAATGAATGAGTTTTCCTATACGCTAAAAGTCTACAAATTATCATCGAGAACGAGACGTGTAGTATAATTGAACGATCAAACAAGCCCGCCGAAGGCGGGCCAAGTTCGATCGTGATTATACGAAGCGTCTCGTTCGAAAATGATCAATCTCCCCGTGCCGTCAATGTACCCGTTAATAAACATACCCTAGATCATTTTGCAGGGAAAACTCAACCTCAAAAATAGGACTGTACAAGGCCGTCCGTGCGCCGTCCACACTAGCCTAGGCGCCAAATTTCAAACTCTAAAAAGTGTGAAATATAAGCAATGACGAGCATTACTACAAATTATCATCTTCGAACGAGACGCTTCGTATAATCACGATTGAACTTCGCCCGTTTGAACTGGGCTCGTTTGATCGTTCAATTATAGTTACCCTTTTACTTGTTTCATAGTCATTATGAGCAGCACAATAAAGGTTTTTTGCTTTGTTGGAAAAATGCATCTGTAGTTGTAGTTGTGCCATATATTTTGGACCCACTTTATCTTTTAAGGTGATAGCATTTTTTTTATGTTGGGCAGTTTATTTCGATGCTGTACACAGCACTTTCCCCATCTGGTGAAGCACCCATGGTAGGATATGCAGCATTTAATTTCAATCCAAATCTATTTATTTTTATTTGTCTTATTTTTTCCACTTCTTTTAATACTTCATTTTCTAATAATCATGTCCTCCTAATAATCCTGTGTTCCTCAATTTACTTGCTGCCAATATGTTCTCAGTTAAGGAACCATCCAGAACATTGCAATGCTCAGCCTCATGCCTTAGAAGCTGTGATTCTTCCATACCTCAGCTTGTGCCACAATGGACAGTCATTGTTCTATAGTCGCTAATGCAGCTTCTTTGCATGCTTCTGTACTCATCACAAGTTTGCAATGCTCAACAAATTCAGCAGGGTTGGTGGCTTTGCTTGTATTAATTAAATAATGTATAGGCAATTTTTCAATATGGTTTGGATCTTTGAAAAATTTCATCAAGTGTTTATTTGTGTCAACAACCACCTTACACGTTTTTTTTCCATTGAGTAAAACTTTGTCAATGCTCGAAAAGTTTCTGGCACAAGCTTATGTTTAGGTGTGATCCTTTGCTTTTAGAAACTTTAAGCTGGTACCAATCGAAGATAACTTGGATCTTTTCCAATCGCACTCAATACTTGCTTGATGGATCTTCGCTACGCCGGTGTAGCCACATTAAAAAACCAATGCTTGCAACTTCCTAAAAAAAATATTAAGTTATGCTTCTTTTACATATAAAAATGTCACTCTGATTATAGTATGTACGTCGTGTGCTGTACTGCTGAGTGCATGCATGCATGAAAACCTATTTAGTAAATTAGAAAATATCGTTGATTGCAATAATTACGTTGCAGCTTTGACTGCTTTAACCTCAGTGGACGTAAAATCTGGATTCGTTACAAAAAATGCTGTTCATCATAAATGCATCTATTTTTGGTAAATTGTCCGATTGTGCTTTGACAAAACCACTTTCCGTCATCGTTCTTGATAATTTATAATCTCACCATATACCAAAATCGCATTAGGTTTAATGGAGAACACTACAGAAATATTTCACAGCAAAACAGAAGAATGAATATTGACGCCGATAAATGTCATAACGTGCACGTAACATAGCATCGACCAATGGTGATGCGTTTCGCAAATTTTAATTTCGCTTGCATATTTTGGACTTTTTGATTTGAAAGTTTTTTGAAGATTTTGAAGTTTTATGGCATTAAATACAAACTAAATGAGAAAATAACGGTATAGGTGTGATTTCAAGATCATAAAGTATGGGGGGTAAACAATTCTAGTAAATTTATATCACTTGCTATTATCCCTATTATTATCAATTCATCTAAAACTCATATAAAATTAACTCTAAAGAATTTATACAAAAGATCGTTCCTTTTGTATTACATTCTTTAGAGTTAATTTTATAGTTTTAGATGAATTGATAATAATAGGGAATATGCAAGTGATATAGATTTACTTGAATTTATTACCCATCATACTTTATGATCTTGAAATCACACCTATACCGTTATTTTCTCATTTAGTTTGTATTTAATGCCATAAAACTTAAATTAAAAATTCTAAAATATGCGAGCGAAATTCAAAATAGAAAAAGGGAAAACGAGCGTTTTCTAACGAGCGAATAGAAAACCGAGAAAAAAAGGGGATGGAGTGAAGAGCAAATGATAAATCGATATAAATACATATTTATTTCATTATAGATACATTTCCAACAAGTAAACATTACTAATAATTACAACTGATAAAATAATTAATTTAAAACTCTGCTTTTTAAAGCCATAAAGGAATATTTGCACATAAAAGCTATAATTGCAATACGAAAGCCAATAGAAGATAACAAAATCAATCTGTTACTGTTCGACTTGCTAAATATCCAATCCTAAAATAGATAAAAATAGTATTTAAAAAATATATCAAATAAAATATAAGGCGGCAAGATGAAGCTCAAGCTAAGTAAACTATAAATAAGTAGAATATAATACATATTTTTGGTGCGACGGAAGCCTTCCTTCTTCCTTTTGGAAGTAACTCAGATCTTTTTTCAATCGAACATGACACGACGTTAACTGATGGAAATAAGGTTCGGTTAAGTCCAGTGGTGTTGTTGAGCCGGAACGCTCCGGAACGTCGTTCCGGTACTTCCTTTTTGGACAGGAACGCGTTCCGGAACTAAAGATGATTTCTGATAACGAGAAATGGCTGACGTATTGAAAAAAAAATTAAAAAGAATTTTTATATGTATTATTATAAACAAGGGTTTGAACCGAACCCGAACCGGAACCAAAACCGGAACGAACCGGCTTGTTTTTCCGAACCGTGAACTGGAGTCCGGAACGTTTTTTTTCTGCTGAACCGGAACTCGAACCGAACCGAAACAAATACGTGAACCGGTTTTTGAACCGGTTCAACGGGAATTAAACTTTATTTATAATAAACATTAGAAGAAAAAAATATAAAGCTTTAAAAAGTAAAGATTTCATACATAAATTTTAATGCAAGCGGCCCACGGACCGTACGTTACTCATCCCTGGCATAGTTTATTGCCATACCCAAATGGGCCTGTGGCTAATGCTAAGAATTTTTATTATACATTTGTTGTGAACTAGAATTTCCAGATGTTTGTTTCTAGTATTGGTAGATGTTTTAAACTTTATTAGTTTATTACAGTGATGCTAAGAAAAATGCCGACAAACGTACCGATTTACAAACGTAACGTTACCGACAGCACATTTATAGAAAGTGGAAGTTTTAGTTAGTGAATAAGTGCCACACAAAACTATTGTATGCATTAAAACCTTAATTACATACAATGTAATAATAAGATTAATAAGTACTACTGTTAGCAAAATATTCTATGCACGCTACCTACGCTACCTAAGTCACAGTGTCGATTAAAAAGTGTTAGTGTCAATTTCGCATATTTCTAAGAACCTCTCGCTACAAGATTACGTGCGCACTACATATATGTATGTAGTAGTTGCATTTTTCTATAATCTTTAATCTAATAAACTTAAAGTGTAAGTATATTTCATTTTCATTATTAATAAAAAAATGTCCGTTTTTTTTTCCTATTAAATAATAGTATTTATTTTATTAGTAATTTCAACATGAGTGAAAAAAGAAAAAACAGTAGCATCACCGTTTTTTTTTAAAAAGAAACTAAAAACTAGCAGTGAAGATGAGTCAATGACCAAGGAAAATGCAACATTGAGCCAAGTATCCAAAACCAACTTCAACGCTGATCAACTGGAATCTGTTGAACTTGCAGCCATAGCATCAACGTCAACGTCAACAAGTACTTATAATGATAACGATTCTGACGAAGTCTCGTGGCCTAATATTTGGAGTGCGGAAATGTGGTTAGAAAAGAAAATACAGTTTCCTTGGTTACTTTCCGAATCCGGAAAATTAGGTTGCTCTTTTTGTAACAAAATACAGCCCTTAGGGGTATCTAAAACCCGTGGTGTAAATATTTCAAAGGGAGTTCCACATCCGTTTCTTACTACGGTAAAGATAAAAAATCGCAGTTAACGTCATTAAGAAAAAAAAAATTTAACACGCTAAAACAACAGCGCACATTAATTCAGAAAAAACAGCGAACAGCATCAGCCAATATAAAATGTTAATAGACAATTTAAATAAGGCGTCTATTAATAGCACGTCTTTAGTATTTAGAACTGCTTATTATTTAGCCAAACACGACCGACCATATTCGGATTATTATAATTTATTGCAATTGCAAGAATTAAATGGAACAATTTTGGCACCTGGTTTACGGTCCAGATATACCTGCACAAATATAATTAATCGCATATCCAAAAATATGAAATTAAGAATTTGTTCAGAAATTATTAAAACAAATGGAAAGATTTCGATTCTCATTGATGAATCTACAACATTAAGTAAAAAATCTACTCTAATTATATTTTTAAAATTCGAAATAAATAAAATCAGCGAACCACGATTCCTTTTTTTTGATTTAATAGAATTGTCCGATCAAACAGCACCCACCATTACAGAATACATTTTAAATAATTTGGAAAAATATGGCTTCGACGAGAATTATTTGAAACAAAATTTAATTGCATTTACCAGTGACGGAGCAAGTGTAATGTTAGGAAAAAGGTCAGGAGTAGCTACAAAATTATTTAATAAATTTCCAAAAATAATCACGTGGCACTGTTTAAATCATCGTCTGGAGCTCTCTGTTAACGATGCTGTCGCGGAAGTAAATGGTATTCAAAATTTTCACATATTTATGGATAAATTATATACCATTTATCATCAATCTCCTAAAAATCAACGCGAACTAGAATCATGCGCGGAAAATTTGGGAGAAGAAATTAAAAAATAGGACGTGTTTTAGGAATAAGGTGGATAGCTAGTTCATTCAGAACTGTTAATGCAGTTTGGCAAAATTTAAAATCTCTTGCTGAACATTTTCATCAAGCCGTAACTGATGAAACTCGTTCAAAAATTGATCAGAGTGTATACATTGGTCTAAAAAAATATATCATGTCTAAACAGTTTATAATTAACTTGGCATTAATGTATGACGTTTTGTATGAACTTTCCATCTTGTCTAAAGCGTTACAGAACAGAAGTGTAACGATAGTATATGCGGACAAACTAATTCGTCGAACTATTCGCTATTTGGAATCACTAAAAGACGTTAAAAAAGGAAACAAACTCATAGAAGCATCAGAGGCTGTTCAAGTGATGAAATTAGGAACATTAACTTTAACAGATAATAAAAAAATTACTATTATTAACAGAAATCAATTCCTTGTAAGTCTCATTAATAATATGACTAGAAGACTACATACAGAAAATGATTTGATAAGTGAATTTCGAGTACTAGATCCAAAGGAGTGGCCAGCAGATATTGAAATTGGCTATGGAGAAAATGAAATCCAGTCATTATGCACCAGATTTAATTTAACATCACCGCGATGTATCAATGCGTTTAGAGATTATATTGATACCGGAGGCAAAGTAATTCCTGAAGATGTAGAAATCTTAATTCGATACATCAATATTGTACCTTGCAGTTCGGCAGAGTGTGAGCGCGGATTCAGTAATATGAATATTATTTCAAATGAACAAAGAAATAGAATATTAATTGAAAATCTAGCAAATCTTTTATTTATAAAAATGAATGGCCCACCACAACAATTATTTAAAGCAGATGATTATGTAAAAACTTGGTTAAGGTCTCATCGTTCAGCGGATGACAACAAAACAAGGAAAATTCAACCACAAGATCCTGAACATAATCCTATTTGGAATATTTTATAAAAACCATTAGTGTTTTCATGTATTGTTAAAAATATTTATGAAACATTGTTTGAGTATCTACTATGCGTATTTTATAATTTGTTAACTAATTTTTATTAAACGCTCCTATTATTGTAATAAACACACACACACATATATATATATATATATATATATATATATATATATATATATATATATATATACAACATGGGTTTCGTAATGATTTTCGTTTTCTTTCCTTTTTATGCTATATACAGGGCCGATCCTGGCGACGGGCGAAAATTGGGGGCAATCTCTTAATAATTCAAACATTTCTGACATGCCTCAGCATTGAAAATTTGAAGTAAAACTATTTTAGGTACGACTTGAGAGTAACTTAGACTTTCTCAGACAAAATAACGATAACTAAAGTCCATATTCTGCTTTTAAGTCCTATCACTTAAAAATATAAATATATATTTTCATGAATGCCACTTTTTGAAATAAAACTAAATCTTTTGAAAAAAAAACTAAAAGTAAAACTTCAAAGACAAACTATAGAATTTCGAGTGGTATACACACATATACTTGAATTGAATTCTATTGTGTTTCAATAAAGTTCAATAATAATTATAGTAAACTTATTTGATGTCTGTGGCAATTTATACAGAAATTAATATTGATTTTTAATTATTCAGAAGAGTGTCAACTATCAATTTAGTTTTAAGGGTCATTTTAGTTTTAAGTCGTTTAATGAAAGAAATGGTCTTGTGTAAAGGAACAAGTAAATGAAATTGGAATGGAAGAGTATTTATATTAAAAAAAGTATGAATTAATTACAATTTAAACATAGTTAATAATGATTGATCCTTACCTTTCATTTTAAGAATTCCTTGTAGACTTATTTTGTTAAATTAGCATACAAAAAAGAAGTTACAAATCCAGTAAAAAGACCAACAGAAGAAAAAACCATAAATCTTTTAATGGAAGACTCGCTCAATACACAGTCCTAAAATAGATAAGAAATTTATTATTATAAGAAATTAATTATAAGTAAACCAAATAGTCTCATCAATAATTAAAGAGCTATAAACATTTAATAGCAGGCTACAAATTTAACATCCCACGTGAATTGCTTTTAACTTTTTGATATGATGGTTCACGCCAATAGTGTTTTGACTGTTATATGCAAAATATGGAATTTTTGGTATTGAAAAATGTTATGAAATATATGCATGCAGAAATAGCAGGTATTAATAAAAACAACTCCTATATCGTCTATTATTATATTATTATAGATTTACTATAATTAGACGTTATAAGAAGGATGGATCTGAGATGGTTAGACAAAATTGTGGTGGCAAACGAAATAGTAAATTATCTGATGAGATATTAAATTATGTGAAGCAAAGTATTAAAGAAAAATTATCGACTACTTTAAAAAATATGAAATTGAAGATATTTGAAAATAAAAAAGTCAAGTTTTTATTGCATTAAAAGTTTAAAAATATGAATCCCATTAAAATTACCATCTCCAAAAATAAAAAATAATCTAGCACATGTAATAGTTCCAACAATAAAAGGCAAAAATGTTTCACTGATTGCTGCCATTAATTTATATGATATTATTCATTTTGAAATAATTTCTAATTTATCAGTAAATTCAAACATTTTTATTACATTTCTTGATGGATTTTTCTATAAAAGTAACATCGTAGAAGCCTGGTTAGTTCTGCATAACGTCAAAATCGATAAAACTCAGGAAGTCGTGATAAAATAAATTAATCCATAGACTATTTTTCCTCAACCACATTCACTCATGGTAAATCCCATAGAAAAAGTTTTTTCAAAAGTAAAATTAGCTGCAAGAAATATCCTGGGGAACCAGAAAATAATCTGAGATTGGTTAACATTATTGAGGAATCCGTGTCCACACAGTTACATATGATGATTGTACTAAATATTATATAGATATGTGAATGAAATTACTGCTAGCTGCAGCAGGGCAACCATTACATTAACATTTTTATAATTATTCATAATTTTGTTCATTCTAATTTTTTATTATTATTTTGTTGTTTCTAAAGTATTTATCTATATTTAACAAAAGTTTTAATTTGAATTTTAAAAAGTTTAGTTTGAATTTAAAAAGGTTTAACTTGAAATTAAAAAAGATCAATTTTAAACCGCCTTTTATTTTAAAAAATACGAAGGTGGTTCCTAGTACATACGGGGCTTAGTTTTTGATTGTGAACAATTTCATCTAGTCAAGCATTTGTTAAATGTGCAGAAAAAAATATTTACAAATATACAAAGGTCGTTCCCGATATGTACCGCCACTGGTTGGCTATCAAGATGAAAATAAGCACAAACGATAGTTCGGCACCATTAACGAGTACACACAAAATTTGAATCAATTATCAATAGTTGCTTGTTCTATAATAGTATATTACGTGACAAGAGTTGTAAGAAGCATATTACGTACGAGCGGAACAGTCACCCACGACCCGCGTAGCGTGGAGGGCGTAATTCCGTGATTACGTAATTGCCTTGCAACTCGAGTTATGTACTATACTTTATCTACGACCACACTAATTTGTTTCTGTTTAATAAGAAAAATATGTTTGATGTAACACCTTCGACCTTATTTTACTTGATAGAAATGAAAAGAAATACATTCATAAAGGTTTTTGCAGTGCAGCTGTCAACCAATCAACAAATCGTAAACCAAACGTTCATGGGTGATATTGAATTATCACTTAACATTAATCGCGGATTGTTACATATGTGTTTGGTATGATGTATTTACATAGTCCACGAATTGTATAATAATGGGCATTTACAATAGGGGTCGTAGATAATATTATAAATTTTATATTTCTTTAGAATCAAGATTATGTGCACTCTAAATCTGCGAACCTTTATTTCACTACTTATTTACTGCTCTTACGTTTTATTTGAGTACAAATAATTCCATAATATAATTCATGCATAACCATAGAAAAATAAAACTATTTTAAGTGTTTACATTTATTTAGGATTAAGATTATGCGCACTCTAAATCTGTGAACCCTTATTTGACTACATATTTACTGCTCTTACGTTTTAATTGAGTACAAATAAATCCAGAATATAATACTACATGAATATCAATAGAAAAATAAAATAATTTTCCACCTGAAGAAAAAATAAAATAAATAAAATCCGACTTTCGGTTTTTCGAAAAAAACCCGGTTTTACGGTTTCCTAAATTTTAAAATCCAGAACAGAAAACAGAAAACCTGGTTAACCGGGCTCGGTTTTAACCGGTTTGGATGCCCTAGAATCAACCCTCAATACACATGCGGAATTCCCAAAAACACACATTAACATATTTAAATGGTTATTGCATAATTATAATTACCCATCCTCCACTCTTTTGAATAATAAACGCCACAGTATGTGTTAAAAAATTCGTGGTCCACAGCAAGATTCTATTGAAAACTATATTTAGCTTCTCCCTCAGAGCCCTAATTGAGATATCAGCACAGAAAAAGAACAAAACCATTATTCTCTCCCAAGTTACGCCGCCATTCTAAAAACAAAAGTAAAATTTAGAGTTTTGCCAGGAGGTTTATTTCTACTAGACTCGTAGTTACTTGGAATAATCCATAAAGTAAGTCCGTGAAAGATCTGAAGTTTACTGTAGTTAATTCAACATTTTCAGCGCGCTGGTTGACTATACTTCTAGCCTTAGAATGTTTAAATTTATCCGCTAATAGAATTAATTTTTGGAAATGAATTGGCACACCATTCAAGTAATTTAATAATGTGTGCGGGACAACTAAATGCTCTAAATGCATTTCCCTTATTATATGATATGCATAAAGACTTTTAGTTTCATTTATAATATCGCTGCTAACAAATCCACTCTCGGTATATTCAGTACAATCAAAATTAGTCGTATCTATAGCAAGATTTAAAAGATTCTTCGTTGAAGCATCATCAAAATCATCTAAGTTTAACGTTTGATCTTCGAAGTCAAAATTAATGTTATAATTGATATTCGAAACTTTGAGATGCTGTACATTTTCTTTTAAATAGGTTGACTGGTGCAAATTAAATATTTGATTATAATCATTATTTTCAATTTTTTTCATTCTATCAAAATTATTATTAAACTTATAATTTCTTAAATCTTCATCAAATTTATCCAGTTTTAGCCTCTTTTTCGGTTCAGTATCATACATATCTCTTTCGTGGAGTAATTCCTCATCGGCAAATTTCTTGTAATGTTCCAAGAGAGATTTCAAGTTCTCGTTCTGTAAAATTGAATCGTACTCTCGCAATATATTTGTAATGCTGAAATTTGTTTCAGAAACATGTTTAGATAAAAATGTGTTAATTATTTCTTCACGATGCTTTAGTTTCCTCTTCTTAGAACCTAGAAATTTAATTAGATAAATATACTTCATATTATATTTTTATAAATATTTTTTTTAATTTTACAGATCACATCATCAGTAGTTCAATTTTGTTTATAGCAGGTACCAGAGACCATGATTCTTAATCTACTAAAACAAAACCGATTGAAGAATACGCTGAACGAGTTGGAACCGGTATCAAAGTAGGTAGTAGCGGCTCGTAACTAAAATTAGCCTCTGTTTTAAAGTTGTGTAAAAGAAATAAATATGCATGTTATTAGAAGAAAATTTATACAGAAACTTAAATATTATATATATATATATATATATATATATATATATATATATATATATATATATATATATATATATATATATATATATATATATATATATATATATATATATATATAATATTTAAGTTTCTGTATAAATTTTCTTCTAATGCATGTTTATTTATTTCTTTTACACAACTTTAAAACAGAGGCTAATTTTAGTTACGAGCCGCCACTACCTACTTTGTAACCGGTTCCAACTCGATCAGCGTATTCTTCAATCGGTTTTGTTCAAAAAATAGAACAAAATCGTTTCTTATAAAAAAACATAATAGAACTTATAAAATTATAAAAGATGAAATGCAGCCTGAATACATAAATATATTCAACCTGTTCGTAACATTCGTGTCACTAAATTAGAACCAGATTAAAAACAATATTGGAACGAAGTTCCTTTAGGGAGGTCTCGGTAGGAGCGATTCGGCAGAAAACGTTACGTTATTGTCCATTACGTACACTGCCTTTCTCTTCCTCTCAGTGTATATTTCTTTACCGCTCTCTCTCTCTCTCTCTTTTTTCTCTTTCTCTCAGTGTATATTTCTATAATGCGTGCTCCCTCTTTCATTAGCAGAGTGACAGACGAGCGTGGTCTGTTTATAACCTTAAAACTAAACAAAAAAAAATAATTGTTCAAATGCATTTTTCTTTTTTTTTGTTGTTTTAAATCAAAGGAGAGTTAAATTGTTTATATTATACTCATTATTTTAATTGAATTTTGAGAAATGGAAAGGCAAGAAAGGATACAAAATACTGAAAAAAAGTAAGTTTATAACAATAAAACTACAATTTGAGCAATTGCTAACTAAACAGTTAGCAATTGCTCAAATTGTAGTTTTATTGTTATAAACTTACTATAGTAAATATCAATCACTCTAATTACATGTATGATAAACATGTGTAAACACACATGTTTATCATACATGTAATTAGAGTGATTGATATTTACTATATCTATATATGTCGTAGTCATATAGTAAAATCAGTCAATTAGTCAGAGTGTTTAGAACTGAGCCATTGCAGGATCTGTCGGCAGTTCGAGTAGTTAGCATCTAATTCGTGTAGCTCATGAAATCTCATGCAAGCTCAGCTCATTCAATTTTATGAGGAACTTGTTTAACTGAGATTTACACTATCTTACCGATTCGATTTTTCCAGAAATGCCCAAGTCCTGTCATCTGATAGTATAAAGCTACGTGTCTTAATTATCAGACCTATTAATAAAGAGATAAATATAGAAACATATTTAAGATGGTTTCACGAACTAGCTAGTCGTATCAAGTATTTTAAATAGAATACACGAACTGTCGGCAGATCATGCAATTAACTTGATTTTACACAATCTGACTCTATCACTATGACATTTACATTTTAGAGAAACAATAGTGAAATCACAAGCTCAGGGTCAAAAAAAGTATCGACAGAGAAAAAAGGAAAAAGAAAAAAAGAATTATACAAAATACAGATTTAGAAAAGTAGGTTACAATTTTATAATTTGATGCAATTGGTTACTGTTTACATGGGTTTATTTATGTGATTCAAGTATTAGCTAAATTTTTATACCATATTTATATTCATTATAGAGAGACGATAGTGAAATCACAAGCACAGCATCAAGAAGAGTATCGACAGAGAATAAGAAATTTTACAAATTACGTTACTGAACATGCTGAAGTTCAAATATACAAAGACAAATTTAACCCTTAAATGCATTGTGTTGCAAATTTGCAACATGTGTATTCTACAACATCCAAATCGCTTAATCAAAATAATAATACATAAAAGCTCTTTGGTGCATATTGGCTACAGTTTGTTTCAAATGTAAGTACGGAGTTTTTGTAATAGATGGAACCACATGACTTGTTAAAAATGATAACTTGTCAGTTACCGACTACCGTTTGTTGCATCGTTTCTACGTGCATTTCTAGTGGTTTTGAATCCGAAATATTTGACGGGAATTGAGCAAGAATTTTGATATTCTATATAAAAAGGTATGCTGTACAATTGTATTTGTATAGAATTAATTATATTTATACAATTCAGTAGGAATACATCAGTTTGAGTTTGTTGCAGATTTGCAACATTGTGCTTTGAGAGTTTATAAAATTTTAATCAAGATGAATCGCAAGCGGCCATTGACTGACCAAGAATTAGCTGAAATTTGGGAAAATATGTCAGACAGTGAATACGGAATGGGTTTTCCGATTCGGATAGTATTGCAGATCCAAACAATGTGGCAACCGATACAGAAGAATCTTATGAAGAAGATCAAAATGAGGCCCAGGAAAAAGAAAAGGACAGAGAAAATGATAGAAGTATTGAAACAAGAGAATGAAAGTTATCAAGTGGAAACATGTCCATTGAAGGAAATATCCAATAAAAAATTATCCAAAAGAAATGTGATTTGGAAAAAGCGAAATATTCTAGTAAATGACTTCCAGCTTACATTCCATGGCAACACTGGTCTTTCACCAGAAGATTTATCCCTAGAAACTCCTTACAGTTTCTTCAGTTACTTCTTGTCTAATGAATTGTTTGCTAAAATTGTTGAAGAAAGCAACTTATATGCCACCCAAAAAAATCCTAACAATCAAATAAATTTGTCTGCAAGCGACGTAAAGCAATTTATAGGAATTTGTTATTACATGTCTGTGATACATTTACCAAGTGTAAGATCTTACCGGAACGTAGATATAGGTTATGATTTAATTAGAAACGTCATGCCTCATAAATTTGAGAAAATTAGACGAAACATTCATTTCAATGATAATGACAAACATCAACCCAGAAATCATCCGAATCATGACAGACTCCATAAGCTTCGACCTTTGATTGATCATCTAAACGAGAAATTCTCCAGCATTGCACTAGAACCTGAACAGTTGATGAACAAATATGTGCTTTAAAAGTTATAAATAAATAAAAAAATAAACAATACCTGCCTATGAAGCCTCACAAATGGGGATTCAAGCTCTTTGTTTTGGCAGGTGTTTCTGGATTTGCTTATTGTTTTGAGATTTATTCTGGACAGGAAAATATGCTAACTAGGCCAGCTAATGAACCTGATATTGGCGCTTCGGCAAATATAGTAGTGCGTATATAAGTAGTGCGGTTATCGCGAATCATTCCCGATATGAAAAATTATAAGTTATTTTGTGATAATTATTACACATCTTTAGAACTTGCCCTTTATCTTGCAAAAAGGGGAATATATTCTCTTGGTACCATAAGGCGTAACCGAATCCCAAATTGCCCACAGAACACGAACTAAAAAAAGAAAAACGCGGTAGTTCAGTTGAACATTGTACAACCATTGATGGTGTAGAGGTGTCAACACTTATATGGAAAGACAACAAATATGTTACATTGCTCTCAACTTATGCTGGAAAGAATCCCGTTTCAACTGTGAGGCGCTTTGAAAAGAAATCAAGAGAAACTGTGGATATAGAATGTCCCAACGCCATTCGACAATATAATCTACACATGGGTGGGTTCGATCTAATGGACAGCTTTATAGGACGGTACAAAATTCAAATAAAAAGTAGAAAATGGTATTTACGTATCTTTTATCATTTACTTGATTTAAGTATAGTGAATGCATGGCTTCTCTACAAAAGAGTTATGACCCTAAAGGGAAGACATAAAGAAATAATACAACAATCCGCAGTTAGAATTGAAGTTGCTAAGTGTTTATGCAATGCTATGATCAAAAGCACACCAAAACGTGGAAGACCAAGTTCTTCTTTAGAACAGGATATTCAGTCCAAGAGGCACAGAGGTCATACTCAACATGTACCTCCAAAAGAAGTACAAACTGACCAAATTGCGCATTGTTCAATATTCACAGAGAAAAGAACCAGGTGCAAAATTCCAAAATGTAATGGATTCACAAATATTTTATGCGAAAAATGTGGTGTGGTTTTGTGTTTTAACAAAAAAAATAATTGTTTCAAAAATTTTCAAGAATAATTTTATAAATGCATTTCTGCACAATGTTGCACAATGTTCTGCACAACAATAACAATTTTTGAAAATAAACCATAATTTTTATAACTTTTTTTTAGTATTTTTCCCTTATTCGTCAGCTTATTTCCAACCAAAAAAAAAAATTACGAAATTTAAAAAAATCATGCATTTAAGGGTTAAATCAAAGAGGAAACGTGTTGAACCTGAATCATTTCAATCATCGAAAGAAGATTCATTACCGACTATTTTAATCGAAAATAATGAAGAAACTGAAAAAGTAATATTTAGTCATTTTCTGAAAAATTAAATTTAATCATCAGGTAATAAATGAAGCCCAGCAAGTAATTAGTCCCAGTTCTCAATCATTCCAGGCTCCATACGAGGAACATGATGAATGTTCAATGCCAAATGTCTTGTTGAATCATATCACAAACATTGCTGGCGACAGTAATTGCCTATTTTCATCTCTTATAAGAATTTTACAACTTCAAATATCTGCATCGTTTCTGCGACAGCAACTTTATAATTCACCTTACTTAAATGCAGTTCAAAATCCTACTAGTGCAAGAGAAATACTTTGTAGTGGGTTTGAATATGGAGATTTAGATTGTTTATTCATATTTTCCGGAACATACATTCAAAATATTTGTGTGCACTTTAATTATTTTAATAATAATTCAAAAAAGGAAGTTGTTAGATTCTGTTGAAATGCGAGGATCTTCGTTCCTGACGGAGGTCTCCTGACCGCATACGTTTTTTTTTTTTAATCATTTCTTTCTATTTAGATTAATCACTCTCTATTTAGACTTAAACAGACGGTTGTTATTCACTTAATCAGGATAAAAATAAATGATCTTAAAAAATGTTATTTATCTGGTTCTCGTTTAGTGACACGAATTTACATATACACACGAAAATAGACGTGGAAATTTGAAAAAATTAAAAAAAATTAAGAAAAATAGGTCGCATGATAGACAGCTTGTCGTGGTCGTGGGCAGCTTGTAGCGTATGCACGTATGCGGTTTGGAGAAATTATCCCGCTTTATGCAAATATATTGAATCTAATAACAAAACTTCTGGATTATTATATCAATTTGGAACTTCTTAAGATTTAGCTTTAATGATCGATGTCTTACAGGAACAGTAAGTTTAATATTGATAATAAGAAAGTAACATTAATATTGCTAAATCAAATTCTTTAATTATTCGGTCTATTAACGCTAATAGTTATTTGAAGGATTCTGCTGGTTGCTGTGAAGCTAAAATCTAAGATATGC
Organism: Phosphuga atrata; assembly: GCA_944588485.1. NCBI lineage: Eukaryota > Metazoa > Arthropoda > Insecta > Coleoptera > Silphidae > Phosphuga > Phosphuga atrata. The sequence goes on along the minus strand of OX155892.1, from coordinate 43,614,895 downwards.
TTAAGTCTAAAGCGTTTGAAGGGTTAAAGGGTTAATAAATTCGCTCTAACAATTCGCTTTAACATTTTCCCAGCACACCACCGAGTTTGATACAATTATACCAACACCTCTTCTATGTCCATGATTATCATTTCCTGAGTAATATACAGTTTTGTTTTCTGCTTGAAATTTACCTGAACCTGGCCAGAATGTTTCGCTTACTCCAAGAATCTCAATGTTCAATCTTTTAATTTCTCTGATGGTGTTTGCGAGTTCACCTGCTTCGTAAAGGCTCAACATTATTTGTTCAACGTTGTAAAAAATATATATTGGACAGACAGGGCAATACTTAAAGAAAAGAATACAACTACATAAAAATGACTGTAAAACCAATGCCGTTTCAAACATAGGTAAAACCACTTTAACCAAAAATAAATTCACTCATGTACAATACATTCACTCATCAACACCGTCCAGATTTTTAAAATTATAGAATTCGAAACAAAGAAATTACAAATACAACGCGATGAATTTTAGAGAAGATACTAATAACCTATATATTCAAATTATAAATAATGTGAGAACCAAAAAAGTTAAATGATACACAATTTATTAAAGTGTAAAAAAACAAAGAAATATTTTAGAAAAACAAAGAAAGTGCAATTTTCCAAAGAAAGTGTAAAATCTGTTTATTTTGATATAAATATTGATATAAATATGTTATATTAAACAAAATACAAATATTTTGTTTATAGAAATTTTTACTTTTGGTAAATGTTTATTTATTAAATTGAATATCATATTTCATTTAAATTATATTTTTGTCATTTGTCAAAAAAACGTAAAGAAAACCTGATGATTTTTAATTTAAACCATAAAAAATATTTATATAATACAAAATATTAAGTTATTTAGAGGTATGTCTTATTAATTGTTTCAATTATAGTTTATAACTAGTACATGTGGATCGTATTTATCGGAATGGAATAGTTTTTGTGGATAGAAGAGTTGAAAAGAATGGAATAGTTGCTAAAGGTGGAATAATTGAGGGTGAAATTGTATAATACATTTTCAAGTGTGTGACACTTGTGGCGCTTTCAGCGCCACATGATATATGTGGAACGTTGTGGAAAAGGATAGAAGGTTGATGGAAAGTTTATAATATGTATATGAAAAATAATGAAAAGTTTATAAAGTAAATGAAAGAGTAAGCAGCATCGCAAGATGCGCGATTCTTGTGGCGCTTTCAACATCAGCTTAACGTGTATGTGTGCACATTAAGAGGAGTTGCAAGAGGTACAACTCCTGCTAAACAAAATATTTGCTAATAATTCATTCATCTCTAATTATTTTAATACTGTCACGTTTGTAAAATAATATAATGAAACACTTTTGAAATGAACTTAATCATATAGTGTTGCCAATTGTCTGAAATCAAAGTTACTATAATTAAATTAGAAATGAAAAGATCCCAACGTTTATAAAAAAAGTTGCTATATCTAACGATGTGATATTAGTTACAAAGGCTTACATGGACGAAAAGAAAAATTTTGCTGTGCGTAAAAGTTACAAAAAATCTCACTAAAAATGTCAACCTTTAAATTAATTGACATTGATGTTGTCAACTTTGACGTCTAACATAACCAACATATATTGTTTTTATCAAGTTGGTAACTTGTGTTGTTGAGTTACCAACATACTCAAACATAATCTCATCAATTGTGGAATTGACGTTGTTGTTGTCTAGTTTGACAAATAACATAACCAAGTCAAACATAGTCAGCTGTTTCGACAAAGTCTTTTTTTTGCCAAAGTTGTTGCCTTAGTTGCTAACGTCACTTCATCATATGTAGTAACTTCCTTTCATGAAGGTTGGCAACCCTTGATTTCCAATATCACCTCCAATTACAGTAAGTTTGCTTTTAGAGAATTAGCAACACTTAACAAAATTATCTTGCTAAAAGTCTCACCAAAAAAATTCATAACCAATAAATTACTCAACTGACGTTGATGTCAACTTTGACTTGATTTTCAATGCACGTCTTTATTTAAAAAAAATCCAATGTCAAAGTTATCGACCATGAAAATTCCAAAATGGCTAAATTGGTTCAATAGAAATATCTATGATCTTAATAGATCTGAAAGAGTTTTTATTATATCTATTACAATTTTCAAGTTGTTGCTATTTGAATCTGTTACTATCAGTTCCAGTTTGACTTCAAGGGACGCGTATGTGTCTGAATTTATCTGGCGCTTTGCGGCGTGCAACCTAATAGCCTAACCAAGATTAAACCAACTTTCGGCTTTATCTAATTTTGAATCTAGAGGTCGCGCTGCCGCATGTAGTTTGTCTTATTTTTTCTGCCGCGTCGCGGTATGCAACCAAAGTTAGACTAACAGACTTTGCCACTTTAGCTTATTTTAGATCGCGGTGTTCTAACCTAATCTAGGTTTAACAACACCTATTGCAATTTTTTGTAAAATTCAGTGTTAGTTCGAGTTTGGTAGGAATCAGAAAAAGATTTCAGAAGAATTTCAACTTATAGTTTTTTAATTAAATCCTGCTCCAAGGCTATCGGCCCCGAAGATACCAAAACGACATTTTCAATAGAAAATGTATAATCTATATAGAACTGAAAGATTTTTTAATGTACCAGTTATTTGATGAACAGTATGGCATGCGACTGTTACTACAAGGCATCCAAGCTTACTCTGAATTGTAAAATTAACTACGTTCTTACCACTAATTGTGTGTAAATCAAAACATACGCGCGGTAAAACATAGGAAATTTTTCTTTAGAGTTTCGTTATTTGAATTTCTTACTCGCTGTATTGGTATGAGGTCCGGTGACTGCCGCCAGATAATTTATGTTTAAAAGCTGAAAGAGGTAGGTTGATAGACTGATCTTTTCTCTGCAAATATAATTAATTTCATCGTTCCACCTGATGTGCAACCTAGTAACATAATTTTTTGAATAAACCCAGATATTAATCATGTATTCTAACCAAAACCGAACACGGAAGTAATAAGAAATTTAAAAAAATTGTGAAAAAATGTATTAACACTTGAAATATTTCAATGAAATTTTTACTGAAAATTGGTACCTGCAAGTGGTATCTTTATTCCAAATTTGAAAGCTCCGCCTGCACCTGGGGTGGCATGGGGAATTATTTTTTGTTTTGTAGGTTTTTTTCCTGCATTTTTCCACATTCCGCTTCGCGGTGTGCAACCTAATCTAACCCGGCTTAAACCAGCAGTTCTTGCCACATGAAGATAAGATAAGCGCTGCCGCGTCTATGTTGTTTTGATTTATCTGCCGCTTTGCAGTCTACAACCTGATCTATTCCGGGTTAAACGATAGAGTTTCTTAAATTATATGGGTTTAAATAGAGAACGCGATTGGAAGTTTGCAAAAAAATTGCACCGCAAAAACGGCTGCTTTGGAAAGGTTAAAATGACAGACTTTTTAGATGAAAATCTGCTCTATCGCAAAGTGTTAAATGCATGTTCGGTTGAGTTTGGAAGTTTGAAAAATTTCAACAAACATTTATGTATTTAAAAAAAACTGTGTCAAGGCTATCGGCCACGAAGATACCAAAATGTCAATTTCAATAGAAAAATATATATTGAATACAATTTTGATTTTGAATTTTGAATACAATTGTCCAAGCTTTCAACTATAGTTGTTTGAATGTCTTACCTTGTGTGCGACTTTGAGTTTGAGGGGCGGCAGCCGCCGCCAGATAAAAACATTTTGCAAAACTAACTGAGGGATATCATAAACTGACTAATTCTCTACAAATTTTATCGTTCCATGTTGTGAGAAACTTATTAAAATATTTTTTTTAACAAATCCAGACATGTCAATCACGAATTTCAACCAAAAACGTAGACGAAAATTTCAAAATATTCAAAAATTGCGAAAAAATATATTAAGACTTTAAGGATTTCAACAAAACTTTTACCGAATGTGGGTGGCCACATGAAGTACCCGCTGGTCAAATTTGAACGCTCCGCCTCCAATGAGGACGGCTTGGGAAATTATTTTGTCTTCAAATGGATTTTGCAAATATCTCGTCAACGCCTCAAAATAGAAAATTATAACCGGGATATCCGTATGTAGGACGTCGGTATCTATAAAAAAATATTCTTTACAAATTTTGCAAAATCTCTCGGTTTTGTTACGAAAGTAAAAAATCCCAAAATTTATCCAAGGGTACCCCTTCTCTGAATTTGGTTTTACAATTTACATTGGTTTAAATGGACAATGAATTCGGAGGTGAACGAAAAAAAACCAATGGCCAAACAATTAACAGCGGAGCGATGATATTAATGCGTTTTATAGATCTGTGGTTAAAATTATTTCTTGCAGACCCAAGGAAATGGGGCATTTGATTTTTCGAAGATGAAGAAGAAAAGTAGACATTTTTAAACGCTCGTCGTGTCGAGGCTATCAGCCGCAAAAAGTTCATACAGCACATTTCAATAGGCCTCAATGAGCACTATTCGATTTTAAAAAGAAAATCCGGATAAATTTCGAGAAGGCTGTTCCTTCAGCCGTCAAGTGGTAGAACTGACGGTTTTACAACAATAACTCTTTTGTTATACACACTAGGAAGTCGCGGAATACACCTTTAGATTCCAATTTAAATGTGTAATTTTTAACTATTTATTAACGTTTGGAAAATGGATTTTAAATTACCAGATAACCCAAAAACTTACGTCGTCCCCCATGTAAAATTAGCCGAATTTCAAGAATGTCCTAACAGAAATTTGTAAAACAATAGTTTTCTTTAAAAAAATCAGTAAAAACTCTAATCAAATATGGCCGAGCTTACTTTTACTCAGGTAGAAGTGTAAATTTGCTAGAATATTCAATTGTTTCTAATGTAGAATTTTCAAAATTTAACAAATCTGTGAAATAAAATTTTCCCGGACACCATTCACCACGGAAAATGGAAGGAAACTTCTGTGGGGCGGAGTTGAATATGCAACCGTTGCTAGCAACCCCGAATCCTGGAAAATGAATTGCATTTAAAAAAAATCCTGTTAAAACGGTTTGCAAAGGAATGATAAAATTTGATCCGCTGGTAGAGGAAAGTTTACTCTATCGATTCATGCTAGAAGAATTTCTTAGAAATGTAGGGAAATGAAAAACGCAAATGTTTGAAAATCAAGTAAACAGTTGGAGAGAGATTTCAAAGGTCGGCCACGTCTGGACCGTCAGCCGCAGAAAATTCATGCAACATATTTTAATAGAACATGATGAGTTGTATTCGAATTTGAATCGAAAATGCCGATAAATATTGAAATGGCTGTTCCTTCCGCAGTGAAATGGTAAAACTGACAGTTTCTCACCAATAACTTTGTTGCTATACATCCGCGTGTTGTACCGTTGGAATCTGAATTCAATTTAAAAACTCCAATTATTCTTAAAAAAGCTCGTAAATATTGCGGTTTATGAAATGAATTTTGGAATTCAAATGTGAACGGAAGCAATTGTTTCTGACGTAAAATTTTAAGATTCTGCTAAAAGAAAAGTGTAAAATCCTCGTTTTCTTGTAAAAATTTGTGAAAAATTGCGAATTTTGACGTTGCTATGTGTTGCTAATCAAGAGCCAGAGTCGCCGAAATCTGAAATTTAGAGATTTCAAGATATCTCTTTGAAATTTTTTCCGTTTTAAGAGGTGAAAAAAAGTGACTTTGCGAATTGGGGCCTGCGGAACGTCCCAGGAGGTGTAATGCGCCGAGAGAGCTATCGTTCGAAAGTAGACACGTGGTGCTATAATCCCTGAAAAGAGCAATACAATTCTAAAACATATCACCGAATATTGAAGGTTTCAATTTGCTCAATTTTGAAAAATTTGTTTCGAGTTTGGACGGGCGTCGAGACCCCCAAATGCGATCGAGCGGTGCGCCGTTGCTATCGCCTTATAGACCCTTTCGTTCTCTATTTAGAAACCGCCACCGCGACGCCCTGTTCTTTATTTTAGCGAATCCCGGAAGATTCTCGCGTACGTCTGCAAAACATGTTTTTTTCGGGCGTCCCGGCGCCATCCGGCGAGCAATCGCAATTAAATTCCAAAACACCGCGTTTTTCCGATTTTTGTGTTTTCCGATTTTTGTGTTAAAATTGACCCAGAGCGGGAACCGGATGTCGGAGGTACCAGATTCTTCCACCGTCCGTTGCCGGTAAACATCTCGCATCGAACGAACTGGTTTGGAGACACGGCGCTCTTCAATCAAGAGAACGGCGTCCACAGATGTGATGAAAAAAACTGTTTTTTTTTCGCTTAGATTTTCCTCCGCACCGGGTGAACCGACGGTCGCGTACTTTTCCGCATGACGTCAAAAAACGTGAAATCGACGCGGCAAGAGGACGCAGTACAAAAATTGAGCCGCTGACCAAAATTGCTCCTCAAAGGTGCTAGAAACGATCTCCTGTTTTTGGCACCTGGAGGACGCCGTGTGGGATTTTCGTGCGGCAGACAGACACGGGTCGAAGGCTCGTTCAGTTTTACAACAGAAAATGACAATTTCCCGTTTCGACGAGCAAGAGGAACGAATTTTTTGAAGAAAAAGTTTAAAATTTCAAACGCACCTACAGCCGCTCCCTGCGGGGCGGCACTTTGTAATGCTCTTCTAAAAAAAACCTAATTTTTCGTTCAATTCACCGGAAAAATTTCAAGACGTAAACCACATTTTTACAAAATTTTCATAAAATCTTGTTTTTTTACCCCTATTTAATTCAGGGAAGGCGCCTTACTCGATTAGTATATTGTAATTAAATTTATTTTCTTTTAACCTGTAGCCTACTATTAAGGCGACAGTAAGCCGCCGAAACTGGTCAGGCAAATAAATGTAAACTTATAAAAGCCATTTTAATTTGCATTTCTCAATAACTAAACAAACGATTTAATAATTACGCAAAATATATTGGGTAATGAATTATTTTAATATTAGTATTACTTACTTTACTAATTGAAAAATGATATTAAATTATTTTCTGATTTGATTTTTGTAAAAATTGCTATAAATGAAAATTCTCTCTTCATCAATTTTCTATTTCTTTTAAAATTTAAACATTCAACTTCATTACAAAGATTTAATGTAGTATTTCTTGTAGATTGTAATATTTACTAGAAATACAAGACTTTTCTGACTTCTTCAGGGTTTCTCGGCGTTATTAAGGCAGCACGCTTATGTTGCTTTCCTTGTAATTCGAAAAGAGAGAGATTTGAAATCAAATCAAAAACCTTTATTTCACTATCTAAGCTTGCAATACATACAACACATATTTACATGTTTATTCATATTTAAAAACTAAGTCAAATTATCACACTCTTTCTATATTTCTTTTATTTTTGCAAAATACTCGGCCACATCATACTGTTGCATATCATTTAATAACTTCTGTATGTGTTTTTAAACTTATTTGAATTCGTTGTACATTTTATTCTCTTCGGTCTCTTGCGTCATAGTTAATCTGTCGGCTATTGAATAGCTCTTAGTTCTTGTATCTCTGTTACAATTCCTATGCTTTTAAAAATATTATCAAAATATAAATGTTTATATTTGAAGGTGTACATTAGTATTTCATGTAAAGGATGGTTACGACCTTTACTACTATAAATTCGGAAAGACAGAAAATTATTGATCATTTCCTGCAAATTAAAACCAGAAGAAGGGATTTCAATTTTAAATGAATAGATCAAATTTAAACCGTGAAACAATTTCGGTTAAAATAAATAAATATGTTTGATTTTCTTCGTTAAGGTTTATATATATATATATATATATATATATATATATATATATATATATATATATATATATATATATATATATATATATATATATATAATAGGTCGTAACCATCCTTTACATGAAATACTAATGTACACCTTTAAATATAAACATTTATATTTTGATAATATTTTTAAAAGCATAGGAATTGTAACAGAGATACAAGAACTAAGAGCTATTCAATAGCCATCGACAGATTAACTATGACGGAAAAGGGATCTCCATATATTAACATTAAACTATAATATTAACATTATATACTACCGAAGAGAATAAAATGTACAACGAATTCAGTTATTAAAGTAGAAGTTATTAAATAATATGCAACCGTAGGATGTGGCCGAGTATTTTGCAAAAATAAAAGATATATAGAAATAGTTTCATTTCATAATTTCATTTAGTTTGTAAATATCAATAAACATGTAAATATGTGTTGTATGTGTTTCAAGCTTACATAGTGAAATAAAGGTTTTTCATTTGATTTGAAATCTCTCTCTTTTCGAATTATAAGGAAAGCAACAGAAGCGTGCTGCCTTAATAACGCCGAGAAACCCTGAAGAAGTCAGAAAAGTCTTGTATTTCTAGTAAATATTACAATCTACAAAAAATACTACATTAAATCTTTGTAATGAAAAGTTTAAATTTTAAAACAAATAGAAAATTGATGAAGAGAGAATTTTCAAATATAGCAATTTTAACAATAATCAAATCAGAAAATAATTTTATATCATTTCTCAATTATCAAAGTAAGCAATACTAATATTAAAACAATTCATTACCCAATTTATTTTGCGTAATTATTAAAACGTGTGTTTAGTTATTGGGAATGGGAAATTAAAAAGGCTTTTATAAGTTTTTATTTATTTGCCTAACCAGTTTTCGCGGCTTACTGTCACCTTAATAGTAGGTTATAGGTTAAAAGAAAATAAAGGGTATAGCCGGATTTATATTTGAAATTTTCCCCCGCGGAGTGTTTTCTTCGCACTTTGGGCATCGTTTTGGTACCAAATATAAATAATTCAGTCAAAGTTTGAGCTCTTTATCTCGAGCCGTTATCGAGATATTATCAAAAAACAGATTTTTTTTCCATAGTAAAATTGAATTTTAATTAACGCCGATTTTTTTCCCAATACTTACTAGTAAAAGGCATGAAAAAAAATTTTTGTTATGACTCCAAGATCGAAAGCCGATTTTTAAGAAAAGAAAATAAAATAATTTTTTTGACCGTATTTTTGTTTTGTAAGTTTCATCGTAAGTTTCTTTTGTAAGTTTCATCGGCCAAATTTTGTTGTCTTCTGTACTCCTTTACACTCAGGATTTTTTTAAATTTTTTTGATGTGATGGAACAATCTGAAAAAAATTAAAATTTTTCTAATCGTTAATCTTTTTTTTTAACTGCTAAAACATAAAAAAATATTTTTCGACTACATTTTACACTACTCCAAATAACTAAAAGAAATCCTAAAACATTAAAACCAAATCATGCAAAAATACATTTGAAAAAAATCGTAATGTTTGAGTGACATTACGATTTTTTTCAAATGTATTTTTGCATGATTTGGTTTTAATATTTTAGGATTTCTTTTAGTTATTTGGCTCATTCAGTTTTTTATTTAAATTAAAAACTGGGAATTCGAACGCTACAATATCTTCCATTTTTGGTTTGGCCTGTGAACAAATGATATTTGACTACTGTGATGAAATGATGAACTCATTTGAAAACGACGTTTTGCCATTGAATTTTGGAATTGACGTTGTTAATAGAGAAACTTTTCTTTCTAATACAAACATAGCTAGAAAATTATATGAACTAAAAAATGACCAACTGATATTTATTTGTGATGGAACATATATTTGCCATAAAAAAAGTACAAATAATGAATGCCAGAGAAAATCATATTCTGCTCAAAAAAAAGTACCTCTGTGCAAACCATTTACAATATGCACTTCAAATGCTCTAATTATAGATATGCTTGTGCCTTAACGGCTAATATGAACGATGCTGAAATTATGAAAATCGTCCTTAGCAATCCTAATGATCTCATTAAGTCACTAAAATAGATTATATTATCGAAGTAGATCGATGCATTCGTAATATAACAGAATATTTAGAACAACTAGAATTCAAAGTGTTAATGCCGGCTCTTAAAGGAAAATGTAATCAGCTTACTACAGTCGTGCTGAAAGTGCGTTGGGTAGTTGAAGCAGTTCATGGTAATATCAAAAGTCCAAGCTTTTAGATCGTAAACTAAACAATAAACTAATTCCTAAAACTTGAATGAAATCTCTGGAAGAAGATTTAAATCTCTGGTATTAGACGTCATTGTTGTGATTGTGCTAACGGAAGGCGTACTATTGGATGTTGCTCTCAAATTGCAGCTATTATATATTATTTTTCCCATGCTCGATTTGGCTAAAATAATAAGACCTGCAGAAATATTAATTCGTCTGTTTATAGAAAAAATGTTGAATATAGATAGAAACGTTGATCAACTTATTCTTTCATTCAAAAACAACTTATTATGTATTTTTCTAGCAATACCCTCCATAATCTGTAAATTCAGCAGTTTATTTTTTTTGTATAAAATTTTTCTGAATATTAAAATGGAAACTCCTAGACGGAAAGACCTAGTGGTCGATAGCCTTTTGTGAAAGTTTGTTTTAAACATTTCTTCTTCTTTAATTTTTAGTTCGTTTTTAATTTTTTTCAAATTGTTCCACATTGTTCCACATCAAAGAAATTGAGAGTATAGAAGACATTTTCTGACAAAATTTGGCGGATGACACATCAAAATTGCTGTCAAAAACATGATTTTATTTTTATTTCTTTTCTTCAAAATTGGCTTTCGATCTGGCAATCATAACAAAAAAATTTTATCATGCCATTTACTCATAGGTATTGGCAAAAAAATCGGCGTTTATTAAAATTCAATTTTACTATGAAAAAAAAATGAAATCCAAAAATCAGTTTTTTTACAATATCCCGATAACGGCTCGAGATAAATTGCTCAAATTTTGACTGAATTATTTTTATTAGGTAGCAAAACGATTCCCAAAGTGCGAAGAAAAAACTCCGCGGGGGCAAATTTCATATATAAATCCGACTATACCCTTTGATTATAAACTACAATTGAAACAATTAATAAGACATACCTCTAAATATCTTGGGAGTATTTTTTATGGTTAAAATTAAAAATCATCAGGTTTTCTTTACGTTTTTTTAAAAAATGACAAAAACATAATTTAAGTGCAATATGATGACTTAATACTTGTTAATTTAATAAATAAACATTTAGCAAAAATTAACAATTTAGATTCAAAATGTTTGCATAAAGCGGGATAATTTCTCCAAACCGCCAAGTGCATAGGCTACAAGCTGCCCACGACCACGACAAGCTGTCTACCAGTCTAAAAATGTCTAATCTAAATGCGACCGATTTTTATCATTTCCACGTCTATTTTCGTGTGTATATGTGCGAATTTTTGACATTCGTGTCACTAAACGAGAACCAGATAAATAACATTTTTTAAGATCCTTTATTTTTATCTAGGTTAAGTGAATAACCTGTTTAAGTCTAAGTCTGTTTAAGTCTAAATAGAAAGTGATTAATCTAAATAGATAGAAATGATCTTAAAAATAATGTTTTTAATCTGGTTCTAATTTAGTGCCACGAATGTGTACCGTGGCTAGTAAAAACATACATAATAAATAACATACATAATAATATATATGTTAACATATGTCTGTTGTATAATTCAATATCCTGCGTGGTATTTCCAAGGGAAGTAGTTGTTTCAACATGGAATTTGTTTGGTAGTCTTAATAAGACTTACAATTATAGAGTAACGTACAGGTTGAATATATTTATGTATTCAAGTTCTATTATGTTTTTTTTTTATAAGAAACGATGGTAAATTATTATTAGTTTATGTGAAAGTATAAACACAAAATATAAATTCTTAATTAAAAACGATAGCAAAGCTTGGTCTATGTTTTTATTATAGATTGCGATAGTGGAAATTCGAAAATTTAATTTTCAAAAAACTAACAATAGGCTCGCAAATTTATAAAAAAGTTAACAATGGGCTCGCCAATTTAGAAAAAATTTAACAATGGGCTCGCGCGAGCCCGCTCCAACACACCATTGATCAAACTACATAGCTGATTCTGCCAGAGAAATTCTGCCAGAAAAAATAACTTCAAAATAAGCAAAATTTGGTCCTGGCTTCCGCCCAGAAGGCTATACATCTCGAAATCTCCACAAGACAACCAACAACATGTCGTACGTAACGAAATCGATTACACACTAATAAATAAAAGGTTTGCTTCAGTAATAATCAGTGCATGTATACATCCAGGAGCTGACGTGCCTTCAGATCACACCATACTGAAAGCGAAACTCAGAACTAAGAAGAAGAAGGCAAAACACCAACCTAACAAAAAAATGATCTTGAACAACTGAAAAATCCAAATATTCAACAAAATATTTCAAGGAAAATCAACAACAAGTTGAACGACCTTGATTGTCAGAACATAAGAAATCTGGAAACTTGGACGATAATTTTAATTTACATAAAAAGATAAAAGAGGCATTAGGCATATACCTACAAGAAAAAAAAATCACCAATATGCTATTCGATAACTACAACAAATTGACAACTGATGCTGAAGATAAGTCTAATTTTTGGGTGCACATCATAAACAACCTATTTGCTGAATTTTCAAAAACCATCAACACGGACAACCAAAGTCAAGAAAAGTGGATGTCTTTATTTGTATCGATTATGAAAAAGCATTTGATCTCGTACAACATGATAAACTCATCACGATCTAATCTTATCAAAATCTTATCAAAAACCTATACTGTGATCAAAAAGCTGAATTAATATTGGATTGAACTGTGTGACAAAACTGAACTAAAATTGAATATTTTAAAAAAGCTACAAACTTTATAGACCAAGACGTAAAGGCAAATGGTGTTTACATTATTAACATTAGATACGCTGACAACACAACATTCATAGCGGATAGTATAGAAGACTTACGCTGTTTGGTAAATCGAGTAAATGAAGAAAGTAAAAAAGCGGAACATGAACAATGAACGAAATGAACGAAACTATGAACATCAAGAAAACCACATTCATGAACATCAGTAAAAATCGTCTGTCATATAGTGATGCTGTAATTACAGTCGAAAACAAAGCTATCGAACGCGTATCTATTTTCAAATAACTAGGTTTCTGGATTAATGAAGAATGTAATTCTAATAAATAAATAAGATGTAGGATAGAGATGGCCACATCTTCTTTCTGGAAATTCAAGAAAGTGATCTGCAGTAGTACAATCAACATCCATCTTCGTATTCGTTACATAAAATGTTATGTATGGTCCGCTCTTTTATATGGTTTGGATACTTAGACCTTGAAGATTTCCACAATGAACAAAATTGGAACCTTTGAAATGTGGTGTTACCGCCGATTGCTGAAAATACTGTGGACGGATAGAGTAACGAATAGAGAAGTGCTAGGAAGATTAGGAAAAGAAAGAGAGCTTTTGAAAACGGTTAAAGTAAGAAAGACACAATATCTTGAACGTATCATCCGTGTGCCAAGATATGAACTGCTGCAACTAATTGTGGAAGGACGAATTGAAGGCAGAAGAGGAATTGCAAGGAAACAAATGTCTTGGTTGAGAAACACCCGAAACTGGACTGGTCTAATAAGGACAATAGATGAACTAGTTCATACTGCAAGAGATAGAACGATGTTTAAAAACATTATATCAAATTTATTGTAATTTAAATGTTATTATATGTGATTGTATTAACATTCAAATTTGAATAAACAAATAAAGAAGAAGATCAGATTAATAAATTTTGTTAATATTAGTAACAAACAAATTTTTCAAAAGTCAATATTTACAATGTTTGTTTGTTTCTACGATATTTGTGTTAAATTTAACTATTAAAACACATAATGTACCTATTATATCGCATATTTCCGTACATGTTCTTTATTTCTGAACAATTCCCTCATTCTAAAAATGAGGATTCTAAACAAAGGGATTCTAAAAATATGTTAATCATAGCTTAAGGTAGAATCTTGAATAAAAATTGATTTTACAAAACTTCTAGACGCTAAAATGTGCTGAGAATTATTAGCAGGCTATTCATGGCGGTGAATAAATAAAAAATATTTTAAATTATTGAAATCTGTGTATTTGTACAAAAGTCTAGCGACTTTTTAAACAATTCTGCAATATATACCTAAATAGAAATTTAAAAATCTCAGAGAAGAAATTTTGTGTATCGATTATTATAGTGAGCAACATACAACTAAATGTTATAATGTATATTTAAATCATTTAACTCATTGTGAGTGAAAGTTAAATGAAACTTCATGCGTTAGCTTAGAAATTTGGACCTCAAGCTAGTTACTAATACTAAGATAATATTTTAATTGTTATTATTATATTATTTTATTATAGAAATTATTAAATGTAATGAAATATGTCTTCATTAAAATAGTTTTATTGGTTCCATTTCAGTAGCACGTGGAGTGTCCAATACTTAGTTGGAAGTTTAAAATATTCATAATAAGGCTAATAATAAATGTTGGTAGACTATTTACGGTAAAAATAAAATTTTGTAGGATAAGGTTGCGCAGACACACGTTTAGTCGTATCATTGACAATTACTAATTATTTATCATTGGCGACTTTAGTGAAGGGTACTCTTATTAATTGCAAAAAAAAAATCAGAAAATCCCTATAAATTTTCTTTATATTGGCAAAATTTAGAAAACTTAAATAAGTTCGACATAGGAGACTGGTTTCCTTAGTCGTAGCTTCTTCAAATAATTAATAATTAAGCTATCACAAACTATCAACCAGCAATCAACTAAAAGAGTCAGAATTTATGCTTAAAAACGAACATGCTTTTAGCATGTGAAGAAATTTAAAAAATAATTAAAGCAATGCAAAACGTCCATTTAAAAGAAAACTTTGTACGATTTAAGCAGCGGTTCAACTTGAGAGACGTAAAGAAATAAATAATTAATATTTTAAAACCTTACATTTTTTTTCATTCAAAGTATTATTGTTAATATCAGTATATTCATAGTCCATATAATAATCATTATAGGAATCTTCACTAAAACCAATTTTAAACCTTTTAGAACCCATGACCATAAACTAGTTGAAACGAACACACAAAAATTAAAACTGAAATATACATAAATCAATATAAAAGCAAATATATTTCTTTTTGCTAAAGCATTTATCAATAATTTTTTGTTAAAGCATTTATCGATTTGAACTTGGAACGGTTTAATATAATGTAAAATATGAGTAAAAACTTTTTTTTATATATCCTACAGTGTTGTAGACTTGCCCAGTCAAATATTGTATTATAATTATTAAAATTAATTAAATTAATCTAAATTTATTTAAAATACTTACAAAAAAATTGTAACAAAAATCTATAGGTAAATGATTCTGAATGATAAATGATTTTCTCTATCTAGTCTCGGTTGTTAAACTTTCCTGTCCAGTTTTGTCTGTATAGTCCAGCGGTTCTCAAACTTTTCTCGCCGCGGCAACTATTAAACAATTTCGCGGCAGGATTGCTTTTAATTACTTAGTAATAGATTTAAAAAAGTGCAAACTCAATGCGACAAATAAAACTGTTCGGATGCATTTTGCAATATTTCTTTTATGTTTATAGAAAATTTTACATGTTTTATCCTCAAATTATTTGACCCAACACTGTAAACTTTTGAATTTAAATATTTTTTTTAGAAACTATTAATGAGATGAAATAAAGAGATATGCCGTTTGTAAGTCAATTAATATAATAATACGCTATAAGTATAAATTTATTCAAATTTACTTCGGTTTCTTGCGTTTAATGCGTTGAAATTAACTCATGAAACAAATTTACTTTTTCGCCCATTATACTAAAAGAGTAACGAGCCGTCACTGCAAAAAAAAGGGGGCAGAAAAAAGTGTATTTTTGATAAAGGTTTAAAACAACTTTCTACAAGTGTAATAAACTCGAAATTTTTTACAAATTATTCGGAAAAGATGAAATTTTATGCGAAAAATAATTTTGAAAATTTACCGTCTCCGGGGGCGGCTGTACAGGTTTTTTTATGATTTCTATAAATTTGATGAAAACTCGGTCAGTTTGCGTCGTACGGATCTGAGACTGGTATCGGCGTGTCCGGGACGTCGATACACATCCGATCGTCGACTCACTTTTTGACATTTTTACCTAATTTTTGCACAAGAGCTAAAAAACTGACATTTCTTTGGAAAATCTTTGGACGTCTAAGGGACGCGATCCGGAAGTCGTATCGAAAATCGCCGTACCTACGATTGTTTGTCTGTTTTTTGGCTACAAGAATCTCATGCACCGACTCTCTAGGATTAAGGGGGCCGCCGGAGACGGCCCAATAGTGGGGGGACCCGGATTCGCAGAAAAATGGGAATAACGTCGGCGATAAAAGTCGCGCAGCGACGAGAGTCGTGTCTGAGGACGCGCCTCAAAGTTTTCTACCGGAATCCTTGCGTCAATTCCATTTTCCGTGGGCATCTTCGCCGTGACCTCCGTAAAAGTGGTGTTTTTTGGTGTGCAAAGTTTTGGGGTCCGTGTGGGGAAGCGTTCGTCCTGAATCGCCAACTCACGACGGAATCTTAAATTCCGATCGATTCTGAGACGACTCACGTGTGGCGTTTCCAGAATTTCACCCGGGGGACCGCACCACGAGCGATTTTTACAAGGTCAAATTTCACATTTTTATGCCGCCGGAGGCGGCACATCTTGGCACATTTTTACCGCGCGTCTTTGACGGTTTAGCCGGGAACGTCTGTCCGTACGTTGCGCACCCCCGAGTTTCGGCTTCCGGCCTGCCGCGCCCCTCCGGGGGGCCAAAAACAGCCGAAAAACGTGGTTTTTGCGGAAACGGCCAGACGGAAGCGGCGGCCGGTGCGCAAAACGGGACTGCACATTTTTCCGGTGTAGAACCGAGATCTCCGTCGAGCGGCGCCGTTTGTGCGACTCGACTCCCCCAGGTTCGGATGCACCAGCCCCAAAACTGAAATCACGTAATTTTGACCTTTCAGGCACATTTTTTTTCAAATCTCGAAAATTCTTCCCGGACGCTTTAGCCGCCGCCGCGTCACGTTTTTAGAGCCCTCGCTCGCCGTTCTGCGACGTCCCGTTCACCTGGTGCAAGAGAAAATGAAACTTTTTTTTTTGCAAATTTCGTCATCACTTTTACAGAATTTTTACAGAATTTTTACGCTGCGACCACTGTTTGCGAATCTGCGGCAAGTTAAAGTGGAAAAAGCGCAAAAAGTGAAAAAAACCAAAGGTGCGTTTTTGTGGTACCTAGCGCGTCCGAACCAATTGACGGATCGGAACGGGACCGGTGCCGTTCGATCGGGCATAGACCCTATTTGTCCGTTTGAGAGTTTAATCGCGATCGCGTCGAAGATGGCGTCGTGACGGCATAAAAACCACGATTTTTGGACGTACCGGAATAGACCCAAGGAACCGGCAACTCGAGGTCTACGGGAACGGTTTCACGCGATTCCCGCAGGGAATCGATCGTTTCATCTTTTCCTGCAAGCGGCATCGCGCTGCGTCGTCTACGACCGTCCCGACGCCCGCCCAAACTCGCCCTATTGCAGAAAACAAGTGAAGTGAGTAAAACGGCTATATTTTTGCAGCGCTCCGATGAAAGTTTTTGAGTTTCCCGTGGATTGTAGAACGGTCTTTTGGCTTTCGACAGCCATAATTGGACGTCGCGGAATCGCGTCGCGACCCTCACTTACAACTGTTAATCTGCACGGACAAAAACTGGAATGTCGATTTGGGACACCGGGGTGTCGCTTTTTTGAAATTCCAAGTGGACCGGCGCGTGGGCCCCACTGAGACGAGCATTTTGGTACCGGCGCCGCGTCGCTGCGACCACGGAGTCGCCCGCCACAAATCGAAATGTATCGGTCCAAACGGCGAAACTCGCGCCGGAAGGTGGGGTCAGTCTGCCCGCCGCAGTTTCGCCGTTTCCGGTCGCAGCGTCTCGAAACTGCGCGCGTTCGATTCGGGAAGGACGCCCGCGCCTCCCTTACGTTTACCGGTTCGCAATCCGAGCCTTCCCCGTCGAGCTGCCGACGTCAGAAAATACCACTCGTTTTTTTGCACGGTTTTTTCAAGATTACCTCCTGGCCGCCCGGCCGAATCCGACTTTTACGGCACGGGGCGATGCAGCCCGCCGATACGCGCATTTCGGTACCACTCGCGGCTTCCTGCGCCGCTCCCTTCACCCGGTGCTCGCAGAAATGTCGAAAAAAAATCCGCAACCACCTTTTTGGCCGCCAATCTGCGAGTTTGGCGGTCAGCGGCGAGTGTTTCACACCGTGCAGGATAGACGCGGGAATCGAGGAAACTGATCCGCACCTCCGTACGGCCCTCCGGGCCGGAAATACCTCCATAAATGTGCCGGCTGCACTGTACAAGTAAACTTTCAAGTTTACCGCCGTCTGCGTTCAACGTGCCGCCGGGATTCGCGATTTTTCCGACACAGTTCTTTAGATTGAACCTTTGGCTTTGCGGCAGTGTGATCGGCGACGCCGGCCGTCGCCGCGCCGCCGAGTTGCAGAGCCACAAAGACGTCGAGATTTTTCGACGTTTTTTTCAATACGTCCGCAAACCGCCGAGACGCGGTCCGACCACAAAACCGGCACCTTCACCGTGTAGCCCGGTCTTTTTTCTATGCGGGGTGCGAGTTTGGCCGTTCAGCGGCCCGTAGTCACAACGGGGCGATTTTTCAAATAAACCTCTACAAAAAAAACGGGTCGGGACTTTGAAATTTTTCGACAAATTGTGTGAAATTTCTTAGTAGCCCTCTTCTCCGAAAACAAAATATACCGAAATCAAGATTATTTTTTGTCGATTCTTCTGTTGTGCGTCACGTCGTGATATGTTTAACTTTTTCAAGATTTTTTTGCAATTTAAACATTTCGCAGAAACTCCAACTCCCGCTTGCGACGCTCAGTGTCAAAAACTACTGTCAGAAAATTTGTCAGTGAAATTTTGACATAAGTAAGTAAAACTTTACGCGATGAAATCGAAATTTCCTCAAGTTTTCGCGACGGTTTCTCATTGAAAACGGATAAAGTGGTTCATTACTTAGATTTCCTGCAAGTTTCGCGCAGCTGCCGGCCGCCGTTTAGACGCTGTGTGAGGAAGAGCCAACCTCTACCCGTACGCCTATCCGTACCGTGTAATTTTCAACGGGCCGTCAAATCGCAACCCGACCGAGTTGGTTTGAGAAAAGTTCGCCCTTTCGGGTCAATTTTCCGGTCGAATATTTAAGTGCGTCCAAAATTAGGCCGATGTGAGTGGAAATGGTTGTGGAAACGGTGATATTTGTGCGAGAAATTAGGAGGTTATGTTTGGTGTGTTTTTGTTCCGATTTTTTTTTACATTTATTTTCCTAATAAACCAGTGCTGTTGTCACAAGCTTATTAACCGATAATTCCTTTACCCCATACATGCATTTCTCCTACAAGATTACTTTTCTTTCACATCTAAACGAATCAATTTAGTAACACGACCGACTTGACATGTCTCTAAATTTGGTTTTTGCCAAGTTCCACACCACGTGTAACGATGGAATTCAACAAGTTTGTAGAGAAAGAATCTTTCTTTGAATTGTCTGTGTTAATTTTGTAAAATATTCCATCTGGGACTGGCTAATTACAAGTTCAAGCTTCATAAAAGGTAAGCCGCAAGACACCCGAATAGCTATTGTTTGAAAACTGTAACAGATCTACTCAAAATTAGTTCAGTTCTGTATAGATTGTCCCTTTTCCAAACAAGTGTGACATTTTAGTATCTTTGTGGTTGATAGGCTCGACACACGATGTTTTTAAATACAAAAATATCTGCTGAAATTTGTCAAATCTTTCTTCTGTCCAACTTTCTCACTTTCTATCAAACATGTTTTTAACACTGTTGAATAGAGCACATTTTCATCTATAATTTGTGCCATTTGCATCTTTCCGAAGGAACCGGTTTTGTGAAGGAATCATTTTTTCAAGGTTCCGGCACCATTTTTCATTTAAATTGAAGAGCTAAATTCAACAAATGAATACATTTGTAGGGAATTTATCAATCTATGAAATTACTTTCCCACTTTTGTAATGTATTTTACCTGTCTCGATGGCCACTGTCCCTTAAAATCTCTCTCGAATAGATAGTAATATATTCAGTCAAGTATAGAATGAAAACAGATCTATTAAAAAATCTTTCAGTTTTATGTAGATTGTACATATTTCTTTTGATATTAACATTTTGGTATGTTTGTGGTCGATAGCCTTAATACAGGATTGTATCGGATTCATTGAATTTTTTTTTCACATCACTTGGAACAATGAAATTCAACACGTTTGTAGAAAAATAATTATTCTATGAACTGTCTGGGTCAATTCTGTAAAATATTTTTAATTATATTATATATCTTTATTAATTTAATGTACCGAGGTGTAATGGAAGAACAGGGTGTGCCTTGGCACACATCTGAATTACATCTCATTTTTTCCTCTGCATCAGAAAGTATTTTTCTCTTTCAGTTATATATATATATATATGTATATATATATATATTTTTAAGTTACTTATTACTACGTTATACTGATCTTTCTGTCAAAGAGGCAAAAATAAATAAATTATTATTATTATTATTATATTCTATGTAGTAGCAGTCCCTCAAAGTGGAAAGCAGAACAAACGGTAAGTTTCTATTCAAAAATCTTTCAGTTTTATATAGATTGTACATGTTTCTATTGAAATTGACATATTTGTGGTCGATAGCCTTGACACAGGATTTTTTTTAATAAAGAAAAACTTGCAAATGTATTTTTTTGTCCAATTTCCCCGAGTCTCAGAAACATGCATTTAGCGCTATTTTGTAGAGCAGATTTTCATCTAAAAGTGAGTGTCATTTTCATTTTTCCAATGCGAACCGTTTTACCGGAAGAGCTCATTTAAAACCCGTGTAAATTGAGTGACGAAATTCTAAAATTTTTCAATTTTATATTTTTTACTTTTGCAACTAAACCGAAGGTTTTTACAAAATTTTCAAAGAATATTTTTTTGTAGCCACCGACCTCTTATATACGGATATCCCGGTTATAATTTTCCACCTTGAGGCGTTGACGAGTTATCTGCAAATAAGCTGTAATTAAAAAAATAATTCTTCACGCCGTCCCCATTGGAGTGGGAGCGTTCAAATTTTGTCAACTCACACCTGTGGTGGATACCCACATTCAGTATAAGTTTCATTGAAATCGTTCAAGGATTAATATATTTTTTCGCAATTTTTGAATATTTTGAAATTTTCGCGTTCGATTTTGATTGGAATTCGTGATTGACATGTCTGGATTTGTTTAAAAAATGAATTTAGTATGTTTCACACAACGTGGAACAATAACATTTTACACGTTTGTAGAGAATTAGTCAGGCTATGATATCCCTCAGTTAGTTTTGCAAAATATTTTATCTGGCGGCGGCCGCCGCCCCTCAAACTTGAACATAACAGAAATTAATAAATTCAAATAGCTATAAAATGAAAACTGCAAGAGATATATTGAAATTTCTTTCAGATTTGTATAGATTATACATTTTTCTATTGAAATTGACGCTTTGGTATCTTCATGGCCCATAGCCTGGACACCTATTTTTTTCTAATAAAGAAATACTTACTGAAAATTTACAAATATATATTTTTTTCAAAGGCTCCGAAGTTGCATGCATTTAACACTATTTTATATGTTGTCTTTCTTTAAATTCTATGTTTTAAGATATACCATTGTTTAAAAAGTCTTTCATTTATAAACTTCTATTATTGTTTTGATTATGTTAGGCAACACACATTACAGGCGTGTGTTATTAAAAAATTTTAAGATGGTCATGGAGTGGGGTAGTTTTTTTTTCAGGAAATTTTTGTGCATTTGTTTGAAACAGTTATTTTCATTCCTGAGATAAATTTTGACAGGTAAGCATCTTTCCGTATATTTTTGCTATCAATATTAAATATTTGTTGTGTATTTTTTCAGATATTCTAAATATATTACAAATATGTAAATTACAGATTATTAAACATAAATTAGGTATGCATAAATACATTTTCGAATTTGCTTGAAATAATTATGTTTTTTTTTTTTAGGATTCATTTCAAGAAAGGGCCTCGTTTTTCTCTTTTTTCAACAACACATTTATAGAGAAAGGATCATTCTATGAATTGTCTGTGGTAATTTTCCAAAATATTCTATTGGATATTCTATGGGACCGGCTAATTAAAGTCGATGCTCTACATCAGGTAAGGCGCAAATAGCAAAGATTGTTCAGTTTTCTATTAAGTTTAACATTTCAGATGAAACCAGTTTTGTGAAGGAATCTGTTTTCCAAGGTGCCGGCTGCATTTTTCATTTAAATCCAAAATAAATTCAACAAATGAATATCTGGTAGAGTAAAATTGAATACATTTGGAGAGAATTCA
The DNA here is from genome assembly GCA_944588485.1 of Phosphuga atrata. NCBI lineage: Eukaryota > Metazoa > Arthropoda > Insecta > Coleoptera > Silphidae > Phosphuga > Phosphuga atrata. The sequence continues at coordinate 43,592,541 of OX155892.1, read as the reverse complement.
TCAGTCTATGAAATTCCTTTTATAATTTTGCAATATATTTTACCTGTCGATGGCCATTGCCTTTTAAGGATTTCCACACTACTTAGAACAATGGAATTCAACACGTTTGTATAGAAAGGATCATTCTATGAATTGTCTGTGTTAATTTTGCAAAATATTCTATGGGACCGGCTAATTAAAGTCGATGCTAAACATAAGGTAAGCTATAACTCTCGGTCCAATGTAGGACAAAGTGGCAACGACCGGTGGTTTTACCTTGGTTAGATTAGGTTACCCGCCGCGAAGCGGGAAGATAAATGAAGACAACATACGCGCGGCAGCGCGAACTCTCGATTCAATATAGGACAAAGTGGCAAGGACCGGTGGTTTTACTTTGGCTAGATTAGGTTGTCCGCCGCGAAGCGGGAAGATAAATCAAGACAACATACGCGCGGCAGCGCGACCTCTCGATTTAATATAGGACAAAGCGGCAAGGACCGTTGGTTTCACTTTGGTTAGATTAGGTTATCCGCCGCGAAGCGGGAAGATAAATCAAGACAACATACGCGCGGCAGCGCGAATTCTCGGTCCAATGTAGAACAAAGTGGCAACGACCATTGGTTTCACCTTGGTTAGATTAGGTTGTCCGCCGCGAAGCGGGAAGATAAATCAAGACAACATACGCGCGTCAGCGCGACCTCTCGATTTAATATAGGACAAAGCGGCAAGGACCGTTGGTTTCACTTTGGTTAGATTAGGTTGTCCGCCGCGAAGCGGGAAGATAAATCAATACAACATACGCGCGTCAGCGCGACCTCTCTATTTAATATAGGACAAAGCGGCAAGGACCGTTGGTTTTACTTTAGTTAGATTAGGTTGTCCGCCGCGAAGTGGGAAGATAAATCAAAACAACATACGCGCGGCAGCGCGAACTCTCGGTCCAATGTAGGACAAAGTGGCGAGGACCGTTGGTTTTACCTTGGTTAGATTAGGTTGTCCGCCGCGAAGCGGGAAGATAAATCAAGACAACATACGCGCGGCAGCGCGAACTCTCGGTCCAATATAGGACAAAATAGCAACGACCGGTGGTTTTACCTTGGTTAGATTAGGTTGTCCGCCGCGAAGCGGGAAGATAAATCAAGACAACATACGCGCGGCAGCGCGAACTCTCGGTCCAATGTAGGACAAAGTGGCAACGACCGGTGGTTTTACCTTGGTTAGATTAGGTTGTCCGCCGCGAAGCGGGAAGATAAAACAAGACAACATACGCGCGGCAGCGCGAACTCTTGGTCCAATGCGGTGCAATACCTTGGTTAGATTAGGTTGTCCGCCGCGAAGCGGGAAGATAAATCAAGACAACATACGCGCGGCAGCGCGACCTCTCGATTCAATATAGGACAAAGCGGCAAGGACCGTTGGTTTCACCTTGGTTAGATTAGGTTGTCCGCCGCGAAGCGGGAAGATAAATCAAGACAACATAAGCGCGGTAGCGCGAACTCTCGGTCCAATGTAGGACAAAGTGGCAAGGACCGGTGGTTTTACCTTGGTTAGATTAGGTTGTCCGCCGCGAAGCGGGAAGATAAATCGAGACAACATACGCGCGGCAGCGCGAACTCTCGGTCCAATGTAGGACAAAGTGGCAAGGACCGGTGGTCTTACCTTGGTTAGATTAGGTTGTCCGCCGCGAAGCGGGAAGATAAATCAAGACAACATACGCGCGGCAGCGCGAACTCTCGGTCCAATGTAGGACAAAGTGGCAAGGACCGTTGGTTTTACCTTGGTTAGATTAGGTTGTCCGCCGCGAAGCGGGAAAATAAATTAAGACAACATACGCGCGGCAGCGCGAACTCTCGGTCCAATGTAGAACAAAGTGGCAACGACCGGTGGTTTTACCTTGGTTAGATTAGGTTGTCCGCCGCGAAGCGGGAAGATAAATCAAGACAACATACGCGCGGCAGCGCGACCTCTCGATTTAATATAGGACAAAGCGGCAAGGACCGTTGGATTCACTTTGGTTAGATCAGGTTATCCGCCGCGAAGCGGGAAGATAAATCAAGACAACATACGCGCGTCAGCGCGAACTCTCGGTCCAATGTAGGACAAAGTGACAAGGACCGTTGGTTTCACTTTGGTTAGATTAGGTTGTCCGCCGCGAAGCGGGAAGATAAATCAAGACAACATACGCGCGGCAGCGCGAACTCTCGGTCCAATGTAGAACAAAGTGGCAAGGACCGTTGGTTTCACCTTGGTTAGATTAGGTTGTCCGCCACGAAGCGGGAAGATAAATCAAGACAACATACGCGCGGCAGCGCGAACTCTCGGTCCAATGTAGGACAAAGTGGCAAGGACCGTTGATTTTACCTTGGTTAGATTAGGTTGTCCGCCGCGAAGCGGGAAGATAAATCAAGACAACATACGCGCGGCAGCGCGAACTCTCGGTCCAATGTAGGACAAAGTGGCAACGACCGGTGGTTTTACCTTGGTTAGATTAGGTTGTCCGCCGCGAAGCGGGAAGATAAAACAAGACAACATACGCGCGGCAGCGCGAACTCTTGGTCCAATGCGGTGCAATACCTTGGTTAGATTAGGTTGTCCGCCGCGAAGCGGGAAGATAAATCAAGACAACATACGCGCGGCAGCGCGACCTCTCGATTCAATATAGGACAAAGCGGCAAGGACCGTTGGTTTCACCTTGGTTAGATTAGGTTGTCCGCCGCGAAGCGGGAAGATAAATCAAGACAACATAAGCGCGGTAGCGCGAACTCTCGGTCCAATGTAGGACAAAGTGGCAAGGACCGGTGGTTTTACCTTGGTTAGATTAGGTTGTCCGCCGCGAAGCGGGAAGATAAATCGAGACAACATACGCGCGGCAGCGCGAACTCTCGGTCCAATGTAGGACAAAGTGGCAAGGACCGGTGGTCTTACCTTGGTTAGATTAGGTTGTCCGCCGCGAAGCGGGAAGATAAATCAAGACAACATACGCGCGGCAGCGCGAACTCTCGGTCCAATGTAGGACAAAGTGGCAAGGACCGTTGGTTTTACCTTGGTTAGATTAGGTTGTCCGCCGCGAAGCGGGAAGATAAATTAAGACAACATACGCGCGGCAGCGCGAACTCTCGGTCCAATGTAGAACAAAGTGGCAACGACCGGTGGTTTTACCTTGGTTAGATTAGGTTGTCCGCCGCGAAGCGGGAAGATAAATCAAGACAACATACGCGCGGCAGCGCGACCTCTCGATTTAATATAGGACAAAGCGGCAAGGACCGTTGGATTCACTTTGGTTAGATCAGGTTATCCGCCGCGAAGCGGGAAGATAAATCAAGACAACATACGCGCGTCAGCGCGAACTCTCGGTCCAATGTAGGACAAAGTGACAAGGACCGTTGGTTTCACTTTGGTTAGATTAGGTTGTCCGCCGCGAAGCGGGAAGATAAATCAAGACAACATACGCGCGGCAGCGCGAACTCTCGGTCCAATGTAGAACAAAGTGGCAAGGACCGTTGGTTTCACCTTGGTTAGATTAGGTTGTCCGCCACGAAGCGGGAAGATAAATCAAGACAACATACGCGCGGCAGCGCGAACTCTCGGTCCAATGTAGGACAAAGTGGCAAGGACCGTTGATTTTACCTTGGTTAGATTAGGTTGTCCGCCGCGAAGCGGGAAGATAAATCAAGACAACATACGCGCGGCAGCGCGAACTCTCGATTCAATATAGGACAAAGTGGCAAGAACCGTTGGTTTCACCTTGGTTAGATTAGGTTTTCCGCCGCGAAGCGGGAAGATAAATCAAGACAACATACGCGCGGCAGCGCGAACTCTCGGTCCAATGTAGGACAAAGTAGCAACGACCGGTGGTTTTACCTTGGTTAGATTAGGTTATCCGCCGCGAAGCGGGAAGATAAATCAAGACAACATACGCGCGTCAGCGCGAACTCGATTCAATATAGGACAAAGCGGCAAGGACCGTTGGTTTCACCTTGGTTAGATTAGGTTGTCCGCCGCGAAGCGGGAAGATAAATCAAGACAACATACGCGCGGAAGCGCGAACTCTCGGTCCAATGTAGGACAAAGTGGCAAGGACCGTTGGTTTCACCTTGGTTAGATTAGGTTGTCCGCCGCGAAGCGGGAAGATAAATCAAGACAACATACACGCGGCAGCGCGAACTCTCGGTCCAATGTAGGACAAAGTGGCAAGGACCGTTGGTTTTACCTTGGTTACGTAAGTTTATCCGTTTTTGATTATCCGTGTTCTTGTGAGAAGATAAAATTAAAAAAAGGAATTTAAATCAAAATTCTGATTTTTCGCTCATTGTTAGGTTGAAATTCAAATCAGATTCAAAGAGATATCTTGAAATCTCTAAATTGCTGATTTCGGCGACTCTGGCTCTTGATTAGCAACACAGCAACGTCAAAATTCGCAATTTTTCACAAATTTCTACAAGAAAACGAAGATTTCACACTTTTCTTTTAGCAGATTCCTAAAATTCAGACCATTTTACATCAGAAACAGTTGCTTCCGTTCAAATTTGAATTCTAAAATTTATTTCATAAACCGCAATATTTACGAGTTTTTTTGAGAATAATTGGAGCTTTTAAATTGAATTTAGATTCCAACGGTACAACACGCGTCTTCCTCGAATGTATAGCAACAGAGTTATTGGCGAAAAACTTTCAGTATTACCATTTCACTGCGGAACGAACAGCCTTTCAATATTTATCGGCATTTTCGATTCAAATTCGAATACAACTCATCAAGTTCTATTAAAATATGCTGCATGAATTTTCTGCGGCTGACGGTCCAGACGTGGCCGACGTTTGAAATCTCCCTCCAACTGTTTTCTTGATTTTCAAACATTTGCGTTTTTCATTTCCCTACATTTCTAATAAATTCTTCTAGCATGAATCGATAGAGTAAACTTTCCTCTACCAGCGGAGCAAATTTTATCATTCCTTTGCAAACCGTTTTACCAGGATTTTTTTTAAATGCAATTCATTTGCCAGGATTCGGGATGGCTAGCAACGGTTGCATAGTTAACTCCGCCCCACAGAAGTTTCCTTCCATTTTCCGTGGTGAATAGTGTCCGGGAAAATTTTATTTCTCAGATTTGTTAAAGTTGGAAAATTCTACATTAGAAACAATTGAATATTCTTGCAAATTCACACTCTTACTTAAGTAAAAGTAAGCTCGGCCATATTTGATTAGAGTTTTTACTGATTTTATAAAAGAAAACTATTGTTTTACAAATTTCTGATTGGACATTCTGAAAATTCGGCTAATTTTACATGGGGGGCGATGTAAGTTTTTGGGTCATCTGGTGATTTAAAATCCATTTTCCAAACGGTGAGAATTACGATATTACGTATTTCCTACAAGAACAGTTAAAAATTGCACATTTAATTTGGAATCTAAAAGTGTATTCCGCGACTTCCTAGCATGTATAACAAAATAGTTATTGTTGAAAAACGATCAGTTCTAAGATAAAGCCATCTCTAAATTTATCCGGTTTATCTTTTTAAAATCGCATAGTGCTCATTGAGGCCTATTGAAATGTGCTGCATGAACTTAAAAATGTCGTGTACTTTTCTGCTTCGTCTTCGAAAAATCATATCATAATCATAACACAGATCTATAGAGCGCACTTTCTTTTAACAAACGCATAAAGTTTTATGTAGTTTACATAAGTTTTATATAGAGTGTACATGTTTCTATTGAAATTGACATATCTGTAGTCGACAGACTTGATACAGGATTTTATTAATAAAGAAATTCTTGCAAATATATTTTTTTGTCCAATTTTCCGGAGTCTAAGAAACATGCATCTAGCGCTATTTTATAGAGCAGATTTTCATCTAAAAGTTGTGTAATTTTTATTTTTCCAAAGCGAACCGTTTTGGCGGAAGAGCCCATTTAAACCCATGTAAATTGAAAAACGAAATTCAGAGAAGGGGTAAATTCTTCGATAATTTCTTCGATATATTTTGGGATTTTATATTTTTTGTTTCTACGACTAAACCGAAGGTTTTTGCAAAATTTGTAAAGAATACGTTTTTGTAGACACCGCCGTCTTACATACGGATATCCCGGTTATAATTTTCCATCTTGAGGCGTTGACGAGATATTTCCATAAAATTGTTCACGAGAAAATCATTCTTCACGACGTCCCCATTGGAGTGGAAGCGTTCTAATTTTGTCAACTCATACCTCTGGTGGATACCCACATTCAGCATAAGTTTCATTGAAATCCTTCAAGGATTAATATATTTTTTCGCAATTTTTGAATATTTTGAAATTTTCGTGTTCGGTTTTGATCGGAATTTCGTGATTGACATGTCTGGATTTGTTGAAAAAAATATTTTAATAAGTTTCACACAACGTGGAACAACAAAAATTGACACATTTGTAGAGAATTAGTCAGTCTATGATATCCCTCAGTTAGTTTTGAAAAATATTTTATCTGGCGGCAGTCGCCGCCCCTCAAACTCAAAGTCGCACACGAGGTAAGACATTCAAATAACTATAGTTTGAAAACTTGGACAGTTGTATTCAAAATTCTTTCAGTTCGGCGTAGCTTATAGATCTTTCTATTGAAATTTGGTATTCTCGTGGCCGATAGCCTTGACACATAATTTATTTTTTCTGACCAAGACCACATACCCGCGGCAGCGCGTATGTGGTCTTGATATATCTGGTCTTGACTAATCTGGTTTTGATTCACCCCATCAGATCTGATAAATCAAGACAACATACGCGCGGCAGTCGATCCAATATAGGACAGTGTTTCAAGAACCGTTGGTTTAACCCCGGATAGATTAGGTTGCCCGCCGCGAAGCGGACAGATAAATCAAGACAACATCCGCGCGGCAGCGCGAACTCTGGATTCAATATAGGTCAATGTGAAAAAGGACCGTTGGTTTAACCCCCGTAGATTAGGTTTCCCGCCATAGAAATCCAGACCACATACGCATCCCTCGAAGTCAAACCGGAACTGATACTAATGGATTCAAATAGCAACAACTCGAAAACTGCAATAGATATAATAAAAACTCTTTCAGATCTATTAAGATCATAGATATTTCTATTGAAACAATTTGACCATTTGGAATTTTCATGGCCGATAACCTTGACACTGGATTTTTTAAATAAAGAAATACATGAAAATTAAATCAAAGTTGACATTAACGTCAGTTGAGTAATTTATTGGTTATTATTTTTTTTTGTGAAACTTTAATTAACATAATTTTGCGTGTTAAGTGTTGCTAATTGTCTAAAAGCAAACTTACTATAATTGGAGGAGTGATACTGGAAATCAAGAGTTGCCAACCTTCATAAAAGGAGGTTACTATATATGATGAAGTGAAGTTAGTAACTAAGGTTTGCAATTTTGACGAAAAAAAAGACAACAATGTAACTTTAACAAATAGTTGGTGAGATTATGTTTGAGTATGTTGGTAACTCAAAAACACAAGATACCAACTTGATTAAAACAATATGTTGGTTATGTTGAACGTCAAAGTTGACAACATCAATGTCACTTAATCAATTTAAAGGTTATGAAAGTTTTAGTGAGATTTTCAGTAACTTTTTACTCCACAGCTGATTTTTTATCGTCCCTGTTGTACACCTTAGTAACTAATATCACATCGTTAGATATAGTAACCATTTTATGAACGTTGGGAACTTTTCATTTCTAATATCATTCCTTAAATTAAAGTCACTTTGATTTCAGACAATTGGTAACATTATATGATTAAGTACACCTCAAAAGTGTTTGATTATATTATTTTAAAAACCTGACAGCATTAAAATCATTTGAGACGGATGAATTATTAGTTAATATTCTGTGCAGTAGGAGTTGTACATCTTGCAACTCATACAACCTTAGCTGATGCGCTTTCTACAAGAATCGCGCAGCTCGCAATTCTGATTACTCTTTCATATACAAATGTCAAAATTCATTATACAATTTCACCCTCATCAATTATTCCACCTTTAGCAACTATTCCATTCTTTTCAACTCTTCCATCCACAAAAACTATTCCATTCTGAAAAATACGATCCACATGTACTAGTTTATTACTAAAAGAAATATGGTTATTGACAATTATCTGAATTAACACCTAATTTTTAATAATGGATAAGAATTCCTCTTGCCCCAATATCATCTCTCATACGACTAGGCATAAATATAAACAAGTTGGCTATTTATTCTTCTTCTGCTGCAAAAATAAGCTCTGTGATCGCGGTTGGGGTAAGAAGTCTAGCTTGAATTCTTCGTTTATACCATAAATATTCTATCGGATTTAGGTCGGGACTGCATGCTGGCCACTCAATAACCCGAAGACCGATTTTTTGTAATTTTATCTTGCACGATTCTTGCGATGTGCGGCTTCGTATTGTCATGCATAAAGATAATTTCTTCAATGTAGTCGACGTAAGCGACTACATTGGAGAAGAATTACTTAACCTAACGTAACCTAGCACCCGTTAATCCTTCTCTCCCGTGACAACGGGCGCCCCCTAATGATGAAAGCAGGGTCAGTTCTGGCTCCAACAGAAATTGCACTCTAAATCATATATATATATATATATATATATATATATATATATATATATATATATATATATATATATATATATATATAAATATATATATATATATATATATATACATGTTCGTATACATACATGTGTTCGTGCGGGCCATACTTCGTTCGTTGGACCCATACTTCGTAAGGCTAGTTTCATACCTGCGAGGTTCTACGCGACGCGGTTCTGGTTCGGCGCGGTTGAGGCGGTCGCCTCAACCGCGCCTCAACAAGTGTGAAGTGATCAAAGCGGTGAAATTCAAACCTCTTGGAGACCGGACCGGCACCGCGGTACACCTTTTGGCCCCTCGAGCCGCGTCGGCAGTACACGGCTCTCAGACGGCGCCAACGGGGGTCTAGGGGTATGCACACAGATGCAGCCCAACACAGACAAGCGTTTTAGTTTCCATTTCGCATTCGCATATTTTTTATAAATTATGAACATTATTTTTCTATAACTTTTTATATTATTATTTTATTTGTGGTCATGGATGTGGACATGGATTTACTAATTTCATTAGTTCAAGAAAGGCCAGTGATTTGGGACAAAACTAGAGAAAGATATAAGGGCAGAAATAAAACCTTTAAATCGTGATTTTGAACAACTGGATGACAATGAGAAAGATAAATTTGGTAAGTTACTTAACATTTCATTTATTATTAAATATATTTTTTCTTCAGTTATTTCAATAAGTAAATCAGATTTTTGAATGCTGCCATTTTACAGTGCCAACTTCAGTTAAAAAGTAGTCACTTAGAACATCTCTCACATTTAGTGCTGCTAATCCTGCCCTTGTTCTTTCCCCTGTGTATGTCGGAATATCTTCTAGTTCTTTGATCGACAAGGTATTCTCAGTTTCATAGCCATCTCACGTCACGTACGAAATTATGTAAAACTACACAGGCCTTTACAATGTCTGTAGCATAGTCGGGATCTAAGTTAATAGCTCGATGGAAGTATTAGATCGTTCGTAGGACATAAATATGATAAATAGTCATTTATAGCTGTCTGGCTTCGAATCATGCGCGTTGTGTACGGTGCTTAGGTTTGCTTGTTTGTTGGTCGTATATGTGCCTGGGGTGTTTAATTACATTAAACTTTAAAAACATATACGGAAGTTATTAAATGATATGCAACCGTATGATGTGACCGAGTATTTTGCAAAAATAAAAGAAATATAGAGTTTTATTAAGTCATAATTCATATTTACATTAAATCACATTACATTAAACTTTAAACATCATAATATCGAAATTAAAACCAGAAAAGTATGTATCAGATCTGGCTAGTTCACCCCTATCCCCAGTAATAGCTAACATATTTCTTACAGATTTTGAGGAAAAGGCAATTTCATCGGCTACACTTAAACCTACACAGTAGTTGAGATATATGGACGACACATTTGCAATCTGGCCCCATGGCAGACCGGAGCTGGACAAATTCCTTACCCATCTTAACTCCCAACACGACCACATCAAATTCAGAATGGAGGTAGAAAAGCATCAACGACTCCCTTTCCTGGATGTTTTGGTATAGAAGAAATCAGACGGCACCTTGATTCACAAAGTGTACCGGAAACCAACGCATACGGACAGATATCTGAACACTTCTTCATCACCCCAAACTAGCATCTGTAGTCAACACTCTTACCACCCGATTTAAAAGACTAGGCGACCAGCTTAACTTACCAAAGGAACTGACGAACTTACGAGAAGCTCTTTCTTCAAATGGATATCCAAACCGGCTAATATCCAGAGTTTTCCGTCATACAAAGAACCGTAACCCAGTGGTTTCCAACCTTTCTGTACCTGCGCCCCCCTTTTTCATAAAAAAACTCTTGCGCCGCCCTAAATTTTTGTAACATTCTAATTTCACAAATCACCTAATATCACCTTATCTTAATTTATTTAATAGGTTAAAAAATAATATACCATATTATGTATAAATAATAAATATAGACACAAAATTTATATTATCTTTTAAAAACAAATCTTACAAAAATACAAAGAACATAATATACATGATTGTCACAATTAGTACGTAATAATATTTATCATTATCATTAATATTCAATGTGAGGGTTGGGCTTGTTTATCGGTACAAATTTTCTCAAACCGAGGTATCATTGATGATATCGCTATTCTCAGTACCTTTTTAATCACTAATCGAAATCGATATTTTCTCTTTAAAACTGCCATTGCAGAAAAACCAGTTTCGCATAAGTAAGATATTACAAATGGCAAATTCCTAAAGTTTTCTTGTCAAAGTAGGAAAATATTTCTGTACTTAGCCAAAACCTTACAATATTATTTTCTTGTTGAAACATTTACTTTAATCTGCAGTCAAGATAAATCTATTATCATTTCTTGCTCTGCTGTCGGAAGCCAAAATCGTCATATTCTTTAATCACAAATGGATTTCTTATCTATTCGTATTTCGAAATGTCAAGATCCTTAAAGTAAACCGAGAATTGCTTCCATAGACTGGTTGTGAAGTGATTATTAATAATAACTTTAGTTTCTTCTTCTTTTATCTGCAAGACAAGTAATTTCAAAATTGGGAAACATGTCGAAGTTATTGTTTTTAAAATTTAGTAAGCAAAGTTCCATTTTTTCATAACTGCAGTAATTTTCTCTTTCTGCGCCAGAGCATGTATAGTACTGAGTTTTTAAAAAATATCCACTAAATACACAAGATTTGCAAAGAATTTTGCATTATTCAAGTTTGCTTCATTTCTTTTATCATCAGTAAGAAATATGGCGATCACGTGCGTCACAAAAATATAGAAGCATCTATATTCTGCATCCATGTCATCACACAATTTTGCGAGGAACCCTTCTCTTAATAGGCAATTTTAAAAAAAAATTACAACTATTATATTAATTTCAAATACTGTTAGTAGAACTTTACCTATATCTTTTGAAACAAGTGATTGTTTTTGAATCATTGAATGGGCCCAACGAACAGCCACCTTTAGAACTAATGCCCGTAGATCAGCGTTTTTCCAATACAGGAGTGCATCTTTAAGTACATATGTTGCTTCATCTACGTGCAACGCGAAAGTAGATAGTTTTATTTACTTTATTTTTTTAGATATATTAAATTCTTCTTATCACGATATTATCTGCTTGTGGAATCATTCTAAGTTCATGAACATATTCGATTCGCCAAAGCAAACACATTGGTCGTTCTTGACAATTAATAACCCTACATGTAGAACCAAATGATAAGTACAATGGATTATATTTTCTACATATAGAATCACTATTTTTCGATGTTATATTCTCGCTATTTACATTACTTCTACTTGTACGATAAGTTTTTAGAGAACTCGACAGCTTCAAAAATTATATTTTCGTAACAGCAACGCGCTCCCCTTGCAATGGTCTCCCGCCCCCCGCGGGAATGGAAGGGGAATGGTAGGGGAATGGAATGAATGGAATGGAATTGAATGGAATGGAAATAAATGGATTTTTTTGTTTTTAAAACTCTCCAAGCAGTGGAGCGACTTATTCCAGTATCGATTTCAATTCTTCTAGTCGAGATTCAGAGCATTTCGGGTTCAGAGCAATTACTGCAAAAATATCTGGTGCTCTTTCATATATATATATATATATATATATATATATATATATATATATATATATATATATATATATACACATATATATATATATACACATATGTGTATGTATATGTATATGAATATGTATATGTATATGTTTATGTGTATGTATATGTATATGTTATGTATATGTATATGTATATGTATATGTATATGTTTTTGTATATGTATCATATACATATACAAAAACATATACATATACATATACATATACATAACATATACATATACATATACATATACATACACATACACATAAACATATACATATACATATACATATACATATACATATACATATACATATACATATACATATACATATTCATATACATATTCATATACATATACATACACATATGTGTATATATATATATATGTGTATATATATATATATATATATATATATCATATAAGGAATATATATATATATATATATATATATATATATATATATATATATATATATATATATCGAGTTATGGGTTATACTCGTTTTTAGTTATAGCCTTTATTTTTCAACGCTTGGTCGAATGTGACTGGGATAAAAAAATTTATTACCAAAGTGAAACCAGGGAATCCACTGATGAATTTATGTTTTACCGGAATAATCCGGAAGTACCCGGAGAGAGTATAAGACATCTTCTGTCACTCTTTGGCATACTTTGCTCGAGATGCCTTGTTTGAGCCGTTTCGCTACGTCAAAGCAAGTGACGCGAAACGGGCAAGACCTAAAAATGTCAGGGGCTGAATGCCGGCGGTTCTTAAAAGCGACTAAAAACTAGTTGTAGAACATTATTCACTGACTATAACTGAAACATCTGAATCTATCGATAATTGTTCTAGTTCTTAAATATCTGACGACACGGATGCATTTGTAGATACAAACCCAGACAAAACAGACAATTGGCCAAAACGGGCGCCATCACTTGCTGACACGAGACAAAATCGTCCACATATGGCCTTGAGGAACGAAACCGGATGTTTACGCCTGCCGAACCGGAAGTAGGTAAGTAGGTAGGAATTTTGCATTTGCTTCTACACCGTTCGCTGACGGTCGACAGTATATTGCGTACGGTGTGCCAACTTGCCGATTCACAGAAACCACGATGTCGCCACGACCAATAAAACTAAACTGTCAAGATTTTAATCTGCCTTCAAGATCTACAAAAGTGCAAATGGCACTACTTACTGTCCCACAGTGGCAGATCAAGAACAGACCGGACCGTGTCCAAAGCTATTAAGAGTTGCAAAAATTTCTCAACTGGCAGAGTTATTGCAAGATAGGAAATGCGCATTTAGCCTTCTAGTCCTTCAGCCAGGAATTGCTGGCAATTCAAAACAAAGTTTGCACCTTTCGCTTTTGCAACTACGACTGCAGAAAAAAATGTTTTCGGACAAAACTTAATCTTTGTCAACTCCTTGACCAAATCTGACCGAGAACAGACCCCCAAGCAAGTTTCGCACAGAAAAGTTAGTTCTTGAAATCAGTGAAAATCATTTTAGAACCAGTGATATTTATGGAATTATGTTCCAAAATGTTTGTGGTAATGTAAACTTTTTTCAGTTCCTATTTTTAAATGTATTTAGTTTATTACGAAACTAAATACATTTAAAAAAGGTTTTCTTTTTGTAACAAACAAATTAACAAGTATTTGATTTATCCGATGCATATATGTTTTGGTGAAAAATCTAAATCTTTGACCACGTTTATCACTTAAATTGATGGCTGGTTTCATTAAAAAAATATTTTAATAGGTTTACAACATGTAGAACAATAAAAGTGTACAAAGTATCCATTTGTAGAGAAAAAAACGATTTGACTAACACCTGAATATCTAACTCATCAATTTCGCAAAATATTTTGACGCGTTTTTTTTTAATAACTATCCGGATTTGTCCAACTACCCGGATACTACCAAACCTGAATTTTATTTTTCCGCGACAAACCGTTTTCAAGGAAGATTTTTTTTCGCAAACCTCGGTCCGCATTCTCCATTTAAACCCGTGTAAATTGATAAACCAAATTCAAAGAGGGTATCCATTAAAAATATTTTACAAAATTTACATAGTATACTTTTTAGTAGGCACCGACGTCTTACATAAAGTGATTCCGGTTTAATTGTCTATGTTGAGGCGTTGACGAAATATTTGCAAAAAACCTTAGCAAGCAAAACTTAGCAAACCTTAGCTAGCAAACCTTAGAAGCAAAAATAATTCCCCACGCCGCGCTGCTCCCGTTGGAGGAGGAGCGTTCAAATTTGGTGTATTTCTTATGGATACCCATATTCAGTAAAAGTTTCATTGATATCCTTAAAGGGTAATAAAGTAAATAATATAAAATAAAATATAAGTAAAGTAATTTTTTCGCAATTTTTTAATATTTTTAAATTTTTGTATTCAGTTTTTGGTTGGCATGTTTTGATGATTGACATGTCTGGATTCATTTCCACGCTTCGTGGAACAATAAAATTGAAACAAATTGTAGAAAATTAATCAGCCTATGAAATTCCTTTGAAAATTTTTGCAAAATATTTTATCTGACTGCGACCGTCGCCCATCAAACACCGTCTTTGGCTGAAACTAATAAACTCAAATAACTATAGCCGAAAAACAGCTATATTAAAAAATCTTTCAGTTTTCTATTAAATTATTTTTTTCTATTTTTGGATAATTGAGCTTTTTCTCTAAATATAGCTTTTTCTTATCAAAGTGGCAACCTTGTTGGTTCAACCTAGGTTACATTGGATTGCACACCGCGAAGCGGCAAATAAATCAGGACGCACGACAGCGCGAACTCTCGATCCAAAGTATTTTTAGCGCGCTGTCCAAAGCGCGCCCTCGAATTAACTCGATCGTACACGTTGAGGGGTTAATCCAGGTTAGATTAGGTTCCACACCGCGAAGAGGCAGATAAATCAAGACCACATACGCGCGACAACACGAACTCGCAATCCAAAATCGGATAATTTGGCAAGGACTGTTGGTTTAACCCAGGTTAGACCGGGTAGCACACCACGAAGCGGAAGATAAATCAAGACCCCATAATCGATAATAAGATAAAGTGGCAAGGACTGTTGATTTAACATTAGTAACATTTAAAAAATGCGCAAATGCGCCCAAACGCAGTTCAATGAACTAATTGCGAGGGATTTATCCGAGGCATCAACAATAAATATGGATACTGCCTGGGACAAGGTTAAAACAACAATGCTGAATGAAGGGAGCAAGTCGTGGGCAAGAAGGACCAAACAGCGAAAAAGCCATGGATGAACCAGGATATCATTAACCTTATGGAAGAAAAGCGTAAACACAAAAAGACCCATAAAGAAACAGACTATACAGACTATTAAAACGACAAATACAACATAACATAAGGAAGGACAACGAAACATGTATGGAATAAAACTGCCGTGAAATGGAGGAGCTACATAACAAGCACGATGCCTTCAATATGCATAAAAAGCTAAAAGAACTTACAGGATATACGAGAAAAAAAATACCAATGGTCACAAGAAACATACACGGAGATATTCAGCTAACAGAGGAAGATAAAGAGCGAACCTGGGAAGAATACGTGACAAACCTGTTTGCAGCGGAACAAGAGTATTCAATGGAGGAAGATGGACAGACGGATCATTTAGGTATTCTTAAATCGGATGTGGAAAAAAAAGATTAAGACAGCAAAAAACAACAAAGCTGTAGGACCCGACAACATTCCGATAGAAATGTGGAAAACATTGGACGACATAAACTTGACCAGCCTTACAGAATTTCTAAATAGAATATATGAAACAGGTGAAATTCCAAGAGAGTGGCTTAAATCATTGTTTAATCCGCTACCTAAAAAGAACAATTCTAAGTCATGTCAGTCATGTGATCCTAAGTCATGATGATCAGAAGACCGATGGAGGACAGAAGAGAAGGGGCAAATATTGGAGGGGCACTAATTAATAATCTTAGATTCGCGGACGATACTGCAATAATGGCGGAAAGTGGAGAAGAGCTACAAACACTATTAGAGAGAGTTTACCAAGCATGCGAAGAAGTAGGATTTACCATTAACATAGAAAAAACGAAATTCATTGTAATAAGTAAAAACCCGAATACTTACCCTGTTCTCACACTAAATGGAAATCAAGTAGAGCGGGTTCAAAAATACAAATATCTTAGAACAGTCATTAATGACCTACTAGATCTCGATGGAGAAATCAAGATCAGGATAGAAATGGCTCGAAAGACATTTATTGAATACTCTTCAATGTCCACAAATAGAAGTTTGTGCCTGCGAATTAGATTAGGGTTCATGGAGTGTTATGTGTGGTCAGTGGACAGGAATGAATGTTGAAGAACTGTTCCATGTGACAAGAGACAGAGACGCATTCAGAAAGGTGGTCGCCAACCTTCAATGAGAAGACGGCATCAGAAGAAGAACATTTTAAATTAGTTTGCATACTGCGAAGCGGCATACAACTTTGACGAAAAAAAAGTTTGTCGTAGAGTTGATTTTTTTTAACTTCTTCTTCTTAGGACGTCGTCTCCGTAACGAAGATTGGTGGTGCGTGACCACACTTCTGAAAATCTGTATAGATCTGTCCGAACCATAGACGCAGATCCTTTAGCCATGAGTTCTGCCATCTGCCCACAGATCGTTTGCCCTCAATATTTCCTTCGATGAAGAGTTGGAGGAACTCGTACCGCTCCCCCCTCATAACGTGTCCGATGTATTGGAGCTTTCCTTCTTTGATAATTTTCAGCAGTTCTTTACCTTTACCTATTCTCCTTAACACTTCCTCGATGGATATCCTGTCTACCCAGGATATGCGCAGTATACGGCGATACAAGTAGATCTGGAAGGCGTCAATCTCTCCATAGATTGGCAGAATGTCCAGCTCTCGGAGCCATAGAGTAGCACTGGCAAGATATAACAGAGCAATATGCGTATGCAGAGCTGTGGGTTTAGGTCTCTACTGGTAAAGAGGTTCTTCATGGAGATAAATGTCCTTCTGGCCTGTTCTATCCTGGATCTGATTTCCATTTTGGGGTCACTGTTCTCCTTGACGAGGGCTCCAAGATATTTAATGGACGGCACTTGTTCCACAACCTGGTTGTTAATTTGGAGGGTTGTTCGTCTTGGTGCCTTGGAGAACACAACCACCTTGGTCTTGGCAACGTTTATGTGTAGACCATGCTGTGTGCTATGTTCAAAGATAAGACCCATCATATTCTGGAGATGTGGGAGGCTGTCGGCGAGCACGACCGTATCGTTGGCGAATCGTATGTTATTAATAAGGGTGCCGTTGATTTTTTTAAACTTGGATATGTTATTTGTCACATTTGACAACAACAACGTCATTTCTACAATTAGTAGATTAAGTTATGTCTGACAATGTTGGTAACTCAACAACACAAGTTACCAACTTGAATAAAATAATATATGTAGGTTATGTTGAAAGTCAAAGTAGACTAAAATTAATATGTCATTTAATTAATTTATTGGTTATGGAGTTTTCAATTACATTTTAGTAACTTTTACACCACAGCTGTTTTTTTTCGACAATGTTGTAAGACTTAGAAACTAATATCACATCGTTAGTTACAGTAAGGTTCTCTTCGTTAGATTTAAACGTGAAATACGAAATGAATGACAGCTTCTATGCGAATAATGTGACGTTTAATAATTGTTTGGAAATTACGGAGTACTATATTTAAAAATAGTATCAACGTACAGCTCTCAAGCCATCAACGAATCGTAAACCAAATGTTAATGGGTGATTTTGAATTATTACAAAACATTAATCGCGGATTGTTACATATGTGTGTGTTATGATGTATTTACATAGTCCACGAACTGTACAATAATGGGCATTTACAATAGGGGTCGTAGATAAAATTATTTGAACTGATTGAATGTTTAGCAATAGTATATTTTGTGTAGGGATTGCAATCCGAAAAACCGGGTACGGTAATCCGGCGGATCCGGCATCACTAAACGTTTATCGAATCCGGTACCAATATACCGGATCCGGTCATCGGATCCGGTGATGCTAATTTTTTGTAAAATAATACCGCTGTTGCATAAGTAGGTACTTAAATGCGTGGTGCGCATGCTTTATGGCGCATGGTTTAGTAATGTATACTTAAAATAATTACCCTATTTGCCGGTGTATAACGCGCACCTTTTTTCCAAAGAAAATGTCTCTAAAACCGTGTTGTGCCGTTGTTGTGTTGTCCGCGTTATAGGCGCACAAAAAGTAGGTTAAATTTTAGGGTGCGACTTATATACCGGCAAATACAGTATTTATAGTAAGTTAATTAAACTAAATAGTTATAAACAAATTATTGTGATAATTGTGCCATTCATTAGACAGATTCATCATGATGTCTGTCATAAATATGACATTAAAACTTGCTACTATGCTCAAATACATAATTGTTGTAGGTAATTTACTTAATCTACTGAGATCACAGTAGATTAAGTAAATTTATTATGTTAGATATAATAAAGTTAAATACTAAAATTCTATCGGTGAAATTTAACTAGTGTACTGTACTAGATTTTTAATTGTTTGTCTAATTATAAATGTGTGTGTGTGTGTGTGTGTGTGTAAAGTACCTATATAATAAAAATCACTCAATTATCCCGCAAACAGTCCATTTTGAAATGAAAAGGGACAGTTATCCTGATCATATCAACCGAATTTCGATCCAAACATCGATCCGGCCGGATCGATTTAGAATGAAATTGAATAAGATGGAAATTCGGCCGAATTCGGCCGAATTGAAAATGACACCGGATTGCAATCCCTAATTGTGTGCATCAGGAGTAGTGCAATTTGCAATTTCCCTTAATTTCCACACATTCACAACCCAGGTAGCGCTACAGCAATCGCACATCTTTCAAATCTACTTACTGTTACATGAACCACATACTCAGGAAAAATCATGTGGCAGTCTCTTCAATATTCTACATACTTCCACCATTACAACTACTCCATCTACAACAATCAACTCATCAACTTTTTCACCCTATTGAACTATTCTATCCACAACAACTCTTCCGACCAAAGGAATACGATCCGCATGTACTAGTAAATATAAATAAAAAATGTATAAATCAATTTATCAAATATATAATAAAGTAAATGAGGAAGAAGTTTTGATTTTCGTTTTGTATACAGTTTGTTGAAAAATAACCGACCATGTGATTTGCCAAAATAAATAGAACTTCGAATTAAAAATAGTTTCGATCTAGGTTTATCATTAATTACTATATTAACAGGAATTCGAATAGTTGACTATTTGAATTCGAATGGTATTAATATTGCACAACAAATTGGATAAAAATTTCCCTTTGCTGGAAAAATTACTTCAATATATTTATTTTATAATGCCATGCCATTTAAAAAATCAAATATGGCGGCCTTAAAATGGCTATTTTATTTTCAAGAAAAAACAAACTAATTTATTAATCTGTTCTGTAGAAAAAGTTTTATGACCTAAAAATTCTTTTACAACCTGAAACATGAATTACCTACCTACTTCAATAAACTACTAAAAAAATCGAATCTACTATGGCGGCTCCAAAACTCAAAAATAGCAAGAAACAGCGTTTTCCATATATTGTGTCATTATTCTCCTGTGTAAATCAATTAATTTCCCAAATTTAGATCATGGATATATGCTTTGTGGAAAATGATGTGTGGAAATCGACATATGCTACACAAAGTAGCAGCTGTCCTGGAGCAAATTTTGGTGATTGTTAGTAGTTTATTGAAGAAAAACCAAAGAATATGCGATGGGGCTATAGTCGGAATTCGTAGCAATGTCACCTAAAGAAGCAATCTATTTCCGTAATAAATGCATAACTTTCACTTTCTTTTTCTTCATTTTTTGAATTTTCATTTTCTTGACCTTTATTTTCTCGATCATCATCGATCATTTTCTTAGTCTTCAATTTCTTCTTCTTCGCTACTAATATTGCTTTGTTACTCTCCTAACAAGCGTACCACTTTTAGCATATTTGCCCCATTGTCTGTTATATTGAAGACTTGATTCAAATCAAGGTATGAGGAAGCATGTCTTTCCTTCAATTCACTCATCGCGAAGGTCCTTTATTCTCATCGCCAAGGTCCTTTTACAGTTATTATTTCCGACAAATTGAAAGTTGATTCCTAATATACTTCTATCTAATCTACTTGATTCATCAACTTTTAAAAATAATAATAGGGAATATGCAAGTGATTTAAATTTACTTAATCTACTTAATTAAATTTACCCCAGATACTATATGATCTAGACATTACATGCCATAAAACTTGAATCAAAAAGGCCAAAACATGCGAGCGATATTCAAATTTGCGAAACGCATCACCATTGGTCTAATCGAAATATGCTCTTTGACGTTACCTAGTGCGATTTTGGTATATGGTGAGATTATAAATTATCAAGAACAATGACAAAGTGGTTTAAATGAATTTAAATGAAATATGTGTTATATCGTTTATTTCCATTAATTAATTAAATTTGTGTATTCGGGATTTCCACAAATCACATAACCTCAAGACTATATCGCTGACAGGTTGATAGCTCTGAATTTGAACGGTACCAACCTTGAAAAATTAAATTATTAAAGCACTCGGGGAGCCATTAACGAACCCATATGAGTGAAGTAGGGAAAGATGAATCTTTATAGGCTAGCCTCCCCCGCCCTATGGGGAGTTACATGTAAAATCTTAGCTCCCCCGCCTTATTATTAATTATTAATGCTGTACAAAATAGTACAGTATGTGAGCGTGAACGTGTGTGTGTTTCAACTTCCGGTTTCCGGTCTCGACTTCCAATTTCTGGTTTAGACTTCCGGTTTCCGGTTTCGACTTCCGCTTTAAACTTCCTGTTTCTTGTTTCGACTTCCGGTTTCCGGTTCCGACTTCCGGTTTCCGGTTTCGACTTCCTGTTTCCGGTTTCGACTTTCGGCGACAATTAATTCGGTGTTTATCCTATTAAGAGTTTGACCTAGTTTTTGGTCATGAAACATGAACCCGTGTAAAGAATCGTGGGAAAGTTAAAACCATCGAGTCAGCATTTTCCTGTTCAACTTGTCTGGGTGAGTCATTTATCACGTGACACGTACGGAGTATTTTGATTGGCTTATCGAATATCCGTTTTGGATATAAATAGGAGGCAAATATAATAGAATGAATTTAATATTCATTCTCTATATCAATTTTTTTTTATCATTCTATATATAATATCAACGCAATGTCATTAACAACTCCAACGATAACCATACCAGATTCAGGGATAAGTTCACCTACATTGTTGGATGATTTATTACAAGAGTTCGATGAAGAGATTAAAAGTGAATGTCGTCTCATAAACGTAGTTGCTCAGCTAGCAAGTCATTATCAGTTTCAACTGGATTCAGCGCAGTTCGAGGATATTATCAGTGTGTTCGAATATTCAATTCAAAAAACAGTCTAACTTTAATCCCAATTGAGCGGTCTACATTAAAAAATCAATGGCAGAAGGTGAATAATTTCTTTACAACTAAGCGACAAGGAGGTGTTAAAAGGAAGTGTTCCAACTGCAGTTGTTTGCTAGAAGCTGACAAGGAAAGAATATCATATACTAAAGTGACCACATTTTCGTTGAGAGAAAGCGTTACAAATGGGATGAAATGAGAATTATAATTTTGTTATGAAAGCATAACAAAATTATTAATTATTGTTATTTATTATTTTCTTAGTTATTATTAATTGGTACTTATAAAAATATTTTTAAAAAACAATAATTTGAATATAAAATTGGGAAAAAATTACTATGTGAATTTCCATATTACAAGAAAATAATTAAGAAATTACTATGTTCTCTAATATACTCATGACTTATAAAATAAATAAATATAATTAGAAGTACGATAATATTTACATATTGTAGGATACGTACGATAATATTTAAATATCGAAAAAAAATTGGGTTTTTCATTAAACAAAATGAATTTTTACAATTAAGATTTTCAAAAATTTGTAAAAAATTGCCTAGATTTAGGTTAGGTCCAAATAATTTTAACGAGTTCAAGAAAAGTTCTAAAAGGAAACACAATTTTCAACAATGTCAAAGCTTCTTGGACATCCAAACCAGGGTTTTACAAAAACCGACTTTTTGTAAAACTGGTTCTCGAATTCCAGATTTCCAACAAACCGGTTTTAGCCGGTTTTCGTAAATTTCGAATAGGGAAAAATATTCTATTTTATTTATACAAAATAACAAAAAACTAAATCAAATCAAAGTCACAATAAAGGGTCCTCCAATAAGAGGTTTCATTTTCATTAGCCCGCCTTCTTTTTAACAGTTGTCATACCGTAGTCAACCTTTAACTACTTGACAGATGACAAGTAAAAACTATGCCAATAAAAATGGAACAACGCATTGAAATTATTAAAATTCGTTACAAAAATCGTTAAAATTCCGCAGTCACAGTTCGCAAAACTAAAGCCATTTGGGGTCGTCATGAAGCAGCTTCTCGGTCAGCAAGTGTGAAACTGGTGGAAAAGTTTGAGCTCTGGTGGAAAAGGTTGGAACAAGTTAGTGATGTAAAGAACCGAACTCGTGAACATCGCTCAAGAACAACTGAGTTGTATTATCAATATTGCTGTTGTAGCCCATGGTGTTGAGGAAAACCCAGGTTTCTCTATTTCCCGTCGATATTTGGAATTGGGCATTCCACAAACGACTTTACACCGTATTTTGCGTAAAGACTTAGGTCTTAAGGCTTTTAAAGTTCGGTTAACAGAAGAACTCACGCCTACCGACCATCAACAACGTCGTGTCTTTGCTGATTGGGTCCTTGCAATGCATCAAACTTATCCGGAATTTCATCGAAAAATCATCTTGAGTGATGGGGCCCATTTTCACCTCGGATGCTACGTTTACAGGCAACAATAATTATTGTTGAAAAGCCTCTCCGTCCTCAACGTGTGACTGTTTGGCGCGGGTTTTGGTCTGGCGGGGTCATTGGATATTTCTTTTTCGAAATGAGGCTGGAGCAATGGAGTGTGATATCTCGAAGATGCGACTACACTTGGCCACCGCGATCTTGTGATTTAACACTACTAGACTTTTTTCTTTAGGGCTATGTGAAAGATAAGGTCTGTGCCAATGGCAAGACCTCAATGATGGAATTCGCGAAGTTATCGAGAACATACAGCCAGAAATGTGCGAATTGGTGATGGAACATTTCATGAAAAAAATATAGTAGGAATACAATGGGAGGCGTTCCCGAAGGGTATGTCTTTTATAACTTTATTAAACCCTTCTAAGCCATTATTAGTACTTAGTACATGTTTCATTACACATTCGAACCAATTAATATCAATAATTCAAAAAGCTTAGTAGGGAAAGATAGTATGTTCTGGAACCTCCTCTCCGTAAGGATTTACATAGGGCTGCTTCATCCATAAGATTCCCATTGAGTCCGATGGAGCAAAACTACCCCATCACCTAACCGTAGTTCTGAACGTGTCCGAGCGTGTACGTGTAGATGGCGCGCGAGCGCGGAGAAAATTCAAAATGAGGGGTGGACATATTTACAGATAGGGCTTAAATTGAGATTATGGGGTTTAGATTGACAAGTCTAGACAGATAAGACTAGACAGACAAGATAGGACTGGACAGATAAGACTAGACAGACATGACTATACAGGACTAAACGGTAAGACTAGACATACAAGCCAGACAAGACTAGACAGATAAGAGTAAACAAGACTAGACAAGACTAGACTGACAAGACTAGACTGACAAGACTAGACTGACAAGACTAGACTGACAAGACTAGACACACAAGACTAGACAAGCGGTGAAAATTGCTGGCGGGTAGCGGGGAATCGTGTGGGCATGCATAATTGGTTGCAAACATATTACGGGTTGATTCAATTGAGATTATAGGATTTGGGACAAGAACATATAAGACTAGATCACATCCTGCGATATTTATCTGAATAATTTCGTATGTGTAAGCGAAATTTCTTAAACTTGTCTATGAGCTCGATTGTATTAATTATTTTAAATAAAAAAAATATTTCTGCTATTAGGGTTCATTTTGAGTGTGTCATGGTATTGTTTCTTTCTTAAGTTTACGTAATCAGTTTAGTATTTGAACTTGAAGATTTTAAATGTGTATCAAGAAAATAACATTATTTTAACAACTACGACAGTGAATGTTTATGTAACCGCACGCTTATGACCGGGCGCTTGACATATAAACAATCGTGTCCAGTTTAAAAATTACAACCGCTGCATTTAAATACAACTACCGCAGTAAGAAACGCGGTTTAATTAATTTAGTATTTGATTTTGTAAATGCATGTGAGTATGACATATCTAAATCGTGAGATTGAAAACGCTATAAGTTTCATGTTTCAACTTATCTGGATGTGAGTTTGAACTTATTCAATGTTTTCTGAGAAATTTGGATGAATCATACATGCATAGAATCGTGGGGAGGTTAAAACCGTTGTTGAAAACCGTCGAGTCAGCATTTTCCTGTTACAACTTATCTGTAAACGTGACCGTAGAAACACTGCCAGTTTCTTGTAATTGTTCTATGTTTATTCTAGAAACGTGACCGTAGAAATAAACACTGTCGGTTTCTTGGAATTAGTGTGTTTATCCTATTAAGAGTTTAACCTAGTTTTTGATGACCTCATGCCAAGAATCGTGGGAAAGTTAAAACCGTTGAGTTAGCATTTTCTTGAACGTGAGAGTAGAAATAATAAGAAACGCTGCATAACCAGTTTTTTAGAATTGCTCTGTTTATCTTATTAAGAATTTCACCTCGTTTTGATAGACACGTGTAAGGAACCGTCGAGTCAGCATTTTTCTGAACGTGACCATAGAAATAAACACTGTTTCTTGGAATTAATTTGTTTACCCTACGTGATCGTAGAAATAAACACTGCACATCGTATTAAGAGTATGACCTAGTTTTTGACGCGTGCAAGTGAATCGTGAGAAAGTTAAAACCGTCGAGTCAGCATTTTTCTTGTTTCAACTTGTCTGGATCACGTGACACATCCGGTGGGTATATAAGGTCGAGCTGACTCTAAATCTTCAGTCGCTAACTAAACCTCGTGACGACAAGTCGATATTAAGACAGCTTGCAAAATGTTCTCCTGCAATCAATGTAAAAAAGTTTTCTCAACAAAATATAATCTTTTGAGACATTTGAAAATGTGTAATAATATAAATCAATTATTCCACAAATGTAAATTCTGTAATTCGACATTCACAAGAATGGACAGCTACAAGCAAAATTTGAAAAAATATCATAACATCGTTGAGAAAATGTGCGATGACGTACCCTCCACCTCAAAGGGGTATTCTAATATCAATGGAAAGAAGAGGACCCTAGATAGTGACGATTCACCCCCCACCTCGAAGAAGATGAAAATAAATCAGCCGGCTCCATCAATTCACCACTGTAACATATGCGACCAAGTCTTCCCAACCAAAGCCAAATATGCAGGACATCTAAGATCACAAAAGCTTCTCCAGACAGCAGCTAAACCGTACAAGCAAGGTATTACTGAAATTTCCAGCAGTTTCAAGAAAAGGGTAGCTAGCTATTGTATTAAAGGTTCGGGAATCGACATAAATAGTTTCCTAATCAATTCGAGGGGTACTGTTGGTAGCGTGCTTGAAAACGTTATCAAATCGTTTAATTCAGGGGTGAAATTTAACATTGAACTCTTTGGTATTTATATAAATGAAAAAAATCCGGCGGGTGAAATAAAGTCATTTAACCCAAAATATCTCGAAATAACACATAGCATGAGTAACTTTGATGAAATTTATGACAGTATGTGTGCCAAAATTAAAACCAAATGTAGCGAGTTTCAGGAGAAAGATTCGGGTTGGTCACTAAGGGAGATTTCCCATTTAGAATTTAATATCAATAAATATAAACCAATACGTAGGTCGTCATTTATTGAACTGCCAAAAGAGATTAGGGATCGGAAAGCTTGTATCAATATTCAGAATGAAGACGAGTTTTGTTTTTTATGGAGCATTGTATCCGCATTACACCCCGCGAATGAAAATCCTCATCGTCTGGCATCATATCCCCACTTTTCTTCAATTTTAAAATATGACAGACTAAAGTTTCCGCTTAGAATCAAAGACATTCCTAAATTTGAACAGCTGAATAATATTAGTATTAACGTTTATAGCTTGGAGTTTAATTTTAAATCTAAACAACATGACGTAGTAGGACCGATTTACCATACTAACGAGACTAGGGAAAGACATGCAAATTTATTATATTTAGAAGAAGGGGTTAAAGGTCATTATGTATGGATAAAAGATATGTCTAGACTTGTAAGAAGTCAAATTTCATCACATTGCGAGAAGAATTATTTATGTGACGGCTGTTTAACCTTTTTTTCAAAGGAAAACGCGTTTAGTCAACATAAATTGAATGACTGCAGCAAAATTTACACTATTATGCCGAAGGAAGATCTTGTAATAGATAAGAGAGGTGATATGATACCGGGGAATATATTAAAATTTCAAAATTTCGATAGGAAAATGCGTATACCCTTTGTTGTATACGCAGATTTTGAATGAATTTTAAAACCAGTTGATACATGCTCGCCGAACCCTGGCAATAGCTATACTAATCAGACACATATCCACGTACCATACAGTTCCGCCTATAATATAAAATGTTCATTCGATGATTCATTGAGTAAATTTTTCACTTATACCGGGGAAGATTGCCCGAAATTGTTTTGTCAGAACCTCTATGCAGATGTTAAGGAATTATACTTACATACACTTCTTGTCACATATATAATAAATTATTACAAGCAACAGACAAAGTCGCCGATCTTGATCATTTAACGGGTAAATTTCGGGGAGCCGCCCACTCAAATTGTAATTTGAATTATAAAATACCTAAAATGATCCCGGTATTGTTCCGGGAACATGTCGAATTATGATTTTCATTTATTTATTAAAGAATTTGGATCTGACGAGGAAAAAATTGATATCATCCCCCAAAATAAGGAAAAATATATATCCATCACCAAAAATCTACCTGTTGGTGAATATGTAGATAAAAAAGGGGTAGAAAATAAAATTTATTTGAAATTAAGATTTATCGATTCATTAAGATTTATGGCCAGCTCGTTGAAGAAACTCGCGAAAAATTTAACAGATGAACAATGCATAAAGGTTAGAAAATTTTTCCCCAACAGTGAACATTTTGTATTATTAAGGCAGAAAGGTGTTTTCCCATACAAACACATGGACTCATTCGATAGATTGACTGAGACATCTTTGCCACACAAGGACTGCTTTAACGATTCCTTAAATAACTATATCATCACCGACAAAGAATATAATTTTGCCCAGACTGTTCCGAATACCTTCAATTGTCGAAATTTGAAAGATTACTCTGACCTGTATTTAAAGACTGACGTATTATTACTGACGGACATTTTTGAACAATTCCGAAACGTATGTATCACGACATATCAGCTTGATCCAGCCCATTATTATACGGCACCTGGACTAAGCTGGGATGCAATGCTGAAAATAACTGACATAAATTTAGAACTTTTAGCGGACATAGACCTGAACCATTTTATTTCCAAAGGTATTAGAGGAGGTATTTGTCAAGCCTCACTGAGATATGCTAAGGCGAATAACAAATACTTAACCGAGTATAATTCGAACCAACCCAGTACATATTTAGCGTACTGGGATGCGAATAATTTGTATGGCTGGGCACTTTCTCAACTAATGCCTTACGGCGGTTTTAAATGGTTGACGGAGACTGAAATTTTAGACTTTGACGTGACGAAAATGAGTGACGATTCACCTATTGGCTATTTCATCGAAGCAGACATCGAGTATCCTGAATCGCTACAAGCCCCACATGACGATTTACCATTCCTCGTTGAAAGCATGACTCCACCAGGTTCAAAATTTAATAACAGAAAACTTATCCCAAATTTGAAAAACAAAGAAAAGTATATTGTTCACTACAGAAACTTAAAGCAGGCAATAAATCAAGGACTTAAAATCACAAAAATTCACAGAATTATGGAATTCAAACAATCTGATTGGCTAAAACAATATATTGATCTAAACACTACTTTACGACAGACAGCTAAAAACGATTTCGAAAAAGACTTTTTTAAATTAATGAATAATAGTGTATTTGGCAAAACAATGGAGAATGTAAATAAACGAGTGGATGTAAACTTGTCAATCATTGGAACGATATTGGCAGTAAACCTGGCGCGGAAACACTTCTCGCTAAACCAAACATGAGAAGTGTTTCAACATTCACGGAAAATTTAGTTGCCATCCAATTTAATAAGTTAAAAGTCATTTATAACAAACCGATTTATGTGGGGTTTGCCGTTTTGGATATATCGAAATTGTTAATATATTAGTTTTTTTATGATTTCCTGAAACCTAAGTACGGTGAAAAAGTTACTCTGTGCTACTGTGACACCGACAGTTTTATATTATTGATTGAAACGGACGATATTTATATAGATATCAAAGAGAATATCTATAAATTTGAAACCAGCAATTTCGGATCTGATAACGTTTTCAACATGCCGTTAAAAAATAAAAATGTGTTAGGCTTAATGAAGAACGAGTTGGGGGGTGAGATTATGTTTGAATTCGTCGGGGTAAGAGCGAAAATGTATGCCCATTGTACAGACAGGGATAAAGTGAACTGGAAGAAGAAAGCTAAAGGTGTAAAGAAAAGTGTAGTGGATAAGGATATTAGTGGTGAAGATTATAAACAATGTATGTTAACCGGGGAAAGAATATATCGCAAGCAACAAACATTTAGAAGCTATAAGCATGTCATTGACATATACACCATTGAACAAAACAAAGTTGCATTGAGTAGCAATGACGATAAACGATACATTTGCCCCAACGGAATAAATACTCTGGCATGGGGTAATTCTCGTATTCCATAATTGTAATAAATTCATATATTTGTTCTTGTAAATATTATTTATATATCTTTCATTGTAAATTATGTATATTTTTTGTATTGTAACTATTAATAATATATATTCTTTTACTGCAACTGTTAATAATGTATAATATATAATGTATAATATAATGTATATTGTTTATTCTATAAAACTGTAAATATAATGTTTATATTCTTAAGATATTAGGATTTTTCTTTATTACGTTCTTAATTCTTAAAACTGTAATAACTTGTAAATAGAGTTTATTTTAATAATAATAAATGTTTATATATGTATAACGTTTTTTTTTTTATTATGTTGTCACCCACTTTATACGTTTTCAGCCTGAACGCAAAGGAATGATGCGAGAACTGCAGAAAATTACAAATTAAACAATTTATGTTTTTTATCATACCTTTTCAATATTAATAATAACTTCTTGTCAAACCTAACCTAATGAATAAAGATTTTGGAAGGTATTAAATAATAATAATTTAATCTATTCTAACCTTAATATTTTACCGAGGAAAGTTTTGTAGAGTATTAAAAAAAAGATAAAATTTAATCAATAAAATGTATTTCCTATTAATACAATTCTAATATTATATACTAACATTATCACAATTAATTATATGATAATGTACCCACGCTAATGAATTCACATTGTTTATCCAGTAGCGTGTATTGTCCCAGTATACGAGTGATTTTGGAATCACACAACAGACAAACATCCGCACCACAATTTATCATTTTTAATATTCACTTTTATACTTTGCAGTATATCCTCGTCGGAGATTTTAGCGCAGAATATTTCCCGTAAATGTTTGTTGTACCATTCATCTAAGTTTACATGTTGTGATAATTGAATAGAATTACGTAAATAGTAGTAATTCCCATCGTTCAGACGTCGGGTTAACAATTCTGTAGATATCCATAGAGGCGATTGAACTATTTGTAGTATTCGGCGTATTTCAGCTTCAAACGGAATAAAGCATTTATCGAAAAACGAATTGTTATTTTCAGATGTCGGTGTGATAAAGGCAGATATCATAGAAGCATTAGGCCAAGTAATTATATCCCAGCATATGTATTCAACATTTTCACAACTGATGTTCTCCTCAATACAACCATCCTCGATGAAACACATCTTGATACTAACCACTAATCCTTAGTTACGTTGATGTATAGCTGATTTTTATATATTTATATTAGCTATTTTCTATAACACCAAGTTTAATATTTAGTTTAGAATCTATTATTTAAGACATAATTTCACCAATCATATTAGTCATGTTTGCAGTAGCTTACAATTTTTCCACGATGATTATGTATATGTTATGCGTTCGGAACAAGCAGCTTAAACAATAATGACTTGCACACATATTACAGCGAAACTTTACACAACTAGTTTTACTTGAGGCCTTTTGTCTTCCAAATATCATTCGGTTTTCTTTATAACAACCGCTTTCTCGAGAGAATGTTCACTATCTCTAGCGTTGGATGAGCAAACAGCTGATTGGTTTATTGAATCAGGAACATGTGTATATTTTTCTCTACTATTATCACAGTTACCATTCAAACTCTCAAATTTATTCTTTTGACATTTGTCTTCCGTTTTCTCGAGGGAATGTTCACTATCTTTAGCGTTGGATGAACAAACAGCTGATTGGTTTATTGAATCAGGAACATGTGCATATTTTTCTTTATTATTATCATAGTTACCAATGCAACTCTCAACTTTATTCTTTTGACGTCTAGGAAGCGACTCATATGATGGTGATGAACTAGTAGATATTCTAAGTGGAGTCAAATAGATGGTTTTATTACGGGCACTCTTCTCACCAAATACAATCCCCATCTTGCTAGTAAAACACCAGCGTTAACACTAAATTATAAATGCTATCCAACCCTATTTATATCGTGCAGAGTTCTTTGCATCGATGAGGGTGTGAGGTCTATGTGACCCCACGCTAAAGAGGGTGTGAGGTCTATGTGACCCCACGCTAAACAGGGTGTGAGGTCTATGTGACCCCACGCTAAACAGGGTGTGAGGTCTATGTGACCCCACGCCTAACCTAACCTAATGCTAACCCAACTAACCCAATGAGATTAAAGTTGATTAAAAGCTGATAAAAGCGTGGGTACATTATCGTATAATTAATTGTGATAATGTTAGTATATAATATTAGAATTGTATTAATAGGAAATACATTTTATTGATTAAATTTTATCTTTTTTTTTAATACCCTCCAAAACTTTCCTCGGTAAAATATTAGGTTAGAATAGATTAAATTATTATTATTTAATACCTTCCAAAATTTTTATTCATTAGGTTAGGTTTGACAAGAAGTTATTATTATTATTATTGAAAAGGTATGATAAAAAACATAAATTGTTTAATTTGTAATTTTCTGCAGTTCTCGCATCATTCCTTTGCGTTCAGGCTGAAAACGTATAAAGTGGGTGACAACATAATAAAAAAAAAATCGTTATACATATATAAACATTTATTATTATTAAAATAAACTCTATTTACAAGTTATTACAGTTTTAAGAATTAAGAACGTAATAAAAGAAAAATCCTAATATCTTAAGAATATAAACATTATATTTACAGTTTTATAGAATAAACAATATACATTATATTATACATTATATATTATACATTATTAACAGTTGCAGTAAAAGAATATATATTATTAATAGTTACAATACAAAAAATATACATAATTTACAATAAAAGATATATAAACAATATTTACAAGAACAAATATATGAATTTATTACAATTATGGAATACGAGAATTACCCCATGCCAGAGTATTTATTCCGTTAGGGCAAATGTATCGTTTATCGTCATTGCTACTCAATGCAACTTTATTTTGTTGAATGGTGTATATGACATGCTTATAGCTTCTAAATGTTTGTTCCACTACACTTTTCTTTACACCTTTAGCTTTCTTCTTCCAGTTCACTTTATCCCTGTCTGTACAATGGGCATACATTTTCGCTCTTACCCCGATGAATTCAAACATAATCTCACCCCCCAACTCGTTCTTCATTAAGCCTAACACATTTTTATTTTTTAACGGCATGTTGAAAACGTTATCAGATCCGAAATTGCTGGTGTCAAATTTTTCGATATTCTCTTTGATATCTATATAAATATCGTCCGTTTCAATCAATAATATAAAACTGTCGGTGTCACAGTAGCACAGAGTAACTTTTTCACCGTACTTAGGTTTCAGGAAATCATAAAAAAACTCATATATTAACAATTTCGATAAATCCAAAACGGCAAACCCCACATAAATCGGTTTGTGATAAATGACTTTTAACTTATTAAATTGGATGGCAACTAAATTTTCCGTGAATGTTGAAACTCTTCTCATGTTTGGTTTAGCGAGAAGTGTTTCCGCGCCAGGTTTCCGGCCAATATCGTTCCAATGATTGACAAGTTTTACATCCACTCGTTTATTTACATTCTCCATTGTTCTGCCAAATACACTATTATTCATTAATTTAAAAAAGTCTTTTTCTAAATCGTTTTTAGCTGTCTGTCGTAAAGTAGTGTTTAGATCAATATATTGTTTTAGCCAATCAGATTGTTTGAATTCCATTATTCAGTGAATTTTTTGTGATTTTAAGTCCTTGATTTATTGCCTGCTTTAAGTTTCTGTAGTGAACAATATACTTTTCTTTGTTTTTCAAATTTGGGATAAGTTTTCTGTTATTAAATTTTGAACCTGGTGGAGTCATGCTTTCAACGAGGAATGGTAAATCGTCATGTGGGGCTTGTAGCGATTCAGGATACTCGATGTCTGCTTCCATGAAATAGCCAATAGGTGAATCGTCACTCATTTTCGTCACGTCAAAGTCTAAAATTTCAGTCTCCGTCAACCATTTAAAACCGCCGTAAGGCATTAGTTGAGAAAGTGCCCAGCCATACAAATTATTCGCATCCCAGTACGCTAAATATGTACTGGGTTGGTTCGAATTATACTCGGTTAAGTATTTGTTATTCGCCTTAGCATATCTCAGTGAGGCTTGACAAATACCTCCTCTAATACCTTTGGAAATAAAATGGTTCATGTCTATGTTCTAAATTTATGTCAGTTATTTTCAGCATTGCATCCCAGCTTAGTCCAGGTGCCGTATAATAATGGGCTGGATCAAGCTGATATGTCGTGATACATACGTTTCGGAATTGTTCAAAAATGTCCGTCAGTAATAATACGTCAGTCTTTAAATACAGGTCAGAGTAATCTTTCAAATTTCGACAATTGAAGGTATTCCAAACAGTCTGGGCAAAATTATATTCTTTGTCGGTGATGATATAGTTATTTAAGGAATCGTTAAAGCAGTCCTTGTGTGGCAAAGATGTCTCAGTCAACCTATCGAATGAGTCCATATGTTTGTATGGGAAAACACCTTTTTGCCTTAATAATACAAAATGTTCACTGTTGGGGAAAAATTTTCTAACCTTTATGCATTGTTCATCTGTTAAATTTTTCGCGAGTTTCTTCAACGAGCTGGCCATAAATCTTAATGAATCGATAAATCTTAATTTCAAATAAATTTTATTTTCTACCCCTTTTTTATCTACATATTCACCAACAGGTAGATTTTTGGTGATGGATATATATTTTTCCTTATTTTGGGGGATGATATCAATTTTTTCCTCGTCAGATCCAAATTCTTTAATAAATAAATGAACATCATAATTCGACATGTTATGGAAAAATACCGGGATCATTTTAGGTATTTTATAATTCAAATTACAATTTGAGTGGGCGGCTCCCCGAAATTTACCCGTTAAATGATCATGATCGGCGACTTTGTCTGTTGCTTGTAATAATTTATTACATATGTGACAAGAAGTGTATGTAAGTATAATTCCTTAACATCTGCATAGAGGTTCTGACAAAACAATTTCGGGCAATCTTCCCCGGTATAAGTGAAAAATTTACTCAATGAATCATCGAATGAACATTTTATATTATAGGCGAAATTGTATGTACGTGGATATGTGTCTGATTAGTATAGCTACTGTCAGGGTTCGGCGAGCATGTATCAACTGGTTTTAAAATTGATTCAAAATCTGCGTATACAACAAAGGGTATACGCATTTTCCTATCGAAATTTTGATATTTTAATATATTCCCCGGCATCATATCACCTCTCTTATCTATTACAAGGTCTTCCGTCGGCATAATAGTGTAAATTTTGCTGCAGTCATTCAATTTATATTGACTAAATGCTAATTCATTTGAAAAAAAGGTTAAACAGCCGCCACATAAATATTTCTTCTCGCAATGTGATGAAATTTGACTTCTTACAAGTCTAGACATATCTTTTATCCATGCATAATGACCTTTAACCCCTTCTTCTAAATATAATAAATTTGCATGTCTTTCCCATGTCTCGTTAGTATGGTAAATCGGTCCTACTACGTCATGTTGTTTAGATTTAAAATTAAACTCCAAGCTATAAACGTTAATACTAATATTATTCAGCTGTTCAAATTTAGGAATGTCTTTAATTCTAAGCGGAAACTCTAGTCTGTCATATTTTAAAATTGAAGAAAAGTAGGGATATGATGCCAGACGATGAGGATTTTCATTCGCGGGGTGTAATGCGGATACAATGCTCCATAAAAAACAAAACTCGTCTTCATTCTGAATATTGATACAAGCTTTCCGATCCCTAATCTCTTTTGGCAGTTCAATAAATGACGACCTACGTATTGGTTTATATTTATTGATATTAAATTCTAAATGGGAAATCTCCCTTAGTGACCAACCCGAATCTTTCTCCTGAAACTCGCTACATTTGGTTTAAATTTTGGCACACATACTGTCATAAATTTCATCAAAGTTACTCATGCTATGTGTTATTTCGCGATATTTTGGGTTAAATGACTTTAATTCACCCGCCGGATTTTTTTCATTTATATAAATACCAAAGAGTTCAATGTTAAATTTAACCCCTGAATTAAACGATTTGATAACGTTTTCAAGCACGCTACCAACAGTACCCCTCGAATTGATTAGGAAACTATTTATGTCGATTCCCAAACCTTTAATACAATAGCTAGCTACCCTTTTCTTGAAACTGCTGGAAATTTCAGTAATACCTTGCTTGTACGGTTTAGCTGCTATCTGGAGAAGCTTTTGTGATCTTAGATGTCCTGCATATCTGGCTTTGGTTGGGAAAACTTGGTCGCATATGTTACAGTGGTGAATTGATGGAGTCGGCTGATCTATTTTCATCTTCTTCGAGGTGGGGGGTGAATCGTCACTATCTAGGGTCCTCTTCTTTCCATTGATATTAGAATACACCTTTGAGGTGGAGGGTACATCATCGCACATTTTCTCAACGATGTTATGATATTTTTTCAAATGTTGCTTGTAGCTGTCCATTCTTGTGAATGTCGAAATACAGAATTTACATTTGTGGAATAATTGATTTATATTATTACACATTTTCAAATGTCTCAAAAGATTATATTTTGTTGAGAAAACTTTTTTACATTGATTGCAGGAGAACATTTTGCAAGCTGTCTTAATATCGACTTGTCATCACGAGGTTTAGTTAGCGACTGAAGATTTAGAGTCAGCTCGACCTTATATACCCACCGGATGTGTCACGTGATCCAGACAAGTTGAAACAAGGAAAATGCTGACTGGACGGTTTTAACTTTCGCAGGATTCACTTGCACGCGTCAAAAACTAGGTCAAACTCTTAATACGATGTGCAGTGTTTATTTCTACGGTCACGTTCAGGAAAATGCTGACTCAACGGTAATAGGATAAACACATTAATTCCAAGAAACAGTGTTTATTTCTACGATCCCGTAGGGTAAACAAATTAATTCCAAGAAACAGTGTTTATTTCTATGGTCACGTTCAGAAAAATGCTGACTCGACGGTTCCTTACACGTGTCTATCAAAACGAGGTCAAATTCTTAATAAGATAAACAGAGCAATTTTAAAAAACTGGTTATGCAGCGTTTCTTATTATTTCTACTCTCACGTTCAGGAAAATGCTAACTCAGCGGTTTTAACTCTCCCACGATTCTTGGCATGAGGTCATCAAAAACTAGGTTAAACTCTTAATAGAATAAACACACTAATTCCAAGAAACCGGCAGTGTTTATTTCTACGGTCACGTTTCTAGAATAAACATAGAACAATTACAAGAAACTGGCAGTGTTTCTACGGTCACGTTTACAGATAAGTTGTAACAGGAAAATGCTGACTCGACGGTTTTCAACAACGGTTTTAACCTCCCCACGATTCTATGCATGTATGACTCATCCAAATTTCTCAGAAAACATTGAATAAGTTCAAACTCACATCCAGATAAGTTGAAACATGAAACTTATAGTGTTTTCAATCTCACGATTTAGATATGTCATACTCACATGCATTTACAAAATCAAATACTAAATTAATTAAACCGCGTTTCTTACTGCGGTAGTTGTATTTAAATGCAGCGGTTGTAATTTTTAAACTGGACACGATTGTTTATTTATCAAGCGCCCGGTCCTAAGCGTGCGGTTAAATAAACATTCACTGTCGTAGTTGTTAAAATAATGTTATTTTCTTGATACACATTTAAAATCTTCAAGTTTAAATACTAAACTGATTACGTAAACTTAAGAAAGAAACAATACCATGACACACTCAAAATGAAACCTAATAGCAGAAATATTTTTTTATTTAAAATAATTAATACGATCGAGTTCATAGACAAATTTAAGAAATTTCGCTTACACATAGGAAATTATTCAGATAAATATCGCAGGATGTGATCTAGTCTTATATGTTCTTGTCCCAAATCCTATAATCTCAATTGAATCAACCCGTAATATGTTTGCAACCAATTATGCATGCACACACGATTCCCCGCTACCCGCCCGTAATTTTCACCGCTTGTCTAGTCTTGTGTGTCTAGTCTTGTCTAGTCTTGTCAGTCTAGTCTTGTCAGTCTAGTCTTGTCTAGTCTTGTTTACTCTTATCTGTCTAGTCTTGTCTGGCTTGTATGTCTAGTCTTACCGTTTAGTCATGTATAGTCTTGTCTGTCTAGTCTTATCTGTCCAGTCCTATCTTGTCTGTCTAGTCTTATCTGTCTAGTCTTGTCAATCTAAACCCCATAATCTCAATTTAAGCCCTATCTGTAAATATGTCCAACCCTCATTTTGAATTTTCCCCGCGCTCGCGCGCCATCTACACATACACGCTCGGACACGTTCAGAACTACGGTTAGGTGATGGGGTAGTTTTGCTCCATCGGACTCAATGGGAATCTTATGGATGGAGCAGCCCCATGTAAATCCTTACGGGGAGGAGGTTCCAGAACATACTATCTTTCCCTACTAAGCTTGTTCCACTTTCCAAGTTTAATAGCTTTTTCTAATATCTATTTAGATGAAGAGTGTTAATATCACTGTTTTCCAAATCTGTAGTACCTACCCACTATTAGAACCCGAAAACCTTGTCAGAAGGTAGGTTTAGCAGTTTGTTGGTTGCATCAGCATGAATTTTGGAACTGTTGGCACAGTGCAAGTAGTTATCTAATTGTCTTTTTGGTGGAAGCTTCCTTTATGGCTTTAACTTTAAGTCAAAAAGCTTTTGTATTTTCAACTTGGGTCAATCCCAAGAACGTCTTTTGTTTCAATAGTCATGATCATTTTATGATTTTGTCTTGAGTAAATGTACTTCATGAGTTGTTGAGTCATACTGAAGATACATTATTGCAGAACATTTTTGCCCACGAGGTTTAGTCTGATTACAAATTGATGTGTTATTTAGTTTATGTTAAAAAAATCAATAATAGTTAATAACCTAATTACACCTGAAGTATTTATTTATCAGAATCCAATCTTTCATAACTCTTCTCTTTTGTGATGATTTTGTCCACCTTCAGAGGATGATTTCGCTGATTCGTACTCCGCGACTGGACAACTATTATGCATCCTGAAAGCCTACAGAATAAGACTGCAAAAATTATCTATAAATACATTAGCTTACCTTGTAAAATTATATAATCTATCTTACCGCAACACAAGGCACTTGCGGGTACAGTTCTAAGAATCAAGTGATTTGTAAATCCATCCAACTGATTAGTATTTTTTTTACTTGTGCAGATCAATATTCTGTGCCACAACTAAAATATAATACTTAACAAACGCAAATCCATTGAATCAGATTTAAAATTTCATAAATCAAAATGTTTAACAACTGTTTAATCAATATTTCACTGACCATCCAGTATTTTAACTTGAAATATATAATTTTATCTTGCCTGTAAACATGTTACTATTCATTCAGTTTTATTGCTTTATTATTTAGTAAATGTATATTCAAGTTGTTACTGATCAAATCGTATTTTTACTGATCAATTAAATTATTGCTATTTATAAATCACAACAATGATCAATTATTGTGTCAATTTATTGTTAATTTAAAAAAAGGATTATTAAGCATAACTTATAATTATTACTTAAAAAAATATTTGGATTGGATTAGAAGTCTTAATATATATTTGTAACTTTTTCTTCAGGGTCTTCAGGAAACTTTAAACAAGATTTTTCCATGACTTTCTTTAAAAAAGCATTACTCTGATGAGTTGTTTCTTGGAGTTTCTCTTCATAAGAATCTGTTTCCACATAAGAATTTGAAAATATTCTAGATAATATCTTTCCAGATAACTTAATAATTCTGGTTTGTGAAGCTAAAGAAAGTACACTAGATTTCTTTGCTGAACTGGAAATGTTTTGTATATTTTGCAAAGATAGCAAATTATTTGCTCATTCTACTTGTCTTCTTTCTTGAATTCGTTCTTCTAGAGCTAGAGTATATAATAATTTCAAAGTTTCAAGATTTTAGTGTTTAATTTTTTTAGTTCATTTAACAGAAATTCAAATATACCTTCAACTGTTAATATGCACAAGTACTGCCAACGCAATTCGTTGCATAACATTAATAGCAAATCAAATAAGATAAAACATAATTTTTTCCAAATAATTAATTTCTTTTAAACCGGTTTTCTTAATTTAAAAACCAGTTTTCAAATGTGACAAATTTTCTTTAAAAACCGGTTATTTAAAACCGGGTTTGAAAAACCGTCAAACCCAAATCCAAACACATAAAATTCTCCGCCCTTCGCAAACCCGTTGATTATCTTTGAGAGCTGTTGCTTCCAGAATAATCGAGCAGTGGGATGCTTTACAATTATATTTCACTGGACAAGTAGCAAGAGGCGCGAGTGCTTGCTGTTGAGTTTTCTTCAATCTCTTTATAATCCAATTATCAAACTGCATTATTTGTTTTTAGATTGGGTCCTACCGAAATTCACAAAACTAAACGAATTATTTCAGTCATAATCTTTTGTTCTAATAAATCTTCATGATAAAATGTCTCGAAATTATCAAGACATTTTAGAGTCATACCTATGCAAGAATTACATTTATCAAACAGATTTAAACAAAATCGATCCAGCAAATGAAGAACATCGTTTACGTCCCGAACAGATGTATTTTGGTGTTAAAGTTATGACTAAGTTAAACTCTCCAGATATTCGTCATAATCAACGACTAAAATCCGATTTCACAACTGTTCCACGTGTTGTATTAACCTGTATCAAGAATAGTATTTTATTTTCGTTATATTAAATAATTTA
The DNA here is from genome assembly GCA_944588485.1 of Phosphuga atrata. Classification (NCBI taxonomy): domain Eukaryota; kingdom Metazoa; phylum Arthropoda; class Insecta; order Coleoptera; family Silphidae; genus Phosphuga; species Phosphuga atrata. The sequence goes on along the minus strand of OX155892.1, from coordinate 43,552,656 downwards.
GTTTCCTCAGTTTCAACACGCATTTTATTATTTTAGCCTCCACACCTTTCAACAGGTTCCTCACCTTCATCGACGACTACACTCATTTCACGGCGGCCTATACCCTGGAATCGAAGACAGAAGTACTGCACCACTTCAAGCTTCATGAAGCCATGGCAACTGCTCGTTTTAATTTTAAAATTAGTCGATTTAGATGTGACAACGGACGTGAGTATACTTCAAAGGAAATCAATGATTTCTTTGAAACGAAAGGAATTCAGTTTGAATTCACTATAAGATATACACCAGAACAAAACGGTGTGGCAGAAAGGATGAACCGAACCATTGTAGAGCATGCAAGATGCATGTTGCTACATTCCAAACTTGGAAAAGGCTTCTGGACCGAGGCAGTACTGTGTGCAGTTTACATCGTGAATCGGAGCCCTTCTTCCGGCTTGGATGGAGGAATCCCAGCACAGGTGTGGTTCAATAAAAAACCGGACCTGAGGAAATTACGGGTTTTCGGATGCATTGCCTTTCTTCGAATACCCAAGGCATTAGTTAGAGAGAAATTTCAATCAAGAACTCTTAAGTGTCACATGGTTGGTTACTGTTCGAACGGATACGTTCTATGGTGTCCGGAAGAACGAAAGTTAATCAACGGGAAGGACGTCATCTTCGATGAGTCAAGATTCACTTTCGAGGGGACGACAAGCAACGATTGGATCATTGACATCGATCGGGAAGATACCAGCCAAGAACTTGGTCCAGATGCAACGGAGGATACACCGGAAGAAAAGGAGCAAGAGAAAGAGGAGGAAGAATATCAACAATTATTTGAGGGAACTCTAGAACATTTCGACGATATGGATTCTCGCAGAAGCACAAGGATCAAGTCTAGACCTCGTTATTTGGATGATTTTGCAATTATAGCACTCCATGCAGAAACGTACGTAGATGCTGTTCCGAACAACTTTGAAGACATATCAAAATGTGAAAACAAGCAACACAGGATGGATGCAGTCCAGGAAGAACTCGAAGCTTTAGACAAAAATAGGACTTGGCAATTAGTAAAGAAACCTCCAGAGAAGAAACTGATCACCTCAAGATGGATTTTTAAAATTAAACGTGATGGTCATGGAAACATCGAAAGATATAAAGCTCGTCTTATAGCTAAAGGTTGTGGTCAACGTAAAGGCTACGATTACAATGAGACTTATGCGCCAGTGGTGAGGCTAATGACATTTTGAACATTAATGTCAATCATAAATCAGGAAGGGCTTTTACCTGATCAAATGGACGTCAAAAATGCCTTTCTCCATGGTAATCTTAAGGAGGAAATTTACATGACACCACCTTCTGGATACGACCACAAGGATGGTCTTGTCTGTAAATTAAATAAAACCAAATATAGGTTTGAAACAATCTCCCCGAGAGTGGAACGAAATATTTAATGAGTTTGTGATCAATATAGGTCTACATAGATCACAAGCTGACAAATGCTTCTACTATAACCACTCAAAGGACTGCAAACTATTCCTACTTGTATATGTAGATGATCTAATCATAGCAGGAAACTCTAGAAACCAGATCGATAATCTGAAGACGTTACTAAAGAAGAAATTTTATATGTCAGACTTAGGAGAACTTTGTTCCTTTTTAGGAATCAACATAAGATGGACTGCCGAAGAACCCCACATGAGCCAACTAGTCTACCTTCGCAATCTTCTTAAAAGGATTAATATGGAAAACTGCAACCCAGTTAAGACACCAATAGAACTCAAGCCAACAGTGGACGACCAACATGAAGAACTATTGCCGCATATACCATACCGTGAACTCATTGGATGTCTTTTGTATGCATCTTTGACAACGAGGCCAGATTTGAACGTGGCTGTCCACTACTATAGTCGACACCAACAAAAGCCAACCAATTCACTATGGAAAGGACTCAAAAGAATCCTCAGATATTTACAAGGAACTCTGGACCATGGACTGTGTTATCGCAAGGATTCAGATGAAATCGTGACATGCTTTGCTGACGCCGATTGGGGAAGCGATATCGATCGAAAATGAACATCAGGTTTCTTGCTACAAGTTTTTGGAAATACAGTCAGTTGGACCACCAAACGGCAAACCTGCGTAGCCCTGTCCTCTACGGAAGCAGAATATGTATCACTCTGTTCAGCCGCAGCAGATCTAATTTGGCTACGACAACTCCTCACCGAACTCAAACTGGACTTCAATTTACCACTCCAGATCTATGAAGATAACCAAGCTTTAAACTTCAATATACAATTGAGGAGGAATGTTGGGAACGCATTGAATATTTGAAGCTGCGAACTTCATGCTAGACAGACGGCGGTCTCTCCCTCTTTCATCGTTTGTAATTCGCCAGCTTAACAGTTTCACTTGTTGTATTAACCTGTATCAAGAATAGTATTTTATTTTCGTTATATTAAATAATTTAGTTTCCTCAGTTTCAACACGCGTTTTATTATTTTAGCCTCCACACCTTCGATAATGTTCTGATGCCAAATAATATTTGAGTTTAAACTAGTAGTTGAAGTTTTGTGGGTGTATAAATATCTCTTTAATATGTGTATCAAGAAATAATAATTAAATTTTTCAAAATTTAACAGATTTTATGTTTGTGTGGAAGATTTGTTTTAATTTTGTTACAGCCACGAATAAAAATGTAATCATTTAATGTCAGTCTTTATTTGTAGTCGTCGTTGGTTTATTTTTCTACTTTCAATACAAATTCAAATCCTAATAGTTGGCATGCAATTATAAAGAGCTACGATCCGTGTATTTGGAATTTTCTACATTAGATTATAGAGATAGGCAGAATAATGTATATTTCAATTCATAAAAAATATGTATGGACTTTATTTCAATATTATATTCGTTAATCCAATATTAATATATATTTGGCCACTTATATGAAATAAATATAAAATAATATAACCAGCTACGTTGTTCCTACTCTTTGCTTTTTTCAATGTATGTATTTTCGCGCCGTGTATAATACATACGTGAGTAAATACTAAATGATAAAATTTAATAAAAAATAATAAAATTTGAAATTGAATTTAACATTTTTTTCTAAGAAACGTTTAATAATCGTTTTTTCTTTAATATTTGGATATGTACGATATTTTTGCAAAAGTACTATAATTTTACACCCCTGGTACAATCAGCGCCACCTGTCAGGCTGCTAACACTGGTGCACAGTCCACTTTATTAACATCATATCTAGGTACAATGCAGTGGCGGCTCGCCCATAAGGGCTGCATTGCTGCAGCCCTCCCGCCAAAATGAAAACATTTTTTTAATTATTATAAACTATTACATTAGTATACAATTTAATTTACAATTATAATTTTACAAAAACATATTTTTCCATTCGTAGTATACTTATTTTTTTAATTGTAGGTAATAAACACCTCGTAGGCGCTCTGTATGTGTGTATTGTGTAATTTGAAATTAAACATAATGTTCTACATCCGGGCTGCAGTCAGTGCAGACCTAGTTTCGCCGCGTAGTTAATGTATTGACCTGGTTAACCCCACCCTCGATATACGTTTTGTAATATGTATATCGTGGGCTGCAAACATTGCAGTCCAGATTGCAGTTCGCACTTTCTATTTTAGGCATTTTATGAGTTTGTTTCTCGAAAAGAACTCGAGTTTCGGCAACGCCAAAGAATCTTAAGTGGACAATTAATTGGTGGACAATTGAAAAGTGGACAATTTAAAACAAACTATTCATAAATAAGTAGTTCTTAGCTACACACATAGAAAGTAAGAGAGTAATTTTTGAATTTAATTATAGAATTTAATTATAGAATTAATTTTTTATAGAAATGAACGAAGCAAAAAATTCAGTTATGCATTTGCAAAAGATCAACTTTGCACGATTGGAATTTCAAGAAAAATTGAAATTAAATCGTTAGGACGGTTAACTCCAGATTTAAATATTTGTCAAGTGTCACAAAGTCGTTCAAATAATTATCACCGACAATTTAATTCCAAAATTTATATGATGCATAATTTTTTTGCTTTGTTTTATAATCTGTGGAAGCTAATAATTGGGCAACCGTTAGCTTCCCCTGAAATGTAAATAAATAATTGGTTAACAAGTTGTCCTTGAAATTGAATTAAAATTTGTTGTTTTCCATGCCTTTTGTTTGGAACAGATACGTCATGGATAAAATAGGGCATCACCGATCTACATCATTTAAATGAAAAACATAAAAAACATGAGAAATGTGCAGAACATTTAAAAAGTGTGTGCATTCTTGGAATGTTGATATCTTGGAACAGTTGATATCGGAACGCAATTAAGTGGGGCCTACAGACAAGAAATAAATAGACATAATGAAAATGTGAAAAAAAATCGCGATATTTTATCTAGAATTATCGACTGTTTATTGTTTTGTGGTAAATTTGAATTACCTTTGAGAGAACATGATGAAAATGAAGATTCATTAAATGCTGGAGTTTTTAGGGGGTTATTACAATTTTCTGGAAAATTAGACGAAGATTTGAAAAATCATTTTCAAAATTCACATATTTTTAAAGGATCTTCAAAAACTATCCAGAATGAACTTTTAGATTGCATTTTGAACGTGTGTAAAGACGACATATGCAAACAAATCAAAAGAGCTAAATATCTAGCTGTTATGGCAGATGATACTACAGACACAACAGACACAACAGCTAATTGTTTTTCGTTACGTACTAGAAGGTACTGTATATGAAAGATTTTGGATTTTTTTTTAATCCCAAAATTCAAAATGCTGAGGGTTTAGCCGAATGTTTATTAGAAGAATTGAAAATTGTATTGGGAGATGATCATAATAAATTAATCGCACAAACATATGACGGTGCTGCCGTAATGAGGGGAGTAAAAGGAGTAGTACGAAAAATTAAAAATATAAAAATGCGCATTTTGTACATTGTTACGCTCATCAACTTAATATAATAATGGAGCAAGCTGCATCACAAAATTCGCAAGCTCGAATTTTTTTAGTAGCCTAGCAGCAATACCCACTTTTTTTCAAAATCTCCAACACGTTTAGCTGCACTCGACTGTATTTCTAAACGAATTCCTCGAGGATCAAACACATGGTGGAATTTTAATAGTCGAGTCGTGAACGCAGTTTTTGAAAATAAGGAATGTTTGCAAAATTGTTTTGAATCACTTCAACAAAATAATAGAAATTTGCAAACTATACAGGCAGCTAAAGGATTAATTCGCACATTAAATAATGAACATTTTAATTTTTGGTTAAAATTTTTTCATCAAATCATGCCCCATGTCGATATTTTGTATTGCAAATTACAATGTCGTAATGCTAATTCTATTATTATTTTCGGGACAACAGTAGAATTTACTAAAATTATTAAAGAAATTACAAACATAACCTCCCTTCGGTCAATCACCAAGAGCATTTTCTATCTGCAAAAAGGCCAAGACTTTCAAAAGAAGCAAGGAATTTAGCAGCAAAAGAAGTTTGCGATTATATAATATTTCAAACAAAAGAACGATTTGCTTTTACGAAACACTTATCTGCAGCAAGATTATTTTCCCCGTGTATTTTTTCAAATAATACCAATCAAATTCCTATCATCGAATTACGAGAACCAGTGAATGCATATCCAAGTTTAGATAAAGAGAGGCTTAACAAAGAATTACTTGTTTTATATGATCGACCAGAATTTCAAAATTTAAAAGGACACAAAAATATTTATTATCTAATGCATAACTCAGGAATTCATGAATCCTTTGTAGAAGTTTTTAATTTACTTGAAATCATAATTACCACACCTATGACAACAGCAAAACCTGAAAGATGTTTTTCCGCTCTTAAGAGAATATAACCTTTTTAAGAAATACAATGGAACAAAAAAGACTAACAGTACTAGCTATGATTAGCATAGAAAAAAACATAATCTCCAGTAAATATACCAAATTTTAATGAAAAGGTTATTGATGGTTTTGTTAATCTAAATGAATGTAGAATGGAATTTAAATATAAATAATTGTTACTGGTGTTACACTGAATTAAAAAATTCAATATGTTTCTTTATATGTCAATAAAAATGTGGTTTTCTCAACTGGTAGTGATTTTTTATTATATTTTTTTCCAGTCCTCCCACAAACATCATTCACGAGCCGTGAAGAGAGAAACTGGTCCTACCAGGGTAGCCAACTCTCACTTATGGCTCCAAGTTGCCACAACCTGGCAAACTGCATTGACCTGCAGGCTAAACTAAGGGTAGCCAAATATGGTGAAAACGTAGCGTCTGACCCAGAATGGGCAGCTACGAACAGCGTCTCCTCCCCATGTTAGGGGCGGCTGAAACAAAAACTCGTCAACACGCATGGCAAGGGAGACGTTTTAAACCGCCAAAACCCCTTCAAATGATATGTGAATCCACGAAAATTTATTACCCCAGGCAAGTATGCTTGGGAAAATAAATTTTCGATTTTAGAAAATTAGAAGTTTCAGTGCAAGATTTTGGACTTGTTCTACTGGACAAGTCCAAAATCTTGCACTGAAACTTCAGTCAGCGCCACGGATTCTGAACTAACCGAGATAAACTGAGATGTGGTAGGATTATGCGAAGTAAGGAGACGATGCGACGAAAAATTATTTACCCTAAAATCTGGCCACACTTTATACAATAATTGTAACACCGAAAACTCAATCGGTGGTATTGGATTTATCATCCATAAGAAACACACACAAAACATCGTCAGCATAAAAAGCATATCAGAACGCGTAGCCTAAGTTACAATGTCCTTAAATAAACACTACAACATTTAATATTTTTTTTTTTGGGAGGAGGGGGAAATAGTTTACGTACGTCCTCGAGGTTTCCCTGGAGAGTGTGGGACTCCATATCCAGATGGTCGGGATAGGTTTACCCACTAAAAACCCCTCCTCGGTTACATGGAAATCAGTGGAATTGCCTTGAAGCATAACTACGATGAGATCCACAAATTCTTTCATCATCTTTCATTCTTCATTTGCCTTTCTTCCTCCTCCTTCTTTCGGATTATTTCCTTTGTTTGCTCCTTCTACGGCATCCCATTTATCCTCGCTTTCTAACATTATCTTTATTATGTTGTTCTTTGTGAGTTGTTCTCTTATTTTGTCTACGGCTTCTTCCCTTATAGTCTGCCACCTATAACACCACAGGACCGAAAAAAAACACTACAACATGAAAACAATACAAGTATATGCCCCTACATCCGATCACAGCGACGAAGAGATCGAGAGTCTATACGAAGACATCGAAAGGGCTACCCAAGAAACAAAATGCCACTACACCTTCATAATGGGGGACTTCAACGCTAAGGTCGGCAAACAGATGGACGCCTCGGAGACAGCGATAGCTATCGCTGTCTCCGAGGCGTCCTATAACCTAACCTAACCTAACCTTTCCTATCTTCCGAGCCGAAGTTTCCTAGGAAACTTCGGCTCGGAAGATAGGAAAGGTTAGGAGGCTACTAGACTTCCTACACCAACACAACTTACATCTAATGAATACCTACTTCAAGAAGAAACCGCAAAGAAGATGGACGTGGATAAGTCCCGATGGAAGAACAAAAAACGAGAAAGACATCCTAATAACAGGAAACAAACGAAACATCACGGACGTAACAGTACTAAACAAGTTTGGAAGAGGAAACGATCATCTAGCGGTAAGAAGTACGAACAAAATAAACCTAAAAATTCAAAGAAAAAAGATGGTCTTCCCACGAAAGACAATAAGATGGACCCCTCCTGATAACCCTAAAGACTTTGAAGACTCAATCTCCACTGCTCTTCGTCATGTACAGCAAACCGGTGTCTATGTCCTGAATAACAAAATCACAGAACTGCACAGAAACGACATTGTAGCACCCAAAGACAAAACTACGAAAGACTAACTGATGCAACCAAACAACTCACGAGTCAAAGAAGATCGATTAGAGGAAATGTGGAAAACTTGGAGGAGATACGACGGCTGAAGAAAACAATGTCAAAAAAAACACGCAAAGCCCTAAGATACAATACAGAAACGATCCAACGAACAAGCGAGGAAAATCGGAGCATGAAAGTCATGAGTAGAAAACTGGTCGAGGGCAAAATGGAAATATTCAAGCACAAGGATGGCACGGGAGAGGAAACAACAGACAAAGAAAGACACCATAGTGGAGAACTTTTATAAAGAACCAACGTGAGTCCCAAAACTCTTAGGGGCTAAAATTAAATAAATGATCATCTGTCATTTTTAAGTAGCAGTCAGTAGTTAATATAAATTTCTACTGGTCTTACTTAATTTATTTAATTTCAAAATGTTTACAAAAGAGTGTTTTTATTGTCAAAATTATTTTCGTAATGGTAGACGCCTGGAAAATGCTGAATGGGAATACAGTATCGGCCCGTGCATTGAAGAATTTAGGCAACGTTTTCCTATGGCTGTATTTAATAGGAATCAGTTTAGAAGACAGGTAGGTATTACCTCAACAAATCAAGAAGTGGAAGGCCTCGTATTAATAATGAGAATATTATAAACAACATCAGAAATTCAGTCCAAGAGAAACCTACCACTTCAAATAGGAGACTAGCTCAACAGTTGAATTTAAGTCGTACTACCAATCAGAGGATTATTCGACAAGATCTTTACATGAAACGTAAAGAAGTTTTGCCACTCGATTATTATAAAAAACTGGCCTAATGTCGGTGGTTCAATGAAAATATGAACGACGAAGTGTCAAATTTAACATTTTTCACTGATGACGCCTGGTTTCATCTAAACGGATACATTAATTCCCAAAACATGTGCATGTGGAGTGTTGACAACCTACAATTTTTTTTGAGAGACCCCACTGCGTCCAATCAAAGTTGGTGTGTGGTTAGCAATGTCAAGACGCAGAATTATGGGTCCAATATTTTTCGATGGTAATTTGAACGCTGCCACTTATAGATCCACTATTTTGCAACAATTTATTAACGAACTTCACGATGATGAACTCCAAAATCTCTTCTTCCAATAAGATTCTGCAAGACCGCACAATGCCCGTGAAACATTAAATTATCTTCAAGAATTCTTCGACGACAGGCTAATAATCAAAGACCGATTTCCACCACGTTCCTGTGATCTAACTCCTCTGGACTTTTTCCATATTTCAAAAATTCATTATTCAGCAGTCCAGTGCATATACAGTAGAAGATCTGCGAAACAATGTATTAAGAAAATGTGAAGAGATAGACAACACAGTATTACAAAATTTGTTCGATAACATAAAACGGCGAATTAATTTGTGTATTCGTGAAAATGGACAACACATTCAACATCTGTTGTAATGTTTGTTCTTCTTTGTTAGTTTCATAATTCACAACACTAAAAAATAAATCAGTGTTAAATTTATGAAAAGGCGTTTTATTTATAACTAATGAAATTGTTGAACTTAACACTAAAAACAATGCGACATAACCTCAAGACCACTCCAAATAATTCATGGTTATGAATTTACATTAACAAAAACCGACAGCTACTTAGAAATGACATTTGATAATTTGTTGAATTTTATGTGTGTGAATTAAGAAATGACCTGCCTCTTCAAATTCATGGCAGGAGTGGAATCCAAGAGTTTTGAGACTCACGTTATATAAAAGCCAAATAACACCAACAACAGCACACCATAGGCAAGACAACCAGGAGGGGCGGCGGTGGAAATTCAAGAATAATTATGGTAGGCTCTGAAGATATGCCAGACATCACAACTGAAGAGGTGAGAAATTCTCTCAAAGAAATGAAAGGAGGCAAATCCCCTGGCGAAGACCAGATAGCGATTGAAACGGTGAAAAGTGAGGGAGACCAAATCATTAAAAAAAATACTGCCTTGCTAAACTTATGTCTCGAAAAAGGCACGGTCCCCAAGAGATGCAACAATGCGGTTACAATACTTATCCACAAGAAAGGCGATATAACTAACTTAGAGAATTATAGACCAATAAGGCTACTCTTCCATATATACAAACTTTTCACTAAAATAATCACAAAGCGCATAGAAAACAAACTTAAAGCATACCAACCCCGTGAGCAACCTTGTTTTCGAAAGGGCTATGGCACAAACGACCACCTACAAACAATAAAGACCCTAATAGAGAAATCAATAGAATACAATAATCCGCTCGCCCAAATATTCATCGACTTCAAAAAAGAGATTACCATCTATACTAAAAGTACTCGACAAATGCCGAATAGACTACAGATCAGCGCCGTCGTTTGGATTTTGATGCCCCGGGCATATGTATTGAGATGCCCCCTGTAAATGAAAAGTGAAAAAACATTTTTTTTTAATTTTTAATACACATACAAGAAAGGAACATATGTATAGAAGAAATATAATATAATATTATATTAATATAAATGAAAAAAAAATCTTTAAACTTAAGAGAGAAAAAAGAACTTTATTTTCCTTGCTTTAATTTCAGCTAAATGGGAGGGGTTCCCAAAATGGGGGGGGGGCAGCCCCTATGGGGCCCTCCCTAGTTCGTGGGCCCCGGGCATTCGCCCGATTGACCGACGCTACTGCTACAGATACACGGAACTTCTATGTAATATATACAAGAATGCCACGGGAAGCGTAAAACTTCACGCACTAACTAAAAAATACATAATAGGAAGAGGAATAAAACAAGGTGATACTATATCCCCCAAACTCTTCACTGCGATGCTGGGACATACATTCAAACAACTGAACTACTGAAACTACTGAACCTACATCACCTTCGTTTCTCTGACGAGATAGTTATAACAACCGACAATCTAGGAGACGCACAAGAAATGCTGGAAGAGCTAAAGCAAGCTGCAGCAAAAGTAGGACTGTATATTAACTAATACAAAACAGAGTTTATGACAAACCTGGTGACAGACGAAGGAGACGAAATAGAGCAAACGCACAAATATATAAATATCTCGGTCACGAAATACAAATCTGCAGAGACAACCAGATAAGTGAAGTCACTCGACGCATAGGGCTGGGATGAGCAGCTTTTGGCAAACTAAGTCACATATTCACCGATACTCACACTAAGTCACCGATTTTATCCAACTTATCACAAAATTCGAGTGGATGGGCACGTGGCTCGCACTAAAGACAACCGATGGACAAAACGAATCCTGGAATGGAGACCCAGAAAAGACAAGAGAAGCAGAGGAAGACCACCCACCAGATGGACGGACGACGATAAACGTGTGGCGGGAAACTGGATTAGCACCGCGCAAGACAGAAGACAGTGGAACCAGGAGGAGGCCTATGTTCAGCAGTGAACGAGAAATGGCTGATGATGATGACCTAGGTACAAGTGATATATTATCACCATGTTCACGTTTGATTTTTACGTAACGGCACAATGTAGGGTACGGAATTTTACAGTTCTTTGCCGCCGTCCTAATGGAGTTACCATTTTCTACCATTCGTAAAGCTTAAATCATGTCCTCTTTTTTGTGTTTTTCTATTTTCCACTCCTTATTTTTTAGTCTTGGCATCCTATACCAAACAAAAATATTATTTTCAACATTACACTACCAAGGAACAGTGAACCAGGATCGTAAGGCACACAGTGAACCGGTTCACTGTGTACTATGCGAACTGCTCACTTCTATAGTTCACTGTTCAATACACACACTATTCAACTTATGATATAAAAAAAAGGTTACACAATCATTTGTCACAATGCAATATGTTCATAAAACGACTAATCCTACAACAATGTTAACAGCATACAGCTTTTGTTTTTATAATTTAGAACAAAATATACAAAAATCGAGACAGTTACGAGGGAATACTATGGTTTTCTGGCGCGAAACAAATGCGCCGCTGTCACACGTTACGCACAAGCCCAGACCGCCAGCTCACTAAGGTAGAGGGCAATGGTGCCCACGAGGCAAGTTTTAAACGATCGCTCAAATTGGCAACGTCACAGTTTTGCCAATATAGCGACAGTTCAGTGCTAAACCTGGTTGGTTGTTAACTGTTCAACAACCGATCCTACCTCCATTAAGTGGAGGCCGCACTAAGGTTTTTTCCCGCGAGCGGTAACCGCCATAACCGTTCGAGAAACACAGTACGCTATAGGAAAACTCAGTCGAAGGGAAAAAACCGCAAGTGAGGCCGCTTGTATTAGCTTACTTGAGCCACAAAATCACGCGATTTAAAACCGCCGGGATTAGCCGTAGTGCGGCCTAGGCCTTAGGCCGAGGCCGCACTACGGTTTTTTCACGCGAGCAGTAACCATTATAACCGCGAAACACACAGTGCGCTATGGGAAAATCATTCGCGGGAAAAAACCGAAAGTGAGTCCGCTTGTATTAGCTTAGGTCTAGGCCGCACTACGGCTATACAAACGGCCTCACTTGCGGTTTTTTCCCGCGACTGATTTTTCACATAGCGTACTGTGTGTTTCTCGAGACATTTCGCGGTTATAACGGTTAACGCTCACGGGAAAAAAACCATAGTGCGGCCGCGGCCTCAGGCCGAGGCGGCTCACTTGCGGCCTTAGGCCGAGGCAGCACCACGGTTTTTTCCCACGAGCGGTAACCGCTATAACCGCGAAACCGCTCGAGAAACACAGTACGGGAAAAATCAGTCGCGGGAAAAAAACCGCAAGTGAGGCCGCTTGTATTAGACCTAGAGCGCACTACGACTAAACCGCCGCGGTGATTCGATCGCGTGATTTTCCGTGTTCATAGTCGCTCCTTGAGGAACAAGGATTCCTTGTTCCTTATTTCGCGTTTCATAGACCTTCCTTGACAGCTCAAGGAACCTTATTCGGCTCCTTATCTCAAGGAAGGTTTCGAGCTTCCTTGAGGAAGCCTCCACTGTGATTGGCTGTTGAGTTTCGATGACGCTTGCGCTTGTCGTCGATGTAGTTTTGACATGTTGGTTAAACTCAGAAGCAGCATTATGAACGACGATTTTTTAAATAATTATGACAGTGAGTTTGATGATGGTTTTGAGAAAATTCCAATAAGAAATAAAAATAGATTTCGAATGCGGCTCGCCAGAGGGTACATTCGTGACGTTTAGAATCCATATTGAAATGTAGGACGATGTTCCTTTTCGAAGAAAATATTAGTTCAGCAAAGGAGATGTGGTCAAACTTCTGTAGCCGTTGTTAAATACCCAATTAAGGAGATTAAATAATCGTGGGCTGCCCGTGTCTCCGTTGATACAGCTCCTAATAACATTGCATTTTGAATGATAAACCGGGTTTAATGACATTTTTTTATTGGAAAATTGTTCATTGAAAAGTTGTAATCATTAAACCCAGTTTACGAACTTAAATGAGAGATGTGGGCTTAATAATTGTGTATATGTAAATATTTGTAAGAAATATACTTTGCTCAAATATTATTGTACAATTTATTGTAGAATCTTTAGTAGTCTAGCTTCTCTTCTGCTTTGGAAATTTTCTTTTTTTATTGAATGAAACTCTTGCTGTTGTTCAATCACTTCTCACAGTAATATCAGAATCAGTATCTTTTCATGGAAAATATTATGAAAAGCACATGCATAAAATTGATGTAGACCTGACAACCTGACGTCGACTCCATGTCACCTGAAAAAGTTAAAAGAAAATGTTAAAAGAATGCAAATAAATTTTTCCCTTTTATAATATTTAGAATGTTCTTGAAATTCTTCTAATGCTACTGTGCTATCTAATGCAGTGCTCCGCAACCGCTGTGCCGCGAGGTGATCTTAGCTGTGCCGCGGTTTTCTCAAGAATAATTAATATGTAAAAATGCCAATATGTAATTTCTCAGAGTCGAAATTATATACAAAACAAAAACATGTACTTAGTTAAACAAAAAATGTACATTTTACATATAGTACTGTGAGTGTTAGTTTGCGTACTTATGCGTAGAGATGTACGTCGTTTAATGTGATATTATTATTACATTAGTAAAGCAGCTTGCTGTTATGCTTTTCTAAGCATTTTCTTATTAAATAATCGGCACTAGTGCATTTATTTCGGGTAAGTCAAATGTATAATCTTGCGTATCGATAATAAAACATTTAAGTCGTTCCAACTGAGTGTTTCGCCAATATGTTATTTTTTATTTAAGCATAGCTTTGAGCTAATATTAATTATATTATCCCAATCTTCTAAAGATTTCAGAAACACGAATCGAATAAATCGTTCTCGACTTAACAAAATTCTGTCGTAGTTTAGAAATATTAAAATGAATCGTTATAAATGTACTAGTAGTGATCGATTTTCGATCTCTTCATTTCGTTGCGATTTTAAGATCGATCTGGCTGACAAAAATTGGGCTTTAAGAGATCGACGTATAATAAAATCGAATCGAGATCGCAAACTCTAGTATAAACCCATATTTCGCTGTTGCACGTGGGGCAAATTACGGAGGGCGTGGCTCGACGTATTTTGTTCTATCTACCGAACTGATGATCATGTTAGTCAGTATGCATCCGAACGAGAAGAACTCCCATCAAATACCACATTTTTAGATTATTTTGTTGTTATACCTCTAAAAAATATGGACAAGTTTTTAAAAAGATTTTCGAATTCACCGACAAACCAAAATGAACCAAGCACAAGTGGTGCTGTAAAAAAACAGAAGATGTGGGAATGAAAGTATAACGAAGACTACATTCGATATGGATTTTCGTGTTGTGATAAAGAAACGCCAACCAAACCAGAATGCATCATTTGCGGAGAAATGCTATCTAACGAAGCAATGGTACCCAGTAAACTGCTGCGCCATTTAAATTCAAACCACCTAGTTACGTTAAGAAGGACAAATCATTTTTTCTTAGACTGTTCGATCAAAGGCGAAAACAAAAGCAATCACTGTTATCGTTAGTCACAGTTTCTGATAACGCCTTAGAAGCTAGTTACCCTGTTGCAAGATTAATTGCACGTCAGGAAAAACCACATACTATTAGTGAGACACTCATTAAACCAGCATGCACATAAATTGTTAAATCCATGCTTGGGCCTAGAGAAGCTAATGAAGTAAAAAAAGTACCGTTGTCAGCTGACTGTTAAAAAACGTATCAACGATATGTCGAACGATATTTTAGGAATACCAATTGCAAAACTAAAAACGGCCCAGAAGTTTGCACTACAAATTGATGAATCGACGGATATTAAAAACCGAGCACAACTCATAGCTATTGTACGTTTCGTTGACGAGGGCACCATAATAGAAAACTATTTATTTTGCAACGAGCTTTCAGAGCGAACTACCGGCGAGGAAATTTTCAAAGTAACAGATGATTTTTTGAAAACTTATGATATGTCATGGAGTAATTGTATTAGTATTTGCACGGATGGTGCTGCAGCAATGATGGGCAAGAAAAAAGGTTTTATTTCGTGCGTAAAACGGCAAAATCCAAATATAGAAATTACACACTGTTGCATACATCGCGAAGTATTAATGACCAAAAACTTGCCAACGGAACTATTGAAAACGATGAATCAATGCATTACTATCATAAATATTATTAAAACAAGAGCTTTAAATTCGCGAATTTTTAAAATAATATGTGAATAAATGGGATCGGATTATGCATCCTTATTGTTTTACACCGAGGTACGTTGGCTATCTCGTGGAAAAGTTTTGGCTAGATTGTTTGAGCTTCGCAACGAGGTTCGCGAGTTTTTGTTAAAACAAGATATGCCCGAACTTTATCAACTTTTTGATGATAATTACTGGATGTTCAAACTGCCGTACATGGCTGATATCTTTGAGCACCTGAACGAACTGAATAAAAGAATGCAAGGTCGAACCGAAAATAATCTGTCGTGTTCCGACAAGTTAGTGGGCTTTAAAAATAAGCTTGAACTTTGGCAGAAAGAGATATAAAAAGGATCATTAGAAATGTTCCAAAAGACTCACAGGTCAATGATTGAAAACAAAAAGATAATTCTGGATCTGACTCAACAACATTTAAATTTGTTGCAAGACAAATTTAATCATTATTTTTTCACAATTAATGCGGAGCAATATAATTGGATTAGAAATCCTTTTATAGCAGATGCAGAAACAGAAGCACTTTCCCTTCAAATTCGAGAGCAATTTATAGAATTGAGGAACGATGGGACACTGAAACTCAACTTCAGTGAAATGAAATTGGCGGATTTTTGGATTTCCGTTCAGAATGAGTATCCTCAATTTTCTGCAAAGGCTATTGCAATTTTGCTACCGTTGTCTACGACATACTTATGTGAACAAAGTTTTTCTACATTGGTTCTAATTAAAAATGAAAAACGATCTTGTTTAAAAGGTCTTGGCCATGAACTCCGAGTAGCACTTTCTAATATAGAGCTAAATATACGACGTATATGTTCATCAAAACAAGCACAAATATCACATTAATAAATTAGTTATTATGTTTAAATACTGTTTAAATTAGCATTGATTACTCTGAATTGCAAAATTCACTATGTTTTTACCATAATTGATTTGTAAAAATATTATATAATATATATTATAAAGTAATGTTATATAATATTTCTGTATATTAATTGTGGTAGAAACATAGTGAATTTTCCAATTCAGTGTTATATAACTGTGTTCACAAGTCATATAATATTTTTACAAATTAATTATGGTAAAAACATAGAGAATTTTTCAATTCAGAGTAAGTATGGTAAATAACAACAGTAAATAACAACAAGTAAATAACAACAAACTTCATAATTGAATTAAAAGACATTTTTTTACATGTTTAATCTATAATAAAAATATGTGTTTTTGTGTTGGTGTAAAATTCAAATTGTATATAAAAATTATAGTATTTTTAACCCCCGACGCAAAAGAGGTGTTTTATAAGTTTGACGTGTCTATCTCTGTGTATCTGTGTGTCTGGCTGTGTATAGCTGCTAAAGGAATGGACCGAATTTGATGCGATTTTTGTTTGTTTGAAAGCTGGCATGATCGAGCTATAATTTATGAAGATCTGTTCAGGCGCATTTCCTACTTGACAAACGGGTCTTAATAACTTTCACAGATCCGATTGATTTTAAATTTGTCCGGGGGTTACTTAAAAATTTTAATTTTATATTATTATCTAATAAAAACATATACGTAGCACCTATTATTGATATTTAATTCAGTAATACTCCGAACTTACGCGATAGGTCGGACTGAGCGCTAACCGGGTAACTCGAATTCGCGTAAGTCGGGTTATAATTTCGCAAAATAAATACCTATAAATTATTTTTAATTGGGGCCGGAAGCGAAAGAAGATAATAATTTAGACAAAAATGTTTAATAAAATCTTAGATTATAGAAATATAAAATTGCCTACCGAAGTTATTTTGATATGGAAGGCTTCATAAAATCTCCCGCAAAATTTCCTCATAGCATGCTAATAATTTCTTTATTACTCGTTTTGTGGAAGAATGAGTTCTTCGTTGGAGTCATTTTCTAAAATTCAGTGTAGTTGAAATATAATACAGTTACGTTTTAACATATGTATTTTTAGCCACGCCACTATGTCAGTTCCCAATAGTGTGGGGGCATTAAGTCTATAATCGATAATCAAAAGTTGTGTGACGCTCAAACAAAAGACGAATCGACGAGATTTGAAATCGCATAACTCCGAGTTCGCGTAAGTCGGGGTAGCATAAGTCGATGTATTACTGTATTTTTAAAGCCTTTACTTGTGGTGTGCCGCGGAATTTTTGAAAATACGTTAGCGTGCCGTGGAAGATAAAAGGTTGCGGAGCACTGATCTAATGGACAATAAATTTCCATGTCGATATTTACACTTGTTTCATCGATGAAATCCATGACACGTTCTACACGATCTCCGGGCGCAGGGCTGGACCAGTCATGAGACGTTGATGCTTCATTGTTGCTGTCAACTTTCGTTTTCTGAAATTATTTTTGATAAAATAATTGCATTTTGAAATAGGAAATATCATGCAACAATTCGATTAGATAGGAACAAAATTGTTGTCATTTACTTTTGTTCAGATTGTCCCAGAACTTTCTCAATTGTTTGCTGGTACCACATACCAGTACACCCTTCATTTCTTCATTACCCTTTCCCATGGTTCAGCTTTTTGTTTCAAATCAACAGTACTTGTTTTTTTTTTGCAGTAGATTGCGCTTTCTTCTGATATTGGCTGAGCTAATAACAGCCTTTCGCGGATCGTGTAATGCACACTTTTTACTTCATCAATAATAACAATTTTAAAGTTATATTTACAATCAGCCTTGGCGGTTTGAGAAATTTGAGTTAGTGTTGCCACCATAAGTAATCAAATATCCCTAAATATCCCTAAACAAGGCTTCCATCTGGAAGGAAGCCTTGCCCCGGTATTCATAGTCGCTCCTTATCTCAAGGAATAAGTACGCCTTGATGAAGGCTTCCTTAAATCTCCGAGGCGTCCTCGTTTCATAGTCGCGAAATAAGGCTTCCTTCCAGAAGGAAGCCTTATTCAGAAACAGCACTAAATCAGAAACAAAAGTGAGTGACAATAATTTTGTTTCTCTCTAATTGAATTGTTGCATGATATTTTCTATTTCAAAATGCAATTATTTTATCAAAAATTATTTCAGAAAACGAAAGTTGACAACAACAATGAAACACAAATGTCTCATGACTGGTGTGGGGCCCTGCGCCTGTAGAACGTGTGGATCGAGTCATGTATTTCATCGATGAAACAAGTGTAAATATTGATGTGAAAATTGATTGCCAATTTGACAGCACAGTAGCATTTGAAGAATATAGTAAATATTATAAAAAGGAAAAATTTATTAGCATTCTTTTACCATTTTCATTTAAGTTTTTCAGGTGACATGGGGTCAACGTCAGGTCTACAGCAATTTTTTGCAATTGCTTTTCATAATATTTCCAATGAAAAGGTACTGAGACTGATACGACTGCCAGAAGTGATTGAACAGCAGCAAGTTTCATTAAAAAAAAACAAGAAAATTGCCGAAGCAGAAGAGAAGCTAGACTACTAAAGATTCTACAATAAATTGTACAATAAAAAATATTCCGTTTCATATAAATATAAACATATTTAGAGCAAAGTATATTTATTTCATATATTTACATATACACAATTATTAACTCTCATTTAAGTTGGTAAACTGTGTTTAATAACAATTTTTCAATAAAAGATTGTCATGTAACCCAGTTTACCAATAAGAATGCAATGTTATTAGGAGTTGTTCACTGCAGTGCCTGATTTTATGACTTTCCTGTATCTCCGATTTAAACCTCTTTACAAAATCGATAGTTATAATGATATGGTATTTATTCTCTTTCTCTAGGGGCCCCATAGAACTATTTTAGGTGATTTTCACGAAATGGGTCACTGGTGACCCAGTGACGTGCTGGTCTGTAATACGCAAAAAAAAAGTATGCAAACATCGCCGGGTCACCAGTGTCACGGCAGCAGTGAATGTGTTAACGAGACATGAGCAACCCACCATTATTTAATCTCCTTAATTGGGCATTTACCAACGGCAACAGAAGTTCGACCACGTCTCCTTTGCTGAACCGATATCTATCATATGTACCTTCTGGCGAGCCGCCTTTGAAATCTATTTCCATTTCATATTGGATTTTCCTCAAAACCATTATCAAACTCACTATCATAATTATTTAAAAAATTGTTGTTCATTATACTGTCTCCGAGGTTAACCAATATGTTAAAACTACATCAACAACAAGCGCAAGCGTCATCGAAACGCAACAGCCAATCACAGTGCTGAAGGCTTCTTCAAGGAAGCTCGAAACCTTCCTAGAGATAAGGAGCGGAATAAGGATCCTTGAGCTGTGAAGGAAGGTCTATGAAACGCGAAATAAGGAACAAGGAGGCCTTGTTCCTCAAGGAGCGACTATGAATCTGGGTGTTATTTTGTGACTATGAAACAAGGACGCCTCAGAGATTCAAGGAAGCCTTCATCAAGGCGTCCTTATTCCTTGAGATAAGGAGCGACTATGAATACGGGGGGTTGTGAATCAAATAAGCTAATACAAGCGGCCTCCCTTGCGTTTTTTTCCCGCGACTGATTTTTCCCATAGAGTACTGGGTGTTTCTCGAACGCGCTATTATTAAGAATATGGGAATTGTGGAGTTACCTTCACTAACTGTTGCTAATCGTCTTCCAAAGTATATTTCTAAACGTGGAAAGTAAAAATGAATCTTCTACGTCGTCTGGTTCAAGAAATATCCGGGGTTTTGTAATCCAAAAAACTGACATTTTTTAATACAACAAATATAACTGCAACTTCTGTCCAGTTAATTGACAGAAAATTGTTTATGCAGCAGATCCGCTGTTGCCAAGTTCAATTCTTTTGCAGGGATTATACTTTTTTTTGTGTCGCTACAATTTAAGTATTATATGTATTAAATATATTTAATTTTATTTTAATTCTTGCGCAGGGGTCATGTTAATCTTCTATGTATTCTTCTTCTTCTTATGCATATTCACTAATGAATGTTTGCGACCACGATAATGACTTGAATGTCGTCATCATGTGGTTCTCTTGGGAAGTATAATGGAGGTGATTTCCCGTTATCTTCCTCCATGGGTATGAAATTACATTTTCCTTAATTTCAGTTCCAACGGTTATACCGCCGTGACTCGGTCGCCAGAGCCTCATCTGTTATCTAGCAGTGTGTGTCGGATGGTCTCTACTAGGCCATCATGCCGCACGCATGTGGTTTAATTGAGAGTTGGTTAGGTTAGGTTGTCCAAAAGAGAATAGATCAATACCGCATACAGCGCGGCAGCGCGAACTCTCGATGCTGCGCGCGCATGTAGTCTATCGACAGTTCGCGCTGCCGCACGCATGTGGTTGAATTGAGAGTTGGTTAGGTTAGGTTGTCCGAGAGAGAATAGATCAAGACCGCATACAGCGCGGCAGCGCGAACTCTCGATCAGTGGTTTGATCGAGAGTTCGCGCTGCCGCACGCATGTGGTTTCATTGAGAGTTGGTTAGGTTAAGTTGTCCGAGAGAGAATAGATCAAGACCGCATACAGCGCGGCAGCGCGAACTCTCGATCACGCTGCGCGCGCCTGTGGTCTGATCCAGAGTTCGCGCTGCCGCACGCATGTGGTTTAATTGAGAGTTGGTTAGGTTAGGTTGTCCGAGAGAGAATAGATCAAGACCGCATACAGCGCGGCAGCGCGAACTCTCGATCAGTGGTTTGATCGAGAGTTCGCGCTGCCATATTTCAATGTTGTTGTTTACCAGAACAAGGTAAAATAAAAAGATAAAATTGGCAACGTCGGTTGGGCTTCTCCTGCACTTTTGTTTGACAAGTAATTAGAGAGAAGTTAGGCAGTGAAGGAAAATATTAACTGTTGCGTCAAAAAAATATCAATTTTTTATAAAAACCCGTATATTTTTTGAATAAATCGACGTAGAAGCTTCGTTTTGGCTCTCTAAGTTTGCAAATACACTACGGAGGACGATTAGTAACAGTTATTCAAGGTAAAAATCCGCCAACCCCAAAAAAAATGGAAATTCCCATATTCTTTACAAATTCCCTCGAACGGTTTCGCGGTTACCGCTCACAGGAAAAAACGGTAGTGCGGCCTCAGCCTCACTTGACAAAATCATGCGATTAAAAACCGCGGCGGTTTAGCCGTAGTGTGGCCTAGGCCTTATATGTATGGCGGTGTTACAAGGCTAGAGCAAAAGTGAATGCACATATGGTTTCAAGGAGTAAAATTGATGTATGGTTTAAACGTAGCACATTGTCACTTGGTAATATAATGAAAATTGTGAAATATATGTGTGAAATTAGTGGCAATAGTTAAATTTTGAGTTTAATAATCGTAGAACTTTAAAAGGGTTGACACCAAAAAGGCTGTCACAAAAACGATTTTATTCAATAGTAATAAGCACAGAGCGACGATGCGTAAAGTCTATTGTAAAACTACATCCTGATATTTCTTTTAGTTTGCCTCCATCTTATTACCTCGGTTCTGCGGTGGGGTTTCTCTATTAGTTTCAATACAAAGAAATATGAAATATCCAAGATTTGGATATGGTTTTTATATAATACATAACAACAGGCCTCTATACTAAACGCTGCGGTTGTTATGGAACGACAAACATATAAGCAATTTAAACATAACAAAACAAAAAAACTAACTGATTATATTACCCAGCCAGCGTTGAATGTTGCAGCAATGTTACTTTCGCAACGTTAAACATTGCTGCAACATTCCTGCAACATTCCTACAACATTCATATGTCCACCTCTCTACAACGTTCAGAAATGTTGTGGGAATGTTGCACGGAACATTGCAGGAACGTTGCGGGAATGTTGCGAACATTGCAGGAACGGTACGGGAACATTGCGAACGTTGGGGGAACATTCGAACGTTGCGGGAACATTACGAACATTGCAGGAACGTTGCGGGAACATTACGAACGTTGCGGGAACATTACGAACATTGCATGAATGTTGCAGGAAGATTGCGAACATTGCATGAATGTTGCAGGAATATTGCGAATATTGCAGGAATGTTATAGGAATATATTAAATAATAGAAAATTATATTTTTAGTTTTATTCTCTTTTATTTACATATTTCACTTTCAATATTTCTTTTTTAAATTCATGTACTGTTATTGTTATTCTCATCGGAGGAAACTTCTGCATTTGCTTTTTTTGGCTTGACTCACTCTTGTTGGAGTTTGTATAAGTCATTTCGCCAGAGTCGCTTCTATATCTTTTTCCGACCATTTCTCTCGGCCAAGTCTCTGTAAAATTGTAGGACAATATAAAATATAAGTAAAAATATCTGGCAAAAATATAAAAATGTTCACTTCTAAAGAAATAAACTTACTGCGGAGTAATTTCGCCATCATCAATTGGCTAAAACATTGTTTCTTAAGCCTAGTTCGCATTAGGCTAGTAATTTAATAGAGTAGCGAGTAATTTAGTGGCTAAACTACTTGTGGCTTGTGTACAGAAACCGTTCGCATTACGGTCTAGTACAGTACACAAGTGTTTTGTAAGATGGACGGGCTGCAACGCAATAGAATGAATAAACTGATATATTTATTGCATTTTCTAAATCCAGGCATGCCGATTGTTTCATTTGTTTGTTTTTATAATGCGGGGACTTTATATTCAAAAAGCATTTATGTTCGACGTATTTGGAAACTAATTTTAAGTTAAAATTGTCGGTCCAGCGAAACGAAATTTTTGCGGCCACTAATGAACTCGACTAATCTACAGGTCGGACTTGTTTAGCCGGTGAACCAGTGAGCACGAACGCGTGGTGGGAGGCGCTACTCGCCCGATAAAATAGAGTAAAATGGATCGACTCGACTTAATTACTCGCTACTCTACTAAATTACTAGCCTAATGCGAACTAGGCTTTATTAGAACGACCTTGCCAACTAAATTTTAAGGCAACGTGTTTGTTGTACAAGTAGGTTATGTAAACACGTTTAGGAGGGACTCAGCGTTCATACATAAAAGAATAACTTATTCTAGCTTAAATTTAATAAACACTAAAATAATAAGCAATAATTGTTGATTGTTGCTGATCCAGTTAAGTGCGCACATAACTATTCTGTTGACTGTTACTTGAGTCACAAAATCACGCGATTAAAAACAGCCGCCGTTCAGCCGTAGAGCGGCCTAGACCTTAACAGAAACGATTTCTACAATGAAGTAGTTGAATCCTCTTTTAGATAAGTTAATTAATTTATAATAACTACAATAGCATAAATGAATTAATTTAAAGTATTATTTTTTTCCTTATTAACATGTGTGACATTTTAAGGTTTAATAATTAAAATTTAAACCACATTCAAACTTTATCTAATGCCTCGCTGTGAAAGCATGCATTATTGCAGTATTCTTGTATTTTTCGTATTTCCAAATTAATTGTAATTTTTATTTTATCTTTAAGCTGGTATAGTTTATTTTGTTCACTGGTAACTCTGTTTATCCACTATTAGACTTTTCGTTCAATTGTCGCGTTCAAACGCTTTATAAGATTAGTTGCTCGTCAATGTAAATATTTTGTTGTGGTTTCATAGTTAATGAACGAAGAACCAGCCTAAAGTATGTGATTTTTTTATTTTCTTTCTATTGTATATTTATTAACGTATAAATTAACCCGTAAGTCACGGCAAAATTTCTAACAAAAAAACTTCATAACAGAGTTTAGTTGGAAGAGTATGCAGATGGAGTAATGTGCAGTTATTTTAGGGGTTGGGCATGCCCAATGCTCCTATCTATAATTTAGTGTATACGTGAAAACACTGTATGGATGTGGGGTCTGGGGAACGAAAGAGGAAGACAAGATCGAAAGGGTGCAGCAAGTTTTTTAAGAAAGTGTTGAAAGTTGATGGTCGACGCCTGGTCACATTGTCCTTCAGGAAGTGAGTACGTGTAATTGCTGCGGAAAGAGTGATCAAGTTTGAGTATAGGGTAGATGGGTTAGGAGGTGAAAGGATAATAAAAGAAATCTTTCAAGTAGTGAATAAAGAGGGGTTAAGTGGTAGAAGAGAGAGAGAGTGGTTGGGGGCTGAATAAAAGGAAACTGTATGAGAGAGGCGGGTTATCATCCGAGGGGTTGGAAAGGGAAAAAAGTGAGCACCCGCACTGGAAAATGATATTAAGGGAGAGGTTATTAGAAATAGACTGCCTATCCAAAATAGAGGCTAGCAAATATCACCAAGGCTACAGTCAGATACAAGTGCACGGCCGTGTTCCTGGTTATTCGAGGACAAGTAAAGGGTCGGAGGACCAGTCAGTGTTGGCTAGATTTAGGTGTGGTAATGAAGGGCGTGGCAGGAGACATTGGATGAATGAGGAAAGTAGAGAAAGTGTATGGTGTGTGGGTTGAAGGAGGATATGTGGTAATTGGTTGGAAGAATGCACGATGGCGGAGTGAAATGAACAGGAGAGAAGGCGAGGAAAGGATTGGAGTGAGTGCATGGACGACAATGGGAAGGGACCAGTGGCAGATTTAGGTCATTTGGGGCCCCGGGCGCAATAGAAATATTGGGCCCCCCAATAAAACGAGAGGAACAAGGAAAATAAAAAAATACGAGTTAACCATATTATTAAATAAATAAAAAATATTAAGTACTACTAATGTTTTATTTCCAATAATATTTGAATATAATATATGTGTATTAACATCATAATAATATTCACGATTTGAACTGATAGTTTTTGAATTTCTTAGATAATTTTTAAGTCTTTTTAAACAAGAAAGTGAGCATTCCCCCGACGCGTTTGAAATTGGTAACAATTTTTTTTAATAATTTCCTTAATTTAATTAATTTTTTTAATTTAATAATTTGGGAAAGTTGCTTTCATATGTAATGCATTATAATATATTATCAATTGATTGCTTGTCTTCTTCATCTAAAAATATTAAAAACTGTTCCTTCTCTTCTTTAAAATTACTTGAATCAATGTCATCTTTGTACAGTTCTA
This sequence comes from Phosphuga atrata, assembly GCA_944588485.1. Classification (NCBI taxonomy): domain Eukaryota; kingdom Metazoa; phylum Arthropoda; class Insecta; order Coleoptera; family Silphidae; genus Phosphuga; species Phosphuga atrata. The sequence goes on along the minus strand of OX155892.1, from coordinate 43,527,192 downwards.
TTGAATTATTAACGCATTTTTTCCTTTCTTCTACACACAAGTTAAGCAAGAAAAAAACTCTAAATTACCATTAACATAATAATTAACATTTTCGTAAATTTGTCCACGTATATTCTGATATGCTATTAAATGATCGCATATAACGTAGAGTACATAATGTAAAAAAATATTTTTTTGCGACTTCTTCAAATGATTTATCTGTAAGTTCTTTAACTTCCGATTCTATTTCGATAAAATAATGTCAAATTTTTTCATTAAATAAATATTTAATAAAAAAATAAAAATTTATAGACTTTAATACCCGATGAAAAAAGATTTTGTATGATTATATATAATTATATATGATCCATATATAATTATATACAAAAATTGGCCAGATCTGACTATATATAATTATATATAGTTATATATGATCATATATACTTATCTTTATATGGTTATATATAATTAGATCTGAAAATTGTCCAGATCTGAGCATATATAATTATGTATATTTATATATGATCATATATAAATATATATGATCATATATGTTTTCTTTGTTTGAAATTTTATAGGGCTTTGACAAATAATACGATCATAATAAACCATACATATTTTGTAGGAAATTTAACGCTCTTTTAGTAGGTTAGACCTTTTTGTAGGTCTATGATTTTTTCGTCCACTGGTTCAAAAGTTATTCGAAGTCTATTTTTACTATAACTTTAATTTTGACCTCGAATAACTTTCGAACCAGTGGAGTTAGCGAAAAATCATTAAAGACCTTTTTTGTAGAGCGTTAAATTTCCAACAAGAATATATATGGTTTATTATGATCGTATTATTTATCAGCGCCCTAGAAAATTCCAAAGACAAGAATTTTCCCCATGTTATTTCCATTTAAAACTTTGACTCTCGTGTTTTATTTGCCACACTTTATCATGGTCTTTACTTCATGGTACATATTAATACGTCATCTAACTTGGGTTTGGTTCCTGTCTTAGTAGAGTGAAGTTGTAATATGTCAGTCGTTGTATCAATTCATTGTAATAAGTTGTTTAATTGGGTGTTTAAATAAATACGTTTTTGTTTTCTGTGTTAAATATATTCTCTTGCTCCTACTCTACATAAAATTGTACTAACATGTTTTAATTATTTAAAAAAACGAAATTGTAAAGGTCGATACTCATGTGCGCGACACTCGGCTACGCAAAGTCGCGCGACGTCGTCTGGCAAATAATGATTATAATATTGTTTTAAATGGGCATGTAGTAAGCTGTCGCGTGCCGCAAGTGAGAACGCAAGTGATTATATTTAAAACAATGTATGTAATTATAATTTGATAGGCGACGTCGCGCGACTTCAGGTAGCCGAGTGTCGCGCATCTGAGAATCTACCTTCACTGTTGTCTAGGCAGTGTTTGTTTCTTATTATTTAAATCATGAGTTCTTTTTAACTCTCCGATTTTTTGTGAAATCGCTTTTTCAAATCCTCTCGGGTTTGAGGTTTCCAGTTTCTGGAGGTCCATTTTTTTTTCATTTGCCAATATTAAGGCATAATCTAGAAAAGAAATCACAATATCATCAAATAAATTCAAAAAGTATGGGAAATCCAAATGTACATGCCTTAAGCACTTTATATGGATAGTGAAACTATTATTAATTAAATAAGTATTTACTTATATTATATTATGTATATATAAATATATATATATATATATATATATATATATATATATATATATATATACATATATACATACATACATATATATACATAACATAATATATATATATATATATATATATATATATATATTATAATTACCAATAATTTCATTCTTGGCCGTCCCGTTTAAAGCCTTTACAGGAGCTACCTTTCCTTGGCCTAAGTGAGCTCATGGAGCTTGGCCGGAAAAGGTGCAATTTAAATAGCCTGATGGCTTGAAAACTCCAGTTAACAATCGCCGTGCAACATGTGATGCTTGAGTACACATTGACCGAATGGAGTCAAAGTCTGATTTTTTGCAATAAACTTGACTAATCAATTTAAACATCTATTTTATAACAATTATAAATTATAAATGAAAAAGAATTTAACACGTTATAACTGACATACGGGTCTATTCTGTAACTTCAGTTTATTTTAACAGACCGTTAAAGCGTTGCCGCGTTGCCATATGTTTTCTTGGCCGAAACGTATGTCCTAACCTAATTTTGATAAACTGATTTAGCTCTCAAAACAACTACATTGTACATGCTTTGTTGTTATTGTGTCGTTATTGTATTTTATATTTAACCATTATTAATAAGTTCGTAAATTTATGTAAATTGAAATATTTAATAAGATAATAATATAATCTATCAGGGTATGTGAGTTGGAATTTTTAACCCCCAAAATTTAAAGGGCTTGTATTTTTTGCCATCTTAAAGGCTTTATTTCTGGAATTTAATTTTTTACAGCTTGCACATTGAAATGTATAATAGGATAAGTGCTGAAAATAATTTAAAGCTGAGGCAATAAAGCCCAACGCTGAATAAATTACAATATGCACATGGTTTAAAGAGATTTAAGGATTATAGGATTTATGTCTTAAATTAAAATCTAATTGCCTTCTTATACTTATTTTCAGAAAAATGTTTTGGGAAATACAGGCAAGTTATTGGGGAAGGGGTTTGAGCTTTCCTGTTTTTTTAAAAATATATTTGCAATCACTATTAAAGTAATTCTTCTTCGAGTGCAAGCCTATTGTGTAATTTAAAAGAAAAATCAATTCAGCTTATTTTAAAGTTTTAGTTTGTTATTGTGACATAAAATGGAAAACGGTAAGTACTATTTTGTAATATGGATATATATGGACATATGTTGAATAGTAGACAACTAAAATTAACCCTAGATAGCTAATGTTCGTCAAAATGATGAACATCTAAATGTAGTTTATCATAGAAGTTAAGGGACATTAGCTATGTAGGGTTAAAGAACAACCTAAATAATTGCAACTAATTATTTGGGAGTAGATTGAATCATTTAGAAGCCTACTACTTATTCTTTATCCTACAATATAACTAAATTTATTGTAATTTTAGATTCCAATACTTCCAAAAAAAGGTGTCCTAGAACATCAAAAAAACAAATTGAAATAATAATAAATTATTTCCACGACAACCAAATTATGTTGAAATCCAAATTGAGTCTCAAGGACCAGTCAACTCTTCAAAAAAAGTGGGAGGAACTATCCCAAATTTTAAACAATTGTGGGAAAGGTCCCATTAAAACTATTTCCCAGTGGAAGAAGGTGACACATAAAGAGATTAATTATTTCTTGCAATTGTTTATTTACATTACATTTTAGGCATTTGCGGAACTGAAGGGAAACACTAAGAAACGCGCTAGGCAAGTGTACCTGTCGCGGCATGCCACTGGAGGTGGCCCATCATGTCTGATCTGGAGGAGAAATTACTGGGACTACTGTCGAAAGTAACTGTGGAAGGAGCAGATATTCCCGAAGCAGGCTTAAGTACAGACACAAATTTTGAATCGGTAAATGATGTACTTACGATAGATTTGGAAGAGGTATAATTTTTATTTTTATTGTATACGTAATTGATAACAGAATATTTTGTTTTTATTAGTGTAATGATGGAATCAATTCCCACCAATCGCTGTTGTCACCGCATAACAGCTTACTGTTGTCACCACAAAACACATTGTTGTCACCACAAAACACATTGTTGTCACCACAAAACACATTGTTGTCACCAGAAACACCAAACAGGAAAGGGCAGAGGCGACTAGAGGCTACCATAGCAAGGCAACAAAAATCAAGTGATTACCTTGCTGACACAATAGCAAATTTTTCTGCCGCCCTAGACAGGCAAAATGAAACAAACAAATTACTTTCAGAGGCTATACTCAAGTTGGCAACTGCAGTAGAATCGAAGAAATAAAATAAAATTTAATTGTAATTGTTTTTATTTAATATATAAGTAAAAAACAATTACTTCTTCAGTTTATTTCTTCTATCAAAGAATTGCGCACATTTACACCCTGAACATACCATTGTCCATTTTGAATGGGCATGTATATATATATATGTACATATATATATATATATATATATATATATATATATATTACCTAGTGGTTGAAATTCTTCACCAATATTATTTTCATCAGCATTTTGTTCTTCTGGCAAGTTCACTCTATAGTGATTTGCTATATTATGCAAAACTCCGCATGCATATATAATTTGTCCAGCTTTTACAGGATGATAATTGAGTGTCCTGTGCCGCAATAAACATCTAAACCTGCTTTTAAAAACCCCATTGAAACGTTCAATACAATTTCTTGCAGAACAATGCAGTTGATTGTATCGACTCTCTGGAGAACCTTCCGCTGCTCCAACCACTTGAGTCATTAACCAAGGTTCAAGGGGATACCCAGAATCTCCTAAATGAGTGTAACAAGTACAAATGCCATAACAAATAATTATAGTATACAACCTATTAAATATGTATTCTGCATGCCATCCAAATGTTGTTGCTAAAGGTGTCTTTTGACATTAGACGACATCCAAATTGCAGAATCATGTGTAGATCCAGGAAATCTGGCATTCATATTAATGATTTTTAGATTTGTGTCACATATCTGTGAATTTATTATAATTAAATTTAAAAAAAATTTATTATAATATATTCTAGTCTTCTTGTAGTGCTTACCACTTGTGTATTTATACTGGTATAACCTTTTCGGTTATAATATACACGTCCTGGGTAATTAGCATCTTCCACAGGTGGGGCAATAATTGCAATATGAGTGCAATCAATTGCTCCTATGATGCCTGGTAAATTATATTTGTTTAAGAATCTTAAAAAAAAATTAAAAAATTGTTCACGAGTGATATCAACAATCTTACTGCTGTTTAATTTCAGTACATGTAACATTCTCTGTTGGAAATTTTATCCACTCTACCAATAAATGATTATTAATTGCATCAGTCACTTCACTAATACACCTACTTATTGACGGTTGACTCATTCCCAACACATGGTTTTTACCAATATCTTGCTGGTAACTCCCGTGACCATAAAAATTGAGTGCAGCCAAAAGTTGAATTAAAAAAAAAAGAAAACGTTACCCAGGGTAACAAAAGCAAAAAGTGAATAATCAAATTGCAACTTTTACCTTTAACATAATAGGTATTCCATTTGATCTTATATTTTCTCGTATAACTGGTCGTAGTTCATCAATGATATACAAGGAACTCTCCTTTGTCAAACGAAAACACTTGACAAATTCAACATCTGGCAATTCAAATGGATTGCTGGCATCTCTCAATTGCCTCTGATATATTCTTGAGTAATTTCTACAATATGCATTATTAAACATTATTTCAATTTTTATTTAATATAGAAATTAAATCCTTACATTTGTTGTAATCTTAATAGTTCTACTAGTAAAACACATTTATGATGCACGCCACTTTTTCAATAAAAACTCACTCAGCCGTTAACACTCCCAGCCGTTAAAATTCGATGATTTTGAGGTTAGATTCTACTTCTGTTAATATTTGAACGGATTTGAATACCATTTAAAAATTTACCGTTTATCGATAGTATAGGCCACCAAATGTACAAACATTTATTGCCTCTAAAACACATAATCTGACCAATTTATTATCAATTTTCCATATTTTGGATCGAGAGTGGGCTGCCGCGAGATAGGTGGTTTTGTTTTATTGTCTCTAGGACAACTTAACGACTAAAATTTTCCGGAACCCGAAATCAGTTTAAAAATTAGGTTTGGACATACGTTTCGGACAAAAAGAAACGTATGGCAACAAGGCAACGCTTTAACCGTCTGTTAAAATAAACTCGAGTTACAGAATAGACCCGATATTGCGTTACATATGCCATAAGGGCATACACCGGTAAAAAGTATCAATAAAAAGACGTAACGTAGGCGTATACAATTTTTTTTCTGGAAATGAACGTAATTATAATCTAGAAACATGAAAAGGAAGTGAAATTTTTTTATCAAACATGCAATTTTTTTATACCCTCCCTATTTTGGCTTCCAAGACCTACTCGAGAAGTATAAAAAATGTTTTTTTAAATCAACGTCATTATCTAGAAGCGTAAAAATGAAAAAAAGAACTTTAATCGAATCTTTAACTTTTTTTTTGGAAAAAATATTTTGTTTCTTTTCTTAATTAATCTTTTTTTTTTAATTTTTACGCTTCTAGATTATAATTACGTCGATCCTCAAAAAATAAAAATGTATATGTGCCCTTATGGCATTTGTAATTTTTAAATTGTAATTTTAGTACAATAGCTAACAGAGCATAACTTAAATAAATACAAATATTATTGTTTTACTGATAAATATAATTACAAAAAAAATATTTTGGAAAATGGCACACATAAATTTTATTATCACTTACCAGATATCATAACTACCCGTCCATTCTCTTGTTTATTATTAAAGAAAAACATTACATGATCTCCTTCTTCTGGGGGATCCTTATCAAAAATCACTTCATTATCGTCAACTTGACAATATGAATGGTCCCTCTCGCAATTTATAACAAACATTATAATAGATTATATTATAATTATATATGTAACTAATATTTATGCACACGTCTATGCGGCTGCGGAAACACGTTCAAAGATGAAAAGTTCTTTGTGGCGTAATAGGGCGTACAGCATAGCCAAGGTTGCCAGGTGTTCGTATTTCAGCCCCGTGTGTTCGGTACGACAAATTGTATTGTTCGGTATTTTTTTCGGAACTCATTTATTTCTCTCTAATTCTCTCTAATTTATTAATCGAATCACAAATTCAAGTCAATAAGCAAATGCCACTTTGGAATTTATCGAGTTTACGGGTCTATTGAAATTTAGTGTTATGGACTTTTTACCTGGTGTAACTGTCCGGTCTGATAGAATTTTGGAAAAACTGAAAATTGTATTTTATAACTTGAGACTTTTGCTTTTCAATATTTTAAACCGGAAGTTTCTATCTACCTTAGTTTTTGAACTGTAGCCTTTTCAACAAAACCGTTGGTTAAGATTAACACCAAGGATTAACATTACGATTGTGACGAAACCAGAAGTCCAAATCCAACTTGCGGACGTGTATTTTACAGCAAAAACTGTGCAGATTAAGAATTTTAAAACCGAATGTTATGGCCTGTAACAGTTTTCGAGATATTTGAGAAAGAATTAAAAAGTTACAAAAAAAAATTTTGCATGAACAATATGAAGACTTGCATAAACTCTATTGACTTCAAAACGAAATATTTTGGGTTTTTGATAGAATTTTGGAAAAATATCAAATTGTGTTTTACAGCATGAGGTTATTTGTTCGCAAACTATTAAACCGGAAGTTTCTATCTCTCTTAGTTTTTGAACTATAGCCTTTTGAACAAATCCGTTGATTAAGATTAACACCAAGAATTAAAATTAGTAACAGTTTTCGAGATAATTGAGAAAGAAGAGAGTTGGCAAAACAAATTTTGCATGGGCATTGGAAAAAACTTAAATCGTGTTTTATAGCTTAAGGCTTTTAATTTCCAAAATTTTAAACCAGAAGTTTCTATTTATTTTAGTTTTTTAACTATAGCCTTTTGAACAAGATCTGTTTTGGATAAATTTGAGATGGAAATTTGGTTTTTTAAATTTGAGTTTTCTCAAGCTTTTCAAATGATAATTTGGTGTTTCCGTAGGTATTTATAAACCTGAGGGTCTCACAAAACCGAAAATTCAAACCGGAAGTAGCTATATTTATTATTTTTCAAAATATTTAGAAATCAAAACTAGGTAGATAAACTGGAAAATTATGAGAAAACCGAAAGGCAAAAACTCAACTTCCGGAAATGAATCTCGCAGGGAATAGCATATATATTATGAATTTTCAAACCGGAAGTTGCTATATTCAATACTATTCGAAATATTACCTAAAAATCAAGTTATCTTCAGTTTTAAAATAAAAAAAGCTTCTACGTTTCAGCCTATATTGCGAGAAAACCATAAGTCAAAATCCAACTTCCGGTGGTGTATTTTATAGCGGAAACAGCGCAGATTAAGAATTTGCAAACCGGAAGTTGTTAGCTGTAAAATACTTTAAAATACATCATAAAAACCAAAACTTCTTTGGAATTTAAAAGTAAAGATTGTGACGAAACCGGAAAATTCCGGAAAAGTATTTTATTAGTATATATTTAAAAGTATTTATTTAATAACAGCAACACATTTTTAGATATTACAAAATATTCGAAAGGCAAGGGCAATTCAAAGAGCAAGGTTTTTTGCCAAATTTTGACTAGAACGAAATATTTTGGATTTCTTATAGAATTTTGGAAAAACTGAAAATTGTATTTTGATTGGACCGAGAGTTCGCGCTGCTGCGCGTATGTTATCTTGATTTATCTTCCCGCTTCGCGGCGGACAACCTAATCTATCCAAGGTAAAACCAACGGTCCTTGTCACTTTGTCCTATATTGGATCGAGAGTTCGCGCTGCCGCACGTATGTTGTCTTGATTTATCTTCCCGCTTCGCGGCGGACAACCTAATCTAACCAAGGTAAAACCACCAATAAAATCCACACGAGACATTGTACCGTAGCTGTTCGTTGAAATCTGGTTGAAATATGAATGCAAATTCAATACGACGCTTAAAATAATATATATGTTCCAGTTTATAGTTACAGTTTTTCATATAAAAGCAAAGAGGATCGGATCCTCTTTGATATAAACAGGCAAGAATAAACGTGGCAACATCCAAATAATTGCGTTCACATATACTGTCTGCAATCTTAAAAATGTAAAAAAAAATGTCAACAAAAACAACGTAGAGGCTTAATTTTTGCTTGCAGAGCTTAATAAAAGAGTGCCAAAGATGATTAACAACAGTTACAACAGGTAAAAAGTACACAAACTTATTTTCAAGACAGACCCGTAAAACCAATAATACCCGCCAATTTTGTTGTTTCAATCAAGTGTGGACATGGATAAAAAGTGGATAAAGCGTGGATTAAGGCTGAATTATGCATTTGTTGCAATTTCAAAGTGACATGTCGCGAATTACATCTCCAAATCAAAGAGAACACCCATTTGTTATGAGCGTGCATTAGCAATAATAAATATGATTTTTAATACACTATATTAAAAATCGTATTTATTATTGCTAATGCAACAAATACATAATTCAGCCTTAATCCACGCTTTATCCACTTTTTATCCATGTCCACGATTCGATCTATGTGTTGTTCCGAAATAAAACTTTTCATTAAATGTTTGTTTTTTTCTTTTGTTTTTACCCTATGTTCGGTAATTTGACCGATCTCATCTGGCAAACCTGGGCTTATCACGTGATACACCATATGTTTAGCGTATATGTTTAGATATTTGTCTCTGATTTAGTATCATAGTCACCTAAACCGCTGCATATAAATTTTATAGCATAATTTTTTTTTCTTTTTTACGAAATTAAAAATAGAATATTAGAAATCGTCAACAGTATACAAATTGCGCAGGGAGTACAAATGCTTAAAAATCGAATGGTTTTTTTGCTAGTTTTTTTGAAAACATTGCTAGAAAAATTAATAAATTAAATAACTACGAACTTCTAGGGAACAATATTACAAATATTAAATTTGATATTGTCGAATGTAACTTATTTTTATCTAATTGTTATGAAGTAGAAAATATGTATGTTTACGCTCGTTTAAAAATTAATAAAGAAATTTATACTTCAGAAATTTACAAAGTAGTAAAAACGAACAGCTACACAGTCCAAATAGACGTTAATGGTTCCATTATTTATGGATCGATTACATTTTTTGTTAGAATTCAAAGTGATATATTTATAGTCATACGCTGTTTCGCTGTTGAACATATTAAAATGTTCTGTCACTTTGTTTCGAGAAAACAATTGAGCATATTATACCAATAGCAGACAATAATAGTTTGATGTTGCTTAGATTAAAAAATATTAAATCAATATTTCAACTTGTAAGAGTCGGTAGTTATGTTTGCAAACAACCAAATAATAATATAAAAATGGTTTGGTAATTATATTATTGACTAATGTTGAAAATATTTTTATTTCATAATAAATATTTTTTCTAAAACTACAGTATAATCATTTTTAAATATCTCCCAACAAGAATAATTAAAAATTTACATGTAAACAAATCTGATCATATATATTCATGTACGATTATATATATATATATATATATATATATATATGCTTATATCAGCGAGATCTGATCAGATCTAATTATATATAGACCTATATATAATCAGATCTGGTCTTATATCGACTTATATATAATTATACATATCCATATATAAGTCAGGTCTGATCAGATATAATTAAATATAGACTATATATAATCAGATCTGATCATATGTAGACTTATATATATTTATACGCGGGCATATATCAGTCAGGTCTGATCAGATATAATTATATATAGACCTATATATAATCAGATCTGATCATATATGGACTTATATATAATTATATATAATTATTTATAATTATATATCATTATATATAGACATAAATCAGCTAGGTCTGATCAGATCTAATTATATATAGGTTCATACATAATTATATATAATCCCATATATAATCATGTATGATTATATATAATTCCATATATAATCATGTATAATTATATATAATTATATATAATTTCATATAAAATCATATATAATCATATATGATCATATATAATTAGGCAAAATCTTTTTTCATCGGGTAATGACGCACCTTTAACAATTATCCAGTGAATACTTTGTAAAGATTTACTTGTTGCATTGATTTTTGCAAAATTTTATTCCATAGGTCTGTCATAACCGCAGTTTCATAATCATTCATTTTTTAAAGTAATGATTTTGCTTCAATAACAACCTTTTTTTTTTCTTTTGTGGAGTTGCACATTTCATCTAATGCCTCTTTAATATTTTTGTAGCCACATTTTAACGCTGAAACTGCATCAGCCCTGCCAGACCATCTTGTATCTGACACTTTCTTTAATGTATAAGACCATTTATCTAATTTATTGCATAACATGTTCCATCGAATCGGTGATGCATAGCAAAAACAAATTTTGCACGAAAAAAAAATATCTGGACGCATTACTACAACTCTCTGCAGCAACATTACCAACTAAATTAAGTGAATGACTAGAGCAGGGAATAAACGTTGCTGATGGAGCATGTTGTCAACAATTGTGCACAACAATATTTTATAGCTACTGGCAAATTTTGCAAGGTAGATAAAACTCTCTCTTCTAGATACTCCGTATCTTGTCTTTCTATATGGAAGAGCTTTAAAAATCTTTAATTAATATCCCCATTTTCTGATAAATAGCGCACTACGTAGGTAAGTTGATCCACATGCACAACATCGGGTGTAGAATCTAAAATGATACTATAATATTTTGCGCATTTTATTTCTTCCACAATGTGTGACTTAAGAGAATCGGCAATCATTTTCAAAAGTTCATTACACGTCTGATCCGATATGTAATTTACATGTCTGCTACCTTGATTACCATACTTTTGTAAGTGAAACTTTAAAAAATCGTCATATTCGCTCAACATACTATAAACTAGTAAAATAATTGCCTATAAGATGTTGTACTCTCCTTATGGCCTCTAAAAGCAATGCCCAACTTTGCGAGGAATTTTATTGACGATAGAATTCTTTGCAGAACCTCTTTCTTTTTTGAATAATTTTTGTTTTTGTAATGTAATTTGCAGATTTTCAACATCAATGAGATTTAATGAAGAAGAGCGCTTGTATAATGTACACATTGAAGCGACGTGCTCTTTTGACATTTCAGACTCGGACAAAGTTATTCCAATATGTGTCCAATTTTGGTATCCTGTAATTATCATAGACTTTAAGACTGCAAACATTTTGGATGGGTAACAATAAATTGATTTGGATGTTTCTTAAAAAAAAAACCGGCCAAGTGCGAGTTGTGACTCGCGCACCTAGGGTTCCGTACAATCTTTTAAGTAAGGTATCTTTAGGAGGACCTAACAGTATGCAACCCATGTGCTTCTGGTGCCTGACAATACCACGCAACACATTAGTGTATTTTCATAAGTTTCTAATAGTAAATTCGCATTTTTCTTGTAATTAAACTACATATTTACGGTTTTCAGATTTTTCCCTTTACATGCGCTGTAAGACACCGCTTCTTTAAGACACCGCCAAATTTCATGATGCTAGGTCAACGGGAAGTACCCAATAGGTTTTGATTCCCTTGTGAAATCGCAAAATATGCGACATAAACGGTCATATCTTTTGATGGCGTTGACTTACAAGTTTGATTTTTTCACAGCTGAAAGAGAGATTTGAAACAAATTTTAACTTGTTACCTCTACGCGTTCCTGAGAAAAATGGTCTTGACAGACAGACAGACAGACGGAGGGACGGACAGACAGACAGACGGACAACAAAGTGATCCTATAAGGGATCCGTTTTCGGTACGGAACCCTAAAAATAGACACGTCCTTTCTCCTTTTTCGCCATTTAAAATTTTTCTGTAAAAATGATCTTTACACAAGCCTCTGTAGTAAATGCGATCGATCACCGTCTTTATAGACCGATTTAAGTGTAGTTAACTCGCGTATAATAATATCGATAAAACGTTAGGTTAGACAGCAATATCTTTTAATGTAACTTCGAATGGTATAGTTTGCGTTTCAATGTTTTCTAAGTTGCTCAGCTGGTTGACTATTGACTGGCTCTTCATTTTGGTCATCATTGATGCTTTCTATCCCTTCGTTTTCAACTTCAACTAACCCTTTTCGTTGACTGATCCTCCTCTGCTCCTTTCTGTTGGTTAACAGCTTGCTCGCGTCTTTTTTATTAATCTTTTTTTGGCTCCTGATAGTTTCATTTTCCAGACACCAATGAAAAGCAAATATAAAATTTAGGCCGCCTTTTTTAGATCAGTGATTAATTCAAAGATCAAGTACGTAATTAAAATTTCACATATGAAACACAAATTGTTGTCATTAGAAAAAAGTGTAAAGTTAGGTTGTTGCTTAGAGGTAAGTGGCCCCGAGCGCGCGCCCGCCTTTAAATCCGCCTCTGGAAGGGACGGTCGTTTTTATTCAGAGAGAAAAGAGCGGATGATGCTACGGGGTAGTTTTTTGAGCGTTGGGGTTTAGTTTATGACTGATGTACAGGTGTTGATGTATAGATTTATAGGGTGATAAAAATTTATTTTTTCTTTTCTAATGGGGTTTTAGTTGCATAACTTGTATTTTTTGTGTATTCTGTATGTTTTGTATGGTTGTGTAAATTATTTTAATATGCCAATAAAGGTTTATAATAAAAATATACGTCGAAACAGTGTGTTTAATTACCTGATTTAATTAAAATGTTCAAATTATTTTAATTGCAGAAAAACACCGTTTTCGTGTATAAAAAGAAGGGTATGCAACGCGAAATTCCAAAAGACATAATATCACGTGCCATGGAAGTTGCAAAAGGTGGTAAGATAAAAACAACTGCTGATAAATATGATATCCCAAGAACAAACTTGCAACTTGCAAAAATCATTGATTACGTTTCAATTTATAAATCATTGATTTATACACTGTTGAGGATTATTTAACATCATGCCCAAACCTCCCTACCATTGGGAGCATTGGGCACAATTGACATGTTTCAGAAATCCTTGTGTAGCTTTGAGACTGCTTATAATTAGTAGACTGTTATTTGCAATCAATCTTGCCAAATGTATGGTGCACTTGACCTAGGCAATAAATATTTGATATATTACAAAAATGCTTTTTTATTACCTATTATGTGAATAAATGCCCTTTTCTCCCCTACCTCCCCTACTTTGTCAAAAAATATATGTAGAAGTATAAATTGACTGGATATATGCAATGACTTAATTTAATACTTCAACTATAAGTGTAGAGAATATTTATTATTATTACATCATTTTTGCCCATATGGACAGTGTTTGAACTTAAATAACTCATGATGACACAAGTTTCACTTCTTTCCCTTCTTTTTCTTCTCTTCCCAAAATCTCTTCATCCTTTGATTGTGCTCCTGTTTCCTTTGTTCTGTCCACAATGTTCCTATCTTCCTTTCGCTTACTAAAAATTTGGTATTCTTAATTTTGCTTCTGAATTTTTTTCTGTCTTCTATTATTTGCTGATTGATCCCCAATTGCTTTAAGTCATCTTCTATTTCATGAAACCAATTTGTTTTCCTACTTGAACTGTTTACTACATCAAAGATTATTTTTGTAAGTCGTTTATTGTTCATTCTCTGTATGTGCCCATAGAAAGTTAGTCTTCGTTTTCTAATGATATCTGTTAGTCTGTCTGTGTGTTCATATAGCTCTTTGTTAGGTCTTTTTATCCATATCCCATCTCTGTGTACTGCTCCAAATATTTTTCTAAGAATTTTGCGTTCAATTTTTTCTGTTTCTATGATGCCAGATGCTCCAATTGTGGTCGTTTCTGACGCATACAATGCTTCAGGCAATACAACTGTTTTGTAATGTCTGAGTTTGGCCTGCCTTGTGTAGAGTATATATATATATATATATATATATATATATATATATATATATATATATATATATATGTATATATATATATATATATATATATATATATATATATATATATATATATATATATATTCTCTACACTTATAGTTGAAGTATTAAATTAAGTCTTTGCATATATCCAGTCAATTAATACTTCTACATATATTTTTTGACAAAGTAGGGGAGGTAGGGGAGAAAAGGGCATTTATTCACATAATAGGTAATAAAAAAGCATTTTTGTAATAGCAGAATCAGGAATATGAATATATAGGTGTAGAGATAAAAAGCTATTATTTTGTTTACCACACAAATAAACAAGGAATGAGAATAATATATATAAATGTCATCTTTTCTAACAATTTCTTTAGTTATTCTTCCCCATCTCCTTGCTTTTTTATACATTTCTTTTGATTTTTGCTCTTCTTGGAGTTCTGTTCCACATCTATAGGTGCAGGTTTAACAAATAAAATAAAATCTTTATATTCTTCTGGCAAAAATTCCTTTAATGCCGCTGGCACTTTGATTCCTGTTTCCTCCTGATGAACTTCTAAAATAGCACAAATAACACGAGTAGTGGCACACATGGTAGCATTAAGCATGTGAACATAATTTGTAGATTCATTCATTTTTTTTGTTTGTCCATATCGAACAAGTAAACGTCTAGCTTGATATTCTAAACAGTTACTGCAGGATACTAATTCTCGGAATGCCCCAGATCCTGGGAACCATGCTTCTAAATCCATTTTTTTCGAAGCAGCATGGTTCAGAGCTCCAGATACAATATTTACAATACGGTATGGAATTTCTAATGCTTTGTATAAGTTTTCTGCATTTGAGATCATTTCATCCATCATCTCCCAAGATTTATTGTCAAATGGAGATGTTAGACAAAATTGTTCAACCTATAACAAATATTACAAATTATAAAAACTATTTATAAACAAGTAAATCGATCCATAACTCAAACTGAGGTTTTTTGGTTAAATTTGTAAAAATTATAAAGTCGAACCCACTATAGGTGGGTACTAATATGCCTTTTTGTACTAATATGCTGAGATAGTAGTCACTAAGCTCATCTTTTAATTTGTTTCCATTTTATTTGTGTTAATTTCATTATCAATATTTTCATTTCTTTGGATTCTTTGGAGTTTCTCAGTTTTTTCAGTTACAGTGACTTTCAATACACCATTCGCATCCTGCAACTTACGATATGCATCTTTATGAGTTTCTTTCAAAACATCAATATCCCTTTTAACATATTCATATCAGTCACTGTGTCATATTTTATTTTTTATATTTCTTCGACACTTTAGTCGTTATGATAATTATGATAAGTTATGATAAAAACTTTATTTTAAAGACATCTTTAATGACGTTAAGTTTTGACGTTAATGACGTGAAATTTTCTGCTCAAGATTTTCAACTTTTACTGTTAAAGATTTTTTAAGTACAGTTAATTCATATAAATCAGCTTTATCTGTATCATAATCACACATAATTTCGGTTATACTCGTTTTTATTATTATTAGTTCTCCTGATAAATCCTGTTTATTTTATTTTATATTTTATTGTATACAAGCCTTTTATAGAAGCTGTTTAAATGGCATTTAAATAGTTATTTCACTAAGCATCCAGCAATGAAGATGGTGATCTGCTTATAATGTTAATTATTCAAAAAACTTTACCTATAGTGGGGTGATAGTTTATAATTTTTACATATTTTATTTTACAATTTGAATTATAAATAGAACTGAATATAATATAACAGATCATTGATGATGATCAAGTTTAATTTGCTCCATGACGGATCTCGTAACTCGAATTATTGGTATGTCGAATCAATTTTTCCAATATGAATGAATCGAAATACCATTAATTCATTCTGGGCCCCCAAAATACAGTCATATGTTTTTAAGTACAAATGAAAATGTATTAATTCAATGGTTATATATAACTGTTTTAACACTAGAACAACTAACAGTTGTTAGCCCTTAACGGACTCTTTTTTTCTCATTTTTTTTTTCTCACTTTTTCTCGCTACTCGAAGCAAAAGCTCAGCCACACAGTTGAGACACTCATAAGTCAAGGTACCACATACACAAGAAACACAAAAAAGTTTGTTGCAGAATTAAATTAACTGTCTTTTTAATTAATTGTCTTTTGCAAAGAATCACTGCCCTAGTTTGTGCACCAACTTAAAAAAATAAATATTTTACCTTCTCAAATTGATGAACTCTGAAAATTCCTCTGGTATCTCTTCCATGTGAACCAACTTCCTGTCTGAAACAAGTTGAAATTCCAGCATATCTGATTGGAAGTGTAGCTTCAGCAAGCCACTCATCCCGGTGATAAGCAGCAATAGGTTGCTCTGAAGTAGCAATAAGATATTTCTCCTCCACTTCCTTATCTTCTGCTTTTTCACTACCTTTACCAATAACTTTGTACAATTCTTCATCGAATTGAGATAATTGTGCTACTTCTTGCATAATCTAACAAAAAACATTTTGAATATGATTAACAAAATTCTTTTATATTCCAATCTTAATTTGGAACAATTTCTTTTTGGTATGATTAACCTTTTAAACCTCCTAACGATTTGTAATATAACCTATCAGCAATTCCGCGGCAGTTTCGTTAGGTGCTAGCGTTTTTAGATGTCACCGCGGCGGCGACAAATGGAGTACCTAATGGCTTTTCTTAATATGTCACCGTTGCGGCTACAACGAAGCTACTATTAGCTTATTTAGTAGTAGCAGCCATAGCGACGACAACGGAGTGCAAAGAGTTAAATTTCGAAAATTAATACATGGTGGGTTCCAGAAGTAATGCGTCACATTTTTTTACGCGAATATTAAGAGTGGTCAATGAGGAAAGGCCGTCGAAGTCGCGATGGAAAACTCCCTGGAGCAGCGGCACGCTATCAACTTTGCGTTTGAAACTTGACTACAGGCAACACTTATCGAATGATTCGGTAAAGATTCCTTGATCAAAATGATCGAAGAATGAGTGAAAGCTGTGCTCATTATATTTTTTTATGTAAAAGGGGCGGTCCAATCCGAGTTTGTTCCCCCTGCCCAGACCGTCGATGCCAAATTAGACGTAGTCAAAGTCCTCAAGCAAGTCTTCAAATGATTTATACAAAGGATCAATCACATAAGAACAAAGATTCATGGAAGCAGCCACAACCTTACAGTTTTCAACCCTACAGTCCCGACTTGACCTAGCACGTTTTTCGATTCCGTTAAAAAAAAATCCTGAAGGGACGTGATTTCGACACCAGGAGGATCATACTTTGAAGATTCTTAAGAAATTGTACCAATCTGATAAAAACTGAAAAAGAAATGCTGACACATTACTTCTGGAACAAACTCTCTATATAAAACAACTGGGACAAAATGATAGCAGGTATATTAGAACCATACCTACAAATTGATACCTATCGTAGTCAAACTGGAACATATGGTAAGTCTATGTATTACATTTTTCCATGCTTGATAGTTGTACATTTATGTGTCCGTATCTGCAGTAAAAGGGTTAATAAAAACAATATTTACCTCTTTCCTCATGAAAAATGGAGTGTAAAGAGGCTTATATCCTTTTTTGTGTAAAGTACGCAAAGATAGCTGTATTATTGCATATTCTAGGAAAACAGCTGGACCAGTCAAATAATATCCACGCCCTCCTGACACAACTGCCCCTCTTTCACCATCCATACCTACAATTAATTAAGAGAATAATATGCTAAAAGCTACAAAAGGACAATATTGAGCTTTTAAATGAAAATATATATATTTTTACCATCAATCATATGAATTAAATCTACATGAGAATATTTCTTCTTCATGGTACAATCTCCAGAAGTTCGTTCGACTTTATTTTCATCTTCATCATTGCTAATAGGTACAGATTCATGAAGGTGATTGCTGACTTCTCTTAATGCACCATTACGCTCCTTTTCTGTTTGAAGAAGTTCATTATCATTCTTCAAAACAGCATCATCAATGAAAATGCGAACCTAAGAAAAATGTTCAATATAAATGATTTGTAATTGCAGAAATGTTGCATTTGAGGTATTTCAGGGCAGAAAAATTAATATGTGTTATCGGAAATCCCGCATTTGTGTCGAGTGATGGTTAGTTCTGAAAACCCTACGCTAGTAACGGTAACAACGGGATCTTATTGAAATTATCGGGATCTTATCTGCACCCAGATATGGCCCAAGACCAAAAGAAATGGAGACAACGAATCCTAACAGCGGACCCTGCCACCAGGCGGGACAAACGCTAGGAAGAAGAAGAAGGTGGTTAGTTCTGAAAAAACGACCACTCGACGTTTAGATGAATTAACTTTCGTCATTTATGTAGTGACCTGGCAGCAAACAAATTTCGGACAGTTGGAGAGAAGGAATTATTGTACCAGTTTTTAAACAGGGTATCAGGGAGAAACTATAGTCCATTTTATTATTATTGATTAAATACTCCAAATGGCAACAATAGTAATAAAATACAAACAAATAAATGGAGAAAAACGCAAAAAATCTAAATGATACAAACAGATCAGATGACAATTGTGAATTGACACGGCAGCCATTGACAACTTACAGCAGCAAATGTGTGTGAAAAGAAAGAGAGAGAAGAGGTTGAGATGGAGAAGTAAATATCGTCGGTGTGAACTTCTCCTCGATTTAAGCCAATCAGAGAACAATGTCAAATAAGCCCTATCTTCCCTGTACTGCATTCTTAAAAAAATGGACTATAGGAAGCTATAAGAGGGTAACTCTAATGGACATGTCATACAAGATCTATGCAAAGATAATGGAAAAAAGTTACAGGAAGAGGCAGAGGAGAGGAATCTAATCCCAGAAGTATAAGCCGGCTTCAGAAAAGGACGCGGAATAACCGAACAGAACAACATACTGAATTATATCATACAAAGAGAACTAGGTAAACCAAAGGGAAAATTGTATGCGGTACTTGTTGACCTCAAATCAGCTTATGACTCAGTAGTGAGAGAAAAAATGTGGGAATATATGAGGGAGAAAGTATATCGCAACAGATCATGTAGAGCATTGAGCATATATATGAGAGGTGTGAGTGAAGATAGGTGAAAGGCTGTCTGAAACATTTGAGGTTAGGCAAGGACTAAGACAAGGGTGTCCGTTAAGTCCACTACTATTTAATTTAGATACTGCGGACCTCGAGTCTAGCTTATGCGGACGACGTCGTTGTATTAGCAAATAAGAAAGCGGAAATGAAAGAGGTATTGTACGAATGGAAAAGTTTTTTAAGAAGCGTATGTTTTCAAAATAAATGTATTGAAAACTGTACGGAAAGTGGATGCTGTTCTGGAAGAGAAAGGGATCAAGGGAAGAAAGTTTTGAATGGGAGCGATTGAGATAGGACAAGTTAGCAGTTTTAGATAAAGCCTAGGTTATGTTCCAACATAATGGGTCTTGCGCTGCACATATCAATAATATGTATATAGCAAAGCTAAAGCGTGGATGGCTGCTAACAGGTTCTGGGATACATGGAGGAAAGGGCTAGAGACAGAGAAAAATACCTGGTGGAGAATTTTAGGGCGAAAATGATTGTATGGAAGGCTTGCGTATGTAGTATTATAATGTAGGGGGTAGAAATCTGGGATGTGAAAGAGGAAAGCGACATAGAGAGAGTGCAGCTACAGTTTATAAAGAGGGCCTTCCAGCTAGAAAATTCGACCCCTGGTACATCGTCCAACAAAAAACAAATTCTAACAAGGTTGCAAACAACGTGGCTATGAGAGTGGCTAAATTTGAAAGGAAAGTGAATAGTGCAGAAGGAGAAAGAATAGTGAAAGAAGTTTTGAAAGTGGTAAGAAAGTAGTGGAGCTGTGGGAACAGCTGTGTAAAAAAGTGACGTGAAGTGTCAACATTTTTTCATTTTTGTTTCCATTTTTTTGGATGGCACCTGGATCTCAAACTTGTACGATTCATCCCGTGTATCTTACAAGTTTGAGATCCAGGTGCCATCCAAAAAAAAAAATTGAATCAAAAAAGAAAAAATTCTGACATTCACGTCACTTTTTTAATACCGAGGTCTTGATTGTATTCATTTTACTTTTATTTGTTTATTTTAATGTAACCAAGCGATATTGAATTTGCGTGCGTTACCCAAGTTACGTGTAATAGATTAATTGTGACATTTTATCGCATAAAAAAACGTGCACCAAGATAGTACTATTGTGCATGAGTGATAAAAAATAGTTTTTTATCACTAATGCAGAATAGTACAATCTTGGTGTACGTTTTTTAGTGCGATAAATGTACTATATTGGAATGTAGTAGGTCTAACAAAAAATATGACTTCTGGGAGCACCTGAGACAATTTGAAATAGTAGGACTAGTAGAGACATAGGTAGATGATCGAAACTGGGAAAGAATAGAAAAAGTATTACCCAAAGAATTGAAATGGGAACACCGAGGGGCAAGAAGAGAAAAGAAGAGAGGTAGAGCGACAGGCGGTATAATAAAAGGGGTGGAGAAAGGAATTAAAGAAAAGGTGCAGAAGAAAAAAGAATATATGGAGAAAAGTAGAGAAAAAAGAGAAAAATTTAGAATAGGGGAGACAATAGAATCAGATCACCTACCAAGAGAAGTAAGCATAGAAGTGGGAATCGCGAAAGAAGAGACGGAAAACGAATAAAAAAAGAGAAGAAGGTAATATTAAAAAAGTGGGATAAACAAGGAGTGGAAGAATACAGAAAGAAAAGGTTTGGATGTTTCAATAATGGCATAGTTAGTTAAGCTTTGTACTATTTGTTGGTAGAAGGAGAGACAAATTTGAATGATTCAAATAATGTATCCATGTCTAACAGAAACTCAGCCATTGTCATTGTCATCTTTGTAAGTACACTTAAACTCTTCTGGCTTCATTAATTTATATGCTAGATAACGTTACATATTGTATATGAAAAAATTTGAGTGGGGAGTGAAACCGTCATTTTACCAGCATTTTTATGAATGTTTGAAATGGTTATCATATGCTATCATTAAGTCTAAAGGAACCATATCAAACACTCATAAAAATGCTGCGAAAATGACGGTTTCACTCCCCACTCAATTTTTTTCATATACAATGTGTAACGCTATCTAGCATATAAATTAAGGAAGAGTTTAAGTGTACTGACAAAGATGACAATGACAATGGCTGAGTTTCTGTTAGACATGGATACATTATTTGACTCATTCAAATTCATCTCTCTTTCAACCAACAAATAGTACAAAGCTTAACTATGCTATTAGTGAAACATCCGGACATATTGCATTTCTAAATGAAATGTACCTTCTATTGCACTTGGTCGACAGTAAATTTGAAGTGAAAAAAAAACAAGGAAAAGTCCCATCCATTACAGGAATGATGCATTACAAGAAAGATATTAACTATTAATAGTGTATTAAAATGATCTGTGGAGCTCAGAAAAGAATATAATATTCCCACATTACAAACCCCCCGATTAAATCAGGATCCTCTAATTTTTTTGCAGTTATTTGTCAACAGAATGGTTGTTCAATATTTCCACGAGGTCTTTTCAAACAGCAATAAAACACAATTTCATCACCCAATTAACGAAAGTTTCCAACGCAGCTAACTATCAAGGTAGCGACAAAATATTTTTTAAAACTAAGCATGATCAATGATGCAGCTAAAAAACCAAAGATCAACCTGAACAATTCATCATTAATGAAGAAATGTTAATAATAATGTGAAAACAGTAGAATTTCTTTCTTCATCGCTTTTCGAATCAGAGCAAATGAAAATTCACCATCCTCAAATTTCAGAAACATCAAAAGACAGCACAACAGAAATAGATTATGTTAAGGAAATCGAATCAGACATGGCACTTATCATTCAGTGCCATGTCTGATTCGATTTCCTTAACATAACCTATTTCTGTTGTGCTGTCTTTTGATGTTTCTGAAATTGTCTGCATTCACTCATGAAAATGCAACCGATTACATTTATGGGTATCCCGCAAAGTTCTGAAGACTCACCAAGAATGCCAAAAATGTGTTGATTTGATAATCTTACCAAAAAGTGAATATAAAGTGAATTATTAAGAATATAAATTATTTACAATAATGAAAGATTATGCATATCAAAATGGACTTTAATATTCTACCGAAATGCTTTTCACAGCTGTTTTGAGGTGGGATAAAAAATTTGAATGATAGTTATCGATAATTACATATATAAAAAAAAATGTATTGGTACATTTACATTCAGAATTATCTAATGAGTGTACATTTTCGACTATATTCTTCAGAATCAACTGATTTTTTTTTTAATACTTATAAATTTGCATTGCTTCTGGGAAGTTAAGTTCGTTAGATTTTGTCAATTGAAAAAGAATGACTCAGTTACTGCTGAGAAGAAACCTTTACATAAAAAGAAAATTCTGAAGGGCGATGAAAGCACAAGAAAAAGAAGACTAATAAGAAAATATTAAAAAAAAATTATGAGTTACATTATATTATATATTAGATATAAGTTGTCTCTTACCTAAAGTGACCACATTTTCATTGAGACAAAGCGGGTCAAATGGGAAAAAATGAGAATTATAATTTAGTTATGAAAGCAGACCAAAAATTCAAAAAAATATATTTTATCTACTCCCACACCAAAATGAACACATTAAATCAAATAAACAAATGTTTAGGATTTGTTGATTTTGAAGATTTTTTATAATAAGAATTGAAGAATTTGTGATATATACCACAAATATAATTTTTGAGAACATAGATTTTAAAGTTTAATGTTCAACTGCGTTTTGTCAGTTGTCAATATTTTATTGATACTAGAAAAAACACTTTTTGTTGATGCATTTGTTCCTGGAAGGGAGAGTGCGTATTCTACAATTTTCAAAATATTTTGATAAGGAATATAATTCCTTTTTTATCAGTAACGTATCTTTTTACCAATAACACCGCATCAGAAAACATTATTTTCGCAAAAAGATTTTTACACGTATTCCCAAAAAAATCTCCTTTTTTAATGTCACCCAATGAAAATTTCAGAACAAGGTGCCATTAAACGACCAGATTTTCTGAAAGAAATCAGAAATTTTTATAATAACTGCTTGGAATATCTTGAAGAATGGACAGTTAGTTCAATTGGAGGGTATTAAAAAATTTCATTGGGCGACATTAAAAATGGAGATTTTATGGGTATTTGTGCAGAAATCTTATTTTATATATTACGGTACATTTAAAATAAGAAATGCAGATATTTTCTAAAGGGAAGCGGGACATTTTTAAAAATCGGCGGGACTGTCCCGCCAAAATCGGGAGGAGTGGTCACTTTACTCTTACCACTCTTGAAGTATTATCAGTTTCTATTTTGTCGAAATATCAATAATTTATAGAACATTCCATGCCTCATTTACCATTCTAAAACTTTCGAAATTTTTCATAAAAAATTAATTGCGAGGTTTCACAACTAATTTTTTATAAAAAAGAAAATTAATTAAAAAAGAGTAAATAGCGACAAAATTTACATTTTTTAGATAAAAATAATATTGTAAATATATCTTTTTTATAAAAAAAATTATTAAAAAATGGACAACTAGAAACTTGTCACTTGCTCCATTTTTGGTTTAATGGACGGTTTAATAATTATAGCTTTTACAGAAAAAAATGTTTTTTTCTGTAAAAGCTATAATTTACTTGTAGTTTGACAAAAAAAATTGAAAAAGCTTAAGGCAGGTTTTTTTCTCTCATTATTTTTATTTATTTATTCAATGCAGACATAAAACATAAAAAATTTGTAGATATAAACATTTTTCATGTAAAATAACAACGGCAGTTATATTTATCTTAAAATAAACATCTAGTCTATGTTCACCGGGGTTTGTTCATGTTCTAGGGTTCGGTTCGAGAGTTCGAGTAAGTAAGACGTGCGAGTGTTGACAAAAAGTTTAGTTGCGAGTATAACCGCTGGTAGTTCGCTAGCGTCGAATTTCCAGCGCAGCCCTACGACAGAAGGGGCCACGAAAACCCCAAAAGCCAAGAAATCATACCAGGAGAACAGGAAAGAGAAAAGGAGGCTGAGTGTAAGGAAACAGAAAGAAGAAAAAGAAAAAAAGCAAAGATAACGGTAGCAAGAAAAGAAAGAAAAAAAAAGAGAAAAAAAGGATAACATGGAGTGTAGTGAGCAGGAACGCAGTTCCGATAGTGAACAGGCCAACCCATTCCAATCTAAAAAACGGCTAGGCCGTTCCCCCTGTTCTAAGAGAAAAAAGGAGACCAGCCCAAAAGAGGCTAGCCCGAAGGAGGGCCACAAATCGCATCGTTCGCTGATTGAAGCAAATCTCTCAGTGGTCCAGGAAATGGCGGAGATTCACGAAGAAATTAGAAGAAGATAAAAGAGAGGAGAAAAAGTGGAGAACGGAATTAACAGAGGAACTAAAAGCGATGAGGGAAGAAAATAAATTAGCAAGAGAGAAAATTATAGGCTTGGAGAATGAGATTAGAGACTTAAAGAAGGCAAGTGCAGACAGAGAATGTAAGATAGAAGCAGATAGAAAACAAATGGAAGAGAAATTGGCTAAAATTGAAAATTTTAGGGAAGAAAAGGATAAGAAAGAAAGAAAGTTAAACATAGTTATGAATGGAATTAAAGAAGAAGCTACGTGGGAAAAGGAAGTAGAGGACTTGCTAAGGAACAAATTTCAAATAAATGTGGTACAAAACATGCACAGAATAGGAAGCCCGACAAATGGAAAAACCAGAGTATACCAATATTAATTAAAATGAATAACTGGGAGGAAAAACTAAGGATAATGAAAATGAAAAACCAATTAAAAGGATCGCAGGTCTACGTGGACAATGATCTCACAGAGAAGGAAAGAGAGGTGCAGAGGGAGATAAGACAGAAAGCTAAAGAATTGAGGGAAAGAGGCAAGTTTGTAAGAGTAGGATACCGAAAAATGGAAGTAGACCAGAGGTGGTACCACTACAATGATGTTACAGGAATAAAGGATATAAAATTTCAGTAAGAAAGAATAGGGAGATGGAAAACCAGCAGGTCACGAAGCAAACGAAGATATTGTGTTGGAATGTAGCAGGTTTAAAGAGAAAATTAAGAGCGGATTATAAGGATGACTTGTTGGTTTACATGAAGAGCTTCGATATAATTGGAATAGTGGAAACATGGATTGACGAAAAGGATTGGGAGGAGGTGAAGAACGAACTGCCAGATAACTTCGCGTGGAAGTGCCAATGGGCAAAAAGAGATTTCAACATGGGGAGACCAAGAGGCGGTTTAATAACCGGAGTCAAGAAGAACATAGAGGAAGAGAAAAATTATAGGGGAGAAGATTACGGCGAAGGGATTCAAATAAGAAAGATAAAATTAAACGGGGATAAATGGAAATGTATTATAGTTTATAATAATAAAAGACTAAAAGAATTATTAACGGAAATAGAGACGGAAGCAAACGAGGAAACCTTGTCTAAAGTTATAATTGCGGGGGACTGGAACGTAAGAATAGGGGAGAGCCAGGTTGGGAATCTCGGAGAAGGAGGACATGAAGTAACAAGAAAATCCAAAGACAAAATAATCAACGCGGATGGTAGAAAATGGCTTGACTGGATGAAGGAAAGAAAATGGAACATATTAAATGGATGCACGGAGGGAGATTGGAGTGGAGAGACAACATATGTAGGGGGAAGAGGGATGTCAGTGATAGACTATGTAGTAGCAAACGAGACAGCAACAAGTGATATAATCAGCATGGAAGTAGGGAACAGGATAGAGTCGGATCATTTCCCGCTGGAAGTAACGGTAAAAGGAAAAACGGTGGTTAGTGAACAGACGGAGAAGCAGAAATCAGTAGCGATATGGAATAAAGAGGCGGTACAAAGATTTAAGAGCAACCTGGAAAACTGTCAGCTAGAATCAATAAATAGCCTAGAACAACTGGTATCTAAAGTCCATGAGGCGATAGTATGGAAAAATTTCAGGAGTGAGCATTATAACAGCGCATGGATTGATAAAG
Source organism: Phosphuga atrata (assembly GCA_944588485.1). Taxonomy (NCBI): domain Eukaryota; kingdom Metazoa; phylum Arthropoda; class Insecta; order Coleoptera; family Silphidae; genus Phosphuga; species Phosphuga atrata. The sequence continues at coordinate 43,500,572 of OX155892.1, read as the reverse complement.
AATATATCTCCAAGAAAAAACAGTTGAGAGAGGATGTCAAGAGATGGAGACAGAGCGGAGGAACTCCAGGTAAATTAAAAAATATGAAGGACCAAATGAAAGAACTTGTGAAGAACAAAAAAGGAACGTGGCAAAGAAAACAAATGGAGGAGGCTAGGAAGCTCAATAGTGAAAGAGAAATATGGAAGTTTATTGCCAAAAATGTGGAAAAAGCAACCCAGAAAGTTAATGAAATTAAGATGGAAAGATGGAGAGCACATTTTATGCAGTTGCTGGACGGAAAAGAAGATAAGGGAGCAGAGGAGACAGTGGAAGAGGACGGAAAAGAAGAAGAAGGCCATCGACCAGAAATTATGTGGGAGGAAATGGAGCAAGTGCTGGGTGGGCTGAAAAGAAGAAAAGCGACAGGTCCGGATGGAATCCCAAATGAAGCGTGGAAACTAGCGCCGGTGTCAATACAAAAAAAACTCCACGAATTATACAACAAGATTTTCAAAGGACAGCAAGCAATTCCAGAAAGCTGGAGGGAAGGGGACATCGTACCAATTTTCAAAGCAGGAAATAAGGGAGAAGCAGAAAATTACAGAGGCATCACACTGATGGATACATCATATAAGATATATGCAAAAGTAGTGGAGATGAAAATACAGGAAGAAATTGAGGAAAAGGAAGTGATTCCGGAAGTACAAGGGGGATTCAGAAAAGGGAGGGGAACAACGGACCAGCTGGTTACCTTAAAATACGTAATAGAGCAAGAGCTGGCACAGAAAGGTGGAAAGGTGTATGCTGTATTCATAGATCTTAAAGCGGCATATGACACAGTAAACCGAAACATGCTATGGGAAATGATGAGAGCAAAAGGAATTAGTGGGTGGCTAGTGAAGGCAGTTACAGATCTATATGGCAAGACAAGCTGCAGAGTTAGAATAAGTGAAAAAAAATCCGAAAGATTCTGGGTTAGGAAAGGGTTAAAGCAAGGGTGTCCACTTAGCCCTGTCCTATTTAATGTTTTTATAAATGACTTAGAAAAGGTTTTAAAAAATGGGCAGGCAGGAGGAGTGGTAATAGGTAGGATGAAAGTGTGGTCTCTAGCTTACGCGGATGACATAGTTGCTTTAGCAAGAACAAAAGGGGAAATGAAAGAGATGATTGGAAGGATTAAAAGATATTTTGAGAAAAGAATGTTAAGTGTGAATGTAGAGAAGACTAAGTGGATGGTGTTTAGAAAGAAAGTTGGTAAGAAAGAGGAAAGCTTGATGTGGGGGGAAGAAGTTATAGAGCAGGTTAGCAGGTTCAAATACTTGGGATTTATGTTTGGTAGTAATGGGTCCAATAATGAGCACATTAAGTTCGTATGTAAGAAAGCATGGGTGGCTGCTAATAGGTTTTGGAATGCTTGGAAAGATAAATTTGAAGATAGTTTCGTGGCAAAAATGACAGTGTGGAAAGCGTGTGTTAGGAGTATTTTGTTGTATGGAGCGGAAATATGGGGTATGAACGAAATGGAACAAGTAGAAAAGGTACAACTTCAGTTTATAAAAAGGGCGTTGAAATTAGACAGGAGTACGCCAGGGTACCTGGTGCTACAAGAAGCGAATGTATATAAAGTTGCAATAGAAGCATCAGTGAGAGTGGCAAGATACGAAAGGAAAGTGTATAGGTTAGGGAATGAAAGGATAGTGAAAGAGGTGTTCAATAGTTTAAGGAAGGAAGGTGTCGGAGGCATTAGACTAACAAAATGGGGAAATGAATGGAAAAAAATGTATGAACGAGTAGGGTTGTCGAAAGAGGAGGTAGAAAGGATGAAAAGGGAAGGCGTAAAGTGTGAAAAATTGTTGGGTGAAAGGAGTAGGGAGATAGAGCTGCAGATACGACAAAGCCGTATAGACGAAAGCAGGTACAATCGGGAGTACAACAAGGTACAAGTGTACGGCAGACTCCCTTTGTACCTAAGCAGAGGGTCCAGCGGTAGCCAAAATAGGATAGCCAGGTTTCGGTGCGGCAACGAAGAAAAGGGAAGAAGGTACTGGTTGAATGAAAGGGAGAATTTGTGTACCATATGCGGAGAGGGTACTGACAGGTGGGCACATTGGATGGAAGAGTGCAAAGGGCTAACATGGGAAGAAGGAAAGAAAAATAAATGTAAAGACTGGGAAGCGTGCATGGATGAGTCAGGTAGCGGGTGGCCCATAATGCGGGAAATTTTAGAGCGGAAGGGAGTGATTGTGGAAAGAGTTTAGGGAGGGATATAAGTTAGTGCGGGCGAAGAATTATTGTTTTTTTTTTGTTTCTTTAAAGTGTAGTATTTTTTTTAAGTTTGAGTATTTGGGATATTTTTGGGTCGGGTTATTAGTTATGTTCTGTTTTTTTGTTCTTTTTTTTTATTGTTTCCATGTGTTTTTTTGTTGTTTTTTTTTTGTTTTGATATGTTGTATTGTTAGTCTTATAGTAATTGTTGTAAATATGCCAATAAAGGTAATAATAATAAATAATAAATGTTCACCCGCACACAGTTTTTAATTTGAAGTTAGTAACACCTAACATATGTCTCTCAGACCAAAAGTAGCAGTAATTTTCTCACCTGAGACGTATGGCAGGTGGTTAAGGGTTAATAGGAGTATTATATTAGCTATATTTTAAGACCATTAAGGTATTTGGCAGCTTATTGAAATTTTTGTACACCACTACAATGCTATTTTTGAGCTAATTTTCCTTTTTGGTAAAGCTAGTTGCATTTTCCTAGTAATACTATCTGAACATTCAATTTCATCTCTTAAATTACAATAATGGAATGGCACACACCCCTTAATAAAAAGTTGATTAATGTTTAATGGTAAACATTACAGTGATTGGTCCTTTTAGAAATTGAACAAAGAAAATAATAAATTACATGCTTGTATAAAATGAATTTATGTATTATAATATTGCTAGTAATGGTAAAAAACGATACTTTTCTATATAAATAATAATTCGAATCAGAAATTCAAAATTTTATAGAAAATAAGAAAATAAATGTTTCATTCATCCAAAAACATAGTTATCTGTCACATAAATATAGTGGTTGTTCAGTGGATTTACAGCAATAGGTCAATGCTTTACAATAAATAAAAATAATTAAAAAATATTTAGAACAGTCTTTTATAAAGTACTACGATATGTCTGTCTAGTCTAGTCTAGTCTACGATATGTCTGTCTATTGTCAGTCTAGTCTTGTCTGTCTAGTCTTGTACATCTAATCTTGTCTGTTTAGTCTCTAGTCTTGTCTGCCTAGTCTCGTCTGTCTAGTATTGTCCATCTAGTCTTCTCTGTCTGTTCTCCTCGGTGGTAGTTTGTAGGTGACAACATACCCGCGTTTCAGTGCGGGAGACCCGAGTTCGAATCCCGGTCGGGGAGACAACAGCTAGGGCGGTTTTCACTAACCGTCCGGGCTGCCGACCCTGAATGAATGCAAAATATGCGATACCGGGGTGGTGCATACTAAAAGCCAAGGTGGAATAGGGGGTTTAGTGAGTCTTCTCTATCTATTCTTGTCTGTCTAGTCTTGTCTATCTAGTCTTGTACGTCTAGTCATGCCTGTCTAGTCTTGTCTGTCTAGTCTTGCCTGTCTAGTACTGTTGGTCCAGTCTTGTCTGTCTACTCAAATCATATCAAAAATCAAAACAAAATAATTTATTCACCTGTAAGTTGCAAAAATTATTTTAGGCTATGTCTAAGTACAATTGCATATAAAGTACATACTAATAATATATTAAATAAAATCTAAAATGAACAGATTTTTAGATACTATTAAATTCTGCCAAACTATATAAAGACAGTGGCAGTAGAAAGTGTTTCACATTATATCTGAATGTCTAGGGATTTTGCTTTTTCTATATCTGGTGGTAACTTATTATATATTTTTATGCCTTGCTGACATGGACTTTTGCTACACATGGTTAAGTTTGCTTTAGGCATATATAGTTTTCCTTTGCCTCTTGTATTATAGGTATCTTTATCCATATTTCTGTCCAAGCTTTGTTTGTTTTGAAGGATGATAGAGGAAACTTTTAATATATACAAGCTACTACAAGTACAGTCAGAATTCCAAGTTTTTGAAAGTAGCTTTTGCAAGATGTTGTTGGTTTTAGTCCTGATACTGCTCTAATAATTCTTTTTTGGACAACTAACCAGGAAGGAATAAGTGGAGATGATACCCATGCTGCTATACCATATGACAACATCGACAGTACTTCCATATAATATTCCATATAATATAATATTCCATATAATATAATATTCCGTATGTTAGAAGGTTCTCTTTAGACAAAATTTCATGTAAACATCTTATTAAATAGGTCTTTTTACTTAATATTGAACACACGTGGTTTATAATTCCTAGGAATCTCATAAATTTTGGCCTTTTTAGTGAATTTATTTTTACATGTAGTGAATTTATTTACATGTAGGTTTACATCTTCTGAGTATCTGCTCCTTTCAGATTGGAATATAACATACTCCGATTTATCCATATTCAGAAACAAATTATTTGCTGCAAACCATTTGCCTACACTATCTAACAATTTCTGGGCTAATATTTTATTATCATCATCCAGTGTGCCAGGTAAAATAAAGCTCACGTCATCTGCATAGAAAGTACACTGATCCATATTTATGTATGTGGGCAAATTTGCTATATACATTATAAATAACATTGGTGCCAGTATACTCCCTTGAGGGAAACCAACCTTTGTTTGAATAATATCATATTGGGCCATATAGTTCTTATGATTTATTGCAACGAATTGACTACGATTTACTATATATGATCTTTACCATCTACCAGCTTTTCCACTTTTTCCGTAAGTGTATAAATAGCTTATTTATTAGATTCTTGTATTCTACACAGTCGAATGCTTTAGATAGATCGCAGAAAATTCCAATAGGTCTTTTTCCTCGATCTACTTCCTGCATAATTCGAGTGATGACTTCTACTATAGCTGTGTTTTTAGATTTTCCTTTACAGAAACCATGCTGTTGTATAGGGATGAGATTAAATGTTTCAACATGCAGTGTTCCAGGATTTTTGCAAATATAGATGTCAGCGCAACTGTTCTGTAATTATTTAGATCAGTCAGAACTGATCCCTTCCTCATATATTACTATTACTCATTATACTCCATTTTTTATATATTGAACAGATTTTTGAGGTTTTTCAAATTACGGGGAACTGTTCCATCGAAAAGGACGTATTTATAATGCGAGTTAGTGGATTAATTATGAGAATCCGAAATTCCTTTATTATGTGACATGGCAGACCATCCGGGCCGCGAGATTTTTTATTTTTCAAAGCTTCAATGACAGTAAAAACTTCCATGTTTGTGAATTCTTCTATGGTTTTCGGGTTAAATGGCTTATGTCTATTTGAAATTTTAGTGGGTTCAATATTCTGCATAATTCTGTGTGGAGTGTGTTTGAAAAAGTCATTGAACATATTTGCTATTGTTTTAGGTTCTCTAACTAAGGTATCATTTTCTATTAGTTCTATTAGTCTTTTTAACTGTAAAGGGTCCATTTGGTTATTTATTAGATTCCAGTGCACTTTTTGTTTATTGGATGCCTATTATTTGATGTTTATTAGAAAATAGAAACGGAGACTATTAAGATCAAAGTATGAGCAGCATGTCAGTAGAAGATGCATAGAGAAATATCAAGGAAATAATAACAAAAACAGCGAGAGAGACGTGTGGATATATTAAAATCAACAAAATCAAAAAACAAACTAGATGGTGGAACGACGAAGTAAAAATGAAAAAACAATGGAAAAAGTACCTTACGAACAGAGAACTACAGAGAACTATAATAATTATAAAGAACAGAGAATGAAAGTCAAAGAATTAGTGGAAACATTGAAGCAAAAATCTTGGGAAGAATTCGGACGCAAGATCCCAACGGGGAAAGGCGGCTGGACATGATGAAATAACAACAGAGATGGTAAAGAACATGGGCAACAATGGAATAGAAGTATTAGTAACATTTTTTAACAAATTCTGGGAAGAAGAAATGATACCTGCAGACTGGAAAATAGGAGTACTATTACCACTCCATAAAAAGGGAGATAACAAAGATTGCAATAATTATAGTGGTATAACATTGATGAGTACGACGTTGATGAGTCAAGATATATGAGAGAATCCTGGAGAAACGATTAAAAACTGTGACTGTGAAGTCCAGATGGAAGAAGCCCAGATCGGTTTTAGAAGAGGTAGAGGAGTACAATCACATATGTACCATGAAGCAACTAATAGAAAAGAACGTAAGCCGCACCATATATGTAGTCTTTGTCGACGTTGAAAAACCATTTGATAGCATCCCAAGAATGGAAGTATGGAACAGCCTTAGACAAAGAGGAATCAGTAACAAGCTAGGAAAAGCTATTTTCAGTCTTTATAAAAATACAAGAAACTATGTTAGAAAAGGAAACTTACAGTCAGAGGAGTTCGTAACAAAAGATAGCCCGACTCTATTCAATATAGTCCTAGATGACATAATAAAAGAAACAAAGAGAAAAACAAAGAAATTACAAGTAGGGTATAGAAACATGCAGAAGGTGGAAATAGTGGAATGTGCTTTTGCCGACGACCTAATGATTTATGCAAAGAACGAAAAGGATTTATAAACGAACCTAGACATCTGGAAGACAGCATTAGAAAACAGAAATATGAAAATAAACGTAGCCAAAACCAAAGTAATGACCATCGGGTAAGGAGAACCAAGCATAACGATAAAAATAGATGGAAAAGATATAGAACAAACAGAAACATTTAAATACTTAGGAGTAAATATACATAATGACGGAAAGGAAGAGGCTGAAATCAACACCAGAATTGAAAATACAAAACTATTCTATGCACTTAATAACACGTTTATAAGAAACAAGGATATATCGAAGAAAACGAAAATGACAGTGTACAATACTATTTACAAACCAATTCTGACATACGGTGGTGAAAGCTGGGTGCTAAAAGGTTACTAAATGTCCTACCATACTCCTTCCATCTCTGAAACCAACTTGCCTCTGGGGCATTAGATGCTTCTTCTCTATCTCTCTCCTCAGCCACTCGTCCAAGATTTTGGTGAAAATTTTATATGCAGAATTGACTAACATAATTCTCCTGAAGTTTCTGACATTTTCCCTGTCTCCGCTCTTATATATTGGGTGAATTATTCTCTCCTTCCAGCTCTTTGGTGCACTCTTTGCTCCCCTTCATACCAAATTAAATTCTTGGGTGATTCTAGCAATACACTCTTTCGGGATAGCTTTCCAAGCTTCGTTTCCAAAGCCGTCAGGCACTGCCGCTATTTTTTTTAATTCTGCTATAACCTTCTACACTTCACCAATTGTTATTTCTTCTTGATATACATCTTCCAAAGCTTGTTCCTCCCTTACACTTCTATTCCCTACTCCTTCCTGGATCTCGACTCCTTCCAACTAAACCATAAAGTGACTTTTCCATCGGAATGCTGTTTGGAACTCGTTCTTTCCTCGCTCCTCTTTCTTTTAAATACTTCCAGAGTTGTGCTTCTGTTTTGATGTCTAGTATGCGCTGACGTTCTCTTCTCTCCCAATTCTGTTTTTTCTTCGTCTCCAAATCCTTCAATTCGCCTTTCGCCTTTAACCACTCTTCTTTACTACTGGTGCCCTCTCGCCACTCTCTCATAACCTTTCTATACTTTTGTTTCTCTGTCATATATTCTTAGCCTGCCCATGATCTTCCCGGTGATGCTGCTGTGATTTTCTTCTTTAACATTCCTGCCTAAATCTTCTCTATAATCTTGTCTATATCCTTTAATTCCTCCAGTTTATTGCTTCCATTCTAGCATTATACTTCTCAGTAGCTTCATTGTCCCATCTGGTAACCCATTTCTCCTCCCTAGGCACAATTATTGTCTTCGTCTTCAAGCTTATTGCCACTGGCATGTGGTCTGAATCAATTCTCCCTCCTATCTCCATCTCTTCAATTTCCTGTCTTGTCAGTTCATTTGCCACTACCAGGTCTATAGTCAATAATCCCCCTTTGTTTTGTAGATTTGTAGGTGTGCATATTTATTTGCAGCTTTAATTTCTTTTGCTTCAGCATTTCCAATAGTAATATTGGATTTTCTATATCTATTGTTTTTATTTTTTTTAACTTGCCATGTTTCAGTATTTTTTGCAGAATCTGTCTCCCTCACAGAATCTTTTATCATTCCGGCGGGTTTATCAGTTTTGGTATTATTTCTTGGATTATCAATGATAGGCCAGGTAGACAGTCTCTACCTGGCCTATCACTGACCTCACTTTCTTTAGACACGATACTAGCTGAATCTTTTAAAATGTTAGTCTTTTTATGTTTTCGCATGGAGGCAAAAAATGCACCAATTTTCAAAGGGAAAAATCCTTTTCCTTTTGTGATTCCAATTTCCATTGTGATTCCACTTCCTTTTTAATTATTTCGGCTAGCAGGTTTTTAAATTCACCACCTGCTAGGTATGATAATATTTTTTCGCACTCTTCTTGGGGCATCGCAGTAGGTCCCTTAGATCTAAGATTTCTAGGCATCGTTTAAACAATCAAAAAACGTTTAAACAGCCGATTTATATATTTTAATAATTGTGAACTTTTAACTTGCTTCTACGCACGACCGCTCTCCTTGAAAACTCGAGATGAACTGTCTCCTATCGACTCCTATACCTACGTCAAGTGTTGTCTTTTATAAATGCTTAGGATAAAAATATAAATCCACATTTTAATCAAAACCATTATGCTTAGCTTCTTATGCTCTTATTTATAAGTTAAAACTTACTGCCACTAACTGTTACATAGTTACTCTAACCTCCAAATAGTAATTTTTACCATTTATCATGTGATATTTATATTAAAATTTTTTTATATTTTTATTAAAATATTTTTTTTCTATAATTTAAACTTGTATTGATTTACAAATTTCAAAAATCCGCACAAAAATCATGTTTTAATAATGAAAATATCTAGATATAGTAGGTTTTTTTTAAGGTCACTTTTTGTAGATTTCTATCTAAAACGCCGTAAATTTGCAAGAATCTCGGTCTTGTCATTTTATAAATTAAATAAACACACGAAACTTTAAATTATAAAAAACGTTATGGGTTGTATCCAGTACGGAAAAGGATATAGAATTTTCTTCTGTTAATAAACAGTTATGTCAAAAAAAAGATTGTCTTATAGTTTTCAAAATATGACCAATCACTCTCGACTGACCAACTGTACTATTTACCCCTAGTAAATCATGAAAAGAGTTTTCATGTTCATTAGGTTTGAAATCTTTAAAAAGATAAAAATAAGATACTTCATTTTAGATATTAAATATTAAATGTGTTTATTCCATTTCATATTATACTCTTTACTTACAATACAATTAAAAACTAAACCTAAAGTATTTGCAACTCTAATCACACTTTATGCTAATATTATTTATTTGTACATTTATCTCCTCCGAAATGCTGTTGCTATAGTTGCCAAAAGTTATAAATACAGTTTTGGTTATATTCAGTGATAGTTTATTTTCTGATAGCCAAGCAGCCGTACCGTAATTAATAATTTATTCATTTTATTTTGTGTATCCAACCATGTATTTCCAGTAGCTATAACAGCAGTATCATCCGCGTAAGATATTATTTCTTTCCTATTAAAATATGTTAACAGCTTATTGACATGCAGTACAAAAAATAATGGACCTACAATAATTCATTTAGGTGCACCAGTTGTTATATCTGTTGTACTGCTTAGATAATTATTTACCTTAACTCATTGTTTTCTGTTACTTAAACTTCAAATTAGGTTATTTGCTATACCTCTAATTCCGTAATTAGTTTTTCCAATAGTCTAGAATTATTGACTGTATCAAATGCTTTGGCAAGGTCAAGGAATATAACAATTATAGGTGTACTGTTATGTAAATTATGATAAATAATATTAGACATATGTTCTATTGCATCTGTAGTCCCTTTATTTTTTACAAATCCACATTGGTTATGAGCTAGAATATCATAAATCATTATAAAGTCCTGTATTCTATTGTATATAATACGTTCAAATATTTTTGCTATATTCAAAATCTTCAAGATATTGGTCTATAGTTTTAGCTGAATGTTTATCTCCACTTTTCAATATTGGAATAATCTCTGCCACTTTTAATGAATCAGGCCATATAGCAGTTTCAATGCATAAATTGAATATATGTGTCAAAGGTGATTCTAGCTCTTCCATTATGGCTTTTATCGTTATAGCTTTTATACCATCAAGTTCCCCATTTCTGTCTTTTAACAAGAATACAGCTGTTGTGACTTCATCTCTATCAGTTGGCTATAAGTACTTTGTTTTCAGTGTTATTCTGTGTAAGGATACCTGACACTTTGTTACTTTTAAGTCATTCTACTACTCAATTTTGTACCAATATCACAAAAGTATGCATTCATTGCATTTGCTATATTTAATGGACCATTGATCTTACAATTTTTGCCATCAATGATATAGTCAATTTCATATGACTTTTTCTTAAGATTTCCACCAATTTTTTCTCTTATAAAATGCCATAACTGTTTGGGTTTCACTTATTTTACTAACATATTGACTCAAATCAACATATTGACTCAATCAAAATTTCTCTTAGCATTTTTTTTAGTTAGCTTTTTTTATTATTTAGCTTTTTTTATTACCTTACTCAAGATATTTTTATAATCATCGCATTCCTTTTTAAGTATTTGATTAAGAGGATCTTTTTTCCAAATATTATTTTAGTCTTACACGAATTCATTATATATTCAACATTTCCTAGGTCTATGCCGATTTATAATTTGTATTTTTTTTTGTAGATTATTTCATTTATTAAAATATTTGTTGCTACGTTAGGATCACATATTTCTAGTATTTTATTCCAGTTAGTCTTTTTAAATAAATTTTTCAATATTTTATAATTTTAATAAGTGCTGACTGTTGAGTTTTGTTATTTTTTATTAAATCATTATTTATGCCAACAAAAAGAGAGTAGTGGTCATTGAATAAATTTTCTAATTTAAATGATTTATAAGTAAAAATCTTTGATTTGATAAAGATATTATCTATACAAGTTCCCACATTACAATTTGAAACAGATGGTCTAGTAACACTTGTAAACACTTGTCCTAACTAATATTGTCAGGTATTAGTATGTTAAAATCGCCTAAAATGATATGGTTCATTACCTTTGTGTGTGTGCTTAAATATATTGCCAAATCTCTATTGAATACATCTTCTTCCAAATTATGTGATCTTTATATTGTTGAAATTTTTAACTTTGTATTATCAGCATTTTTTATGTTCACTTGCTCTATAGTATATATATATATATATATATATATATATATATATATATATATATATATATATATATATATATATATATGCAGAAAATAACTTATTTAAATTAATTCTAATAAAAAAATCTTTAATACTTATTTTTATTAGCATTATAATTTATTCATATTATTTACAGATATTTATGCTTACTTCATTTTTTGGTTGGATTTATCAACTTCGTTAATGTGTTCTTTTTATACTTTAAAAATAAATATGAAATGTAATATTCCAAATTTGAATTGAAAGGGATTTTATTGCATTTTCTCTTTTTAGTCAGCAGCGGAAAGACTAGGAGAGTAAAAACCATATATTCTATTTTAACATTGTCTCTTATGGAGAACTTTTCCTCTATCCTATTCCTCTTTGGGGTGGACTATATAGCAGTAGTTTATATTGATTGAGACTGTACCAAAATATTTTCTTAAATTAAAGTATGAATGCCTCACCCAAAGATTATATGAAACAATTTATTGATCATGATATTTTACAATTATTACATGGTGAATAATTAAAATAGGTAAATATTTAACTTACCCTTTTTATCTGGTTAACAGTTAAAGGCTTCAATATATCAGCAGTTAAATTTTCCAATTGTGCTACAACTACTTCAGGAACTGCTTCGGCAGCATCACCTTGAGGTTCCTTCTTTTTCATTTTTTCTCCAATCTCTTTACTGCAAACATTTTTCAATTTATTCCATTGATCAGCTTTATGCCTAAGTTGTCTCCAAAGGGCATCCTTTTCAATTACTGTGTTCACTAAAGCCACATCTTTGAATCGTTTCGTTTGGTTTTCACGAATTTTATCAGGATTTTCTCCTTTATCCCTACGAAAAAGATCCAAATCCAAGACCATTTTCACTCAGAAATTCTAAACAATATGCTGACGCAAGAAATCGAAATCACACGTCTATATGTGTGCGTGATAGGTTAACAGGAAGCAACAACCTGAATGTGGCAACTGAATATTTTAATAGTTGCTGGTAGCGATGCCAACCCATACAGAATGTTCCCCTTTTACCTTAAGGTACGTTTACACTGGCAAACATGTATGAGAAGTTGTATGAGGAACAAGTGTCATATTGCACCAACAAGTGTGAAACATGTTGATAAACGTGATTGCATTTACACTTCTTCAACAAATTCTTAAACAAGTAAAACTTTTTTCGTTGATTATAAGGTTATGGTAATGTATGAAATGGTTAACCTGTGCTATAAGACATGACATCTATAGGCAACCCACCGTACGCATTATGCGCATGCGCGTGTAATCTTTGCGCCAGTGGCGTGTAAATCGTTGGATACGCATTATTATTTAAGGTGACGACGACGAATTCATATAACAAGTTTATTATTATTTTACAAATCTATTTAAGCATAAACGAAACATAACGCATTATTTAAGGTTAGTACGAAGAATTTATTTGACAAGTTGAAACTTATTAGACTCTTGGTTTAACCCCGGTTAGATTATGTTGCCCGCCGCGAAGCGGGCAGATAAATTAAGACAATATACGCGCGTCAGCGTGAACTCTCGATTCAATATAGGACAAAGTGGTAAGGGCCGTTGGTTGAACCCTGGTTAGATTAGGTTGCCCGCCGCGAAGCGGGAAGATAAATCAAGACAACATACGCGCGGCAGCGCGAACTCACGATCCAATATAAGACAAAGTGGCAAGGACCGTTGGTTTTACCTTGGTTAGATTAGGTTGTCCGCCGCGAAGCGGGAAGATAAATCAAGACAACATACGCGCGGCAGCGCGAACTCTCGGTCCAATATAAGACAAAGTGGCAAGGACCGTTGGTTTTACCTTGGTTAGATTAGGTTGTCCGCCGCGAAGCGGGAAGATAAATCAAGACAACATACGCGCGGCAGCGCGAACTCTCGATACAATATAGGACAAAGTGGCAAGGACTGTTGGTTTTACCTTGGTTAGATTAGATTGCCTACCGCGAACCGGGAAAATAAATCAAGACAACATACGCGCGGCAGCGCGAACTCTCGGTTCAATATAGGACAAAGCGGCAAAGACCGTTGGTTTAACTCCGGTTAGGTTAGAGTTGTTGGGGTTTATTATCATTTTAAAGAATTTTTATATACCCCCTTCAATTTTATTTTCCCTACGCCTTTGTGTTGCGCCCCCAATGCGCATAATGCGTACGGTGGGTTGCCTATACATGCCATGTCTTATAGTACAGATTAACCCATTATTTCAACTTAACCCAAATTTTCAACAATAACCATGTTAAATATTTTTTCAAGTTTAAGCTTTGAAACTTTTTATACATGAATATCAATACTTTATTTATGTCCTCTCAAAATTTGAAAGTGATCCTCCCTTTAGTTTATCCGGAAAAAAAACAAAAATGATGTTTTTTCGAATCTTATACACAGGTTCCTATGGCCGACAAACTTCCGTCGCGTCTTTATTTATTTTTTTCGATATTAATTTCTCAACTTTAAGGAATAAAAAACTATATACAATATACTTAGATAATATTAAAACAAGATAACATTAAAGCAATGTGATGTTCCCGATGTAATTATTTAAATAATTAGTTATTTTTTTGTTTGTTTTGAATCTTGTTTATCGACAGTAATTCACATGACAGATGGTTTGGCAACGTCGCGATAACAGCTGATTGTGAGAGAAAAGAAAAACATGGAAACATTTTGAACTTTTGAACGTCTGTGGAACTATTTGATAGAATAGACTCCAGCTTTTTACATAGATTATCTATAATTTTTTGTCTTTTGGTAATTCGAGGTTTTCGGCTAACATCTTAGGCTAATAAAATTCTGATCCCTTTACAACCAGTCAACTCATAACACTGTTGTTGCCAGATCTTTTTATGTCACCTTGTAAGTCAAAAATAACGAAGTCATTTAATAACTTTATTTTATTAAATAAATAATAATTACCAATTTTAAAATTTGCTTTGTTATTATAAATAAAAATAATGAATTTTAACAACTATTAGGATAATTGAAAATAAAGAAAACTTCAAGCACTATTTTGACTCATTAGTTACGCTCGAACCTCCTTAATTTATAATTAGATAAATCAAATCCTTACATTTGTTCTTGTTGTTCTTCTAGTAAAAACACATGCATGATGCACGCCAGTTTTCAATAAAAACTCGCTATTCACAACTTAACACTTCACAACAAACAACTTAACAGTACCAAAATCGTAGCTGTTAAAATTAGATGATTTTGAGGTTAGATTCGCCTACTTCTGTTAAAATTTTAAGTCGTAAAGTGACGCTTCTCTTACAGAATCGCCCGGAATGTTATTGTTTTGACAGCTAAATCCGTTAAAAAATTTGAGTTATGACATACTTTTCGGACAAAAAAAACATATGGCAACAGGGCAAGATTTTAGCAGTCCGTTAAATTTTATCCAAGTTACAGATAAAATTCGGATAAAATTACAGAACGAGTTACAGAATAGGCAGCCGGCGCGAGTGGTGTAGTGGTGACGCTCGTGGCCTCATGTTAGAGCGCTAACTGACAAGTATAGAGGTCCCGAGTTCTATCCCCAGTGCCGGCCGCATTTGTTCCAGAAGACAAATGTGAAAAATGGTAATTAGCGAAATTTACAATAACACCAGGTTTCTGGGCCTAAGTGAATGTGAATGTAGAATACAATAGGCTATAGGCCGACGTGTTTGAAGGGTCGGCAAACCCGGCATTCACATCGAACCAACTTTAAAAAAAAAAAATAATAATACAGAATAGGCATGATAATCTGAGCTTATACGCGTGTGCGCTCAAAGCGTATGAGCGCCCAATGCGAATGCACCCAGAACGATAAGAGACACCTTACGATGCTCTCTCTCGGCCCGCACAAGCCAAGACGCAGCCAAGCCAAGAAAGTTTGTTTCTGATTCGAATGACGGATTGTGTCAAAAACGGCGTGTTTTTGAAAATGAATGGAATGAACGACGAAAAAGCAGAGAAATTGATCGCTCTTGTGGCTGATTATGTTGAACTGTATGACTTATAAAATAAAAATTACAGTAATCAACACAGAGAATACCTAGCAGCGACGTGATAATTCGCGACAGTTCATTGTGCAACGTCGCGTATATGAGAATCGGCCTTAAGTGTTTATTTATGATTGTCAATAACCATATTTCTTTTAGTAATAAATAAAAAGTTAATTTGTTTCATTAATTAATTTCACCATGTTAAAACAAGAAACTGAATTAATTTTTTTTTGTTAAAGTCAAAGGTGTATAGTGGGCTGATTTCTACGCACGCAAGTTCATATTAAAATATGAATTCTTCAAAAAATTAAAATCCAAAAATATAACCTGAAGAATTAAAAAAAAATTACATGCTCCTTCAAGGTAGATTTCCGAACAAAGCGGCTCTGGCGTCACTAACGCAGCGATATTGACACGGCGACAGCGATAGTTTATGCACTATGAAAATGTACGAGGCGCCATTCGAGCGCAGCGACTACCACTAATGTGCTGAATAAGGCAATTTTTAAGAGAAAAAGTCAGGTCTGAGGAGGTTAAATTTGGACACAATTAATCTTTTAACGTTTTTGAAGTGAACAGTTAAAATTTTGTAACAATTGTTAGTTTGGTATTTTACCCTCTGACAATTTGTTTAAGGTCAATTATTACATTTCAATTAACAGCAGAAAGAAGCTTTTTACTCAAATCCTGCTACGATGGTAAAGTAGAATATGGTGCCATTTTTGGTTTCCTCCAAAACCTTTAATCGTATTTTAGATAGAGCAAAAACAAATTAGGATTTTGGATCTTCAGTCCAAAAAATAAGGAAATTTAATGAAGAAAACATAAAAATCGGAAATTAATCACCTCGTGATTTGTGTACCAAAGTTGTCGAGTCGTTTTCGAACTTTGCATCGCGCCTTAAAAGAAGTTTCCCGTACCTTAAAACATTTCTTGCAAGATGTTACCGAAATAGATGATAAATACTTATAGCAACATTACAACTTGTATATCGTCGAAAGCGACTATCGTCCCACGCCGTTATGCGTCACAGGTGTACTGGGAGTATACGAGGTGCGGTTTGAAACGGTAATGTTAACACATTCAGTACGAGTTTGAACTTCGTATAGTCATTTGGTTGACCATAGTGATTTTTTTTATGAAGTAGTGTTTTCTAGTGGCGAGTGTTCGATAGTGTTTCGATTAGTGTTTTCTAGTTCGCGAAGTGGAAGAATATCAAATACTGATTGCAATGCGTCACACAGCAATTTCAATAAAAAAAAATTTCGCCAGTAAAAACATTCCTATGCCTCCTTATTCGTCTGACTTTTGTCCAGGTCACTTTTTTCGCTTCCACAGATCACCTCAAAGGACGTCATTTTAGAACACTCCAAAACAACCAAATGGCTGTAACCGATAAGCAGAAGACTATTCCAGTATCCAAGTTATAACACAGCAGTATGTATTGAAAGGACTGTCTCCACCACAGTATAGATTCCCAGGGAAGTTATTTTTAGGGAAATAATATTGAATTGCATATTCGATTCGAATAAAAAAAATGTAAATTTAAATTATTGTAAATAGTTTCAAAAGCACAAAAGCACTAAAAAGAAATAAAACACAATTTATCACAAATTACCTTATGCAACTAACAATTTGTGATAGTTTTATATATGACATATTACATTCATTAATCAAGTTGCATTCCTTCATCATCATCTTTTTTATCATCTTTCTTGCCTTTATCCTTATCTTTATCATCCTTTGCAGAACTTCCATTTTCATCTTTAGACTTCTCCAGAGCTTTGACAAATTCTTGCATGTTCCCTTGTTTTGCTGCATTTACTGCTTCTGGATTAGGCACCAATTGAGAAATAACTGGAGCAAGTTGACCAGATTCTAAAGCACTTGAAAATTGGGATACTGCCTACAAATAATTATAGATTAATGATATCAAATAATACAAATAATTATAGGTTAATCATAAAAAGCAGCATAGTTCATTAAATTGAGAAGAATATAACTATACTATATAAATATAAAGAAGAAAATGTAAAATTGTAAGATATATCATCGTACTTGCTGAAATTGTGGTGATTGCAAAGTAGATCTCAATTGCTCCTGAGCAGTTCCATCGACAGCAGGAAGATGATTCTGCAACTGTTCCATAGCTTCTGCATTGCTCATAATAGAGCTCAAAGCATCGCCAGTCAAAGCAGTAGACAAATCAACTATAAAATAAGAGAATATTGTATTTTATTATCATCTTTTGTATCGTATATTTTTGTATAGTTATTATTTACCTGATTGATCAGTGGCTCCTGAATTTGCTGGAGAAATTCGTTGCAAAAAATTTTGCAAATCTGCAAGTTGAATTGGAGTTTTATCAGACTTGAATGCTGTAACACGAGAAATTTTTGGAGCATTTGGTGATACAGCCGGAATTTGTGCAGATTGGGGTGTTGTTAAACCAGTTGTAGCAGCAGTTGTGGGAGCAGCAGCAGCAGCAGTAGTTGTTGTAGTATTTGTAGTAGTTGTTGGAGTTGTTGGTACAGTGACTGTGCGGTGGCTGATAGCTGGAGTGGTATTTGAAGTTCTCGCACTACCACCATTTGATGGACGGCTACAAATTGATTTATAACAAAATATTAACAGATTTTTTTCATCAAATGTTAACTCATTAAATAATACAACAGTTTGTTTGCTATCAGAATTAGAAAAAATTAAAACACAATGTTTACCTAATTGTCCCTAATAATCCAGATAATCCACCCATTTGTCCCCCACCCAGAAGTTGCATCAATTGAGACTGTGACATATTATTAAGCAATGATTGCAAATCTTGGTCAGCTGCATTGGAAGATGGAACACTACCAGCTGGATTATTCAAATATTCATTAATCCGCTTGCAATTATCTTCATCTTTATCAACACGTGGCTCCTAAAAGCACTCAATTTTCACTGAATTATATTTTGAAATATCGTATTCCTTACTTGGAGCCAAAAGAAAAATCTTCTATTAGATGATTTGAATTTCAATAAGTATACACGACCAGTGGTACATTGAGGCACTTTAGTATATTCACAGTCATCAGGAAAAATTATCAAATCGTCTTCAACAACTCCTAAACAGAAATTAATATAAATATATAAGGAATTTATATTGATTTATTTTCTCGGGGATTACGCTTTGATGTTGAGGGTTGGTTTAGAGACAGAACCGGTTTAAGCATAAGACGCATGCAGTATGCCTCTTACGCTTAAACCCGCACGAAAGCATATATCTTTTGAAAAAGGCGAATGTTAATTCGCCGAAACGTCGAGAATCCGTTTATTTTATATACATATATATATATATATATATATATATATATATATATATATATATATATATAATATATATATATATGTATATATATATATATATAATATATATATATATATATATATATATATATATATATCATCTGTCAAAGTGACAGGTATTATCTACACCCATATTTTCGTTCTCCGATATTTCAAATAGTTTTATGGGAAATAAGTAATATTAAAAAGTGAAATTTTGTCTATTTGTGCAAGGAAAATCTGTGAACCTAATATTGAAAACTTCATCGAAGCATACCTCATAGTTCTCAAGTATTTAGTGCATATATGCAAGTGAATCAAAGCAATAAAGAAGAAAAAATAACCGGACTATCTGCAAAACAGAAACAAAAAGCAGTATAAACCGATAAGAAAGAATAATTCAAAATGGATAAAAGTTAGTGTTCAGAATGTAAACAAACATTTCAACCAACTAAAGAAGTACGATATCCGTGCACACCTTGCGACTCTTGTAAAAGATTAATATGTAACAGCTGGACAGCTGGATGTTTAGCATCAGAAATAAAATGTTTGACACTGAAAACGCGAATATTAAAATTCAATTGCGCAAAATGCCGGAATTACGAATATGTTGATATTCTTAGGGACACAATAAAAGATAAAGATCAAATAATTAATGATAAAAATGAAATAATTACGATGCTTAAAGAAAAATTAAAAGAAATGGAAAATAATAGCGCAAAACAAATTCAACAGAAATCTTATGTAGATGCAGTTAAAACGAACAAGGAAACCAATAATGAAAGAAGAAATAACTATCCAAACCTTGTAATCAAACCTAAAGTAAAACAAGATAGTAGAAGAACAAAATTTGAACTAAACAAAAATATAAACCCTACTGAGCTGAAGGTGGCAGTGACACAAGTAAAAGAAGCAAAAGATGGATCCGTAATTATTTCATGTCAAACAAAAAAGGACATTGATACTTTGGAAAAAGCTGTTAAACAGAAGTTGGATGAAAATTATGAAATCGAGTTGACAAAAATGCGACAACCCAAAATTAAAATTGTGAATTTCACACAGAATATGTCTGTCGACGAAATAACTAAAAGCATCCTTGAACAAAATGACATACAAGATATTATCAAAATAACATATATCAGGAAAACAAGAAAAGATTGTAGTACAATTTATTGTGTTTGTTCCACAATAGCCTTTCAACAGATTATGGTGAAAAAAAAACTTTGTATCGGATGGGAAAGACTCCCTATCTATGAAGATCTAGATGTGCCAAGATGTTTTAAATGTCAAGGTTTCTATCATAGAATGAACGATTGCCGCAATAAACTAACTTGCCCAATTTGTAAGGAGGAACATGAAGAAAGCAACTGCCCAAAACATACTAAATGTTGTATAAACTGTGTCACTTCAAATGAAAAATATAAAACGACATACAATACTCAACATTATGCCAGTGATTTGCTTTGTCCTAGTTTGGAGTACCAAAAACGAATTCTTCAAAGAAAAACTACATATACCCTAGAATGGTCATAGGAGACAAAGATGCTGTTCTAGAAGACCTTAAACTTGTAGGAAGAAATCTTGGTAAATACATCGATACTCACTTGTATCATCGATACAAACAGCGAGTACAACGCTAATAATATTTTTAGTATCTTTCATCTTAATATTAGAAGCATTAAAAGAAATTTTGAGGAACTTTTACTTACTTTGTCAACATATAATATACATTATGATATTATTATTTTAAGTGAATGTTTTAGGATAGATACACTAGAGCAAATTAATATTCCGGGTTATGAAACATATTATAACAATGCTGATTTTAACAAAAATGACGGGGTCGTAATATTTTATAAAGAAAATTTGAATGTCATAATTACTAGTCTTAAACTCGTTAACTGTGGAGTTACATTAAGTATTTTAAATACTACTGTTGATGGTACATCGTTTCAAATTATTGCATTATACCGACCAAATCCATCTAATTTAATATCATTTTTAGAAGAAATTGATAACTACCATGAATTAAACCCAGAACATATCCACTTTCAATTGCTTGTAGGAGATATTAATATAGACATATTGGATAGAGACGTAACTACTAATAAATATATATCTGTGATGGCAAAACATGAATTTTTACCTTACATACAACTGCCGACTCGTGTAACTAAAGACACATCTACTTGCATAGACCATATATTTATTAAGCAGAAACAATATAATATTAATTCATATATAAAAACAAGTATTAATTCATATATATTAACGTGTAGTATCACCGATCACTATGCTGTAATGGCTATATTTTATAAAGTAACACTTGCTCGGATCCAAGAAAATAAAAACGAAGGAACTCACACAATCAAAAAAATAAATACCGAAAAATTATTATCATTAATAGAAAATAAAAACTGGACTAAGGTCATTGCAGCAAATGACGCTCAAATAGCTGCAGATGCTTTTACAGACATCAGCATTTAATAAATGAATGCACGGTAATAAAAAAAATTCAGGGAAAAAATTAAGCCTTGGATTACGGAAGGCCTTACAAGGTCCATTATCATAGGAGATAAATTAAAAAAACGATTATGTAATAATTTCTCGGTAGCTTTAGAAAAACAATATAAAGATTATAGGAATCGACTAAATAGTCTCTTAAAAAAATGTAAACACAGCTACTATAAAAACATAATAACACAAAATCAAAATAACATGAAAAAAATATATCAAGTAATTTCTGAAGCAACAAATGAGAAATCTAGAAAAAGTACAATAAGCTTAGATATATGCGATGACAATGGACAAACTTTTAATAGCAATAAAGAAATGGCAAATTTTTGTAATGAATATTTCACTAACATAGGCACTAAAATGATTGAAAAAATTATTATTCCAGACGATTTCTCATTAAATAGTATCCCCAGAAATAATAACTCTTTATTCTTAACTCCTGTTACGGAAAATGAAGTATTCCTCCACATCAATTCATTAAAGAATAGTAGTGCGCCTGGTTGTGATGGAGTCACCCCGCTTTTATTAAAACTAACTGCAAAATACATTCTACACCCTCTTAGCCATATCATTAACTTAATATTTAGTAATGGAAAATTTCCCAAACTATTTAAAAACTCAGTGATAATCCCTATTTACAAAGCAGGTGACAAAAATAAAATATCAAATTATCGCCCAATTAGTTTAATTAATAATTTTGGAAAAATTACTGAAAAATGCCTAAAAACACGCATAATAAACTTTCTAAATAGCAACAAAATATTAAGTGAATATCAGTATGGGTTCCGAGAAGGCAAAAGCACATCAGATGCCATGTATGAGGTTATTAATGAAGTTTCAAGCAATCTTAATGACAGTAAAAAGTGCATAGCAGTATTCTTGGATTTGGCAAAGGCCTTTGACATGGTACATCATGAGAAATTACTACAAGTGTTAGAGCGATATGGAATTCGTGGTAGTGTATCAAGACTTTTCAGAGATTATCTAAACGACTGCTCACAATATGTGAAAGTCAATAAAAGTCTAAGTGAACCGCAACTGGTGAGAGTGTGTGTTCCTCAGGGGACAGTTCTAGGTCCTATACTCTTCACCATTTATATAAATCATCTATTAACACTTAACATAGATAGCAAAGTAATATCATATGCTGATGACACTGTTGCCATATTTAGTGGATATGATTGGAAAGTCACCAAGAAAAGCGTTCAAGAAGGTATGAATGTCATAAAGATGTGGTTGGATGGGTATCAGCTGTCCCTAAATGCAGATAAGACCAATTATATAGCATTTACCATCACAGATATAAACAGACCCAAATTTCACAGCATTAATATTAAGGCCATTGGAGACATAAAAGAAGTTGAAAATACTAAATATTTAGGAATTATTATAGATAAAAATATAAAATGGAACCAACATGTAGCATATTTAACAACGCGAATTAGAAAACTAATTTACAAACTTTATCAGTTAAGGGATATCTTGAGTAAAAATATATTGATTTTGGTATACAAATCCCTAGTAGAATCACTTTTAAGATATGGAATTCTGGTTTGGGGAGCACTATATGAAAATTCATTAAAAACCTTGTCTACAATTCAAAATTATACACTGAAAATTATTTACAAAAAAGATAGACGATACCCAACCAGACTACTTTTTGAAAGGGATATATGCAATATAAGATCTCTGTACTTTCATACGTTGGTAATATTTATGCATAAAAAAGAACGTTTAAAAAATCGTATCTTGCATAATATTGTGACTCGTAGTATGACAAACAAATTGCTGGAAGTATCTAACTCTTATAAAAATGTACAAGCAAGATTTGCTTACCATCTTGCCCCAAAAACTTACAATTTATTACCCTTGAGTATTAGAAATATTAAAAATTACAAAAAATATTCAATGCAATGTAAGACGTTTATAAATGACAACTATGTTTCATTCATAAAACTAATTGATTAATTTACTCTACTTTGTATTTATAATTAAAAAATTGTTTGATTTAGTATAGGAAAAATATTATCCAATTGTTAAAAAAAAACAATGATAAGTACGTTCTGCACAACACAAGTGTTAAATCACTTAGGTGCATATTTGTAGAAATCAATATAGTGGTAGGTATCACCAGCGAAGTAATTTTTAAACATTTTGCTTTAAGTTTATTTTTATTTTAGTTGTATTATATTAGGTGATGACCCTCCACTGAATAAATAAATAATATATATATATATATATATATATATATATATATATATATATATATATATATATATATATATATAACAATCCTACACGTCTACAAAATAATGCTACATGCTTAACCAAAAATTTGCATAGAACTAACCTGTAGTACGATCCTGCCAGCAGAAATGCATCAAAGAATCTTCACTTTGATAGACATACAGAAGTCCCTTGCGTTTATCCGGATATACAGTATGACCTAAAATAATTCTGCTTTAATACACACACACACACACACATATATATATATATATATATATATATATATATATATATATATATATATATATATATATATATATATATATATATATATATATATATATATATATATATATATATATATATATATATATATATATATATATATATATATATATATATATATATATATATATATATATATATATATATATATATATATATATATATATATATATATATATATATATATATATATATATATATATATATATATATATATATATATATATATATACATATATATGTTGTATTTGAAGTTTTCGCGGATAGATACCTGTGTTGTATTGTTTTCTCGGGGATTATGCGTCCGTGCGGGTCAACCGTTAGACGCATACTCTCAGTATACTCAGTATGCGTCTAACGGTTGACCCGCACGGACGCATATATCTCTTCTCGTCGAGAATCCGGTTCTTTTCAGAGCCAACCCTCAGCATCAACGCGGAATCCCCGAGAAAACAATACAACATACATACATATATATATATATATATATATATATATATATATATATATATATATATATATATGAATGAATAAGAGTGGAAACTCGATTAACCGGACTAATCGTTAGCGTTAGGCATTCGGATAATCGAATGTAGAAAGAAAATCGGTTTCTGAACATATTGCATAATACAAACAACAACAAAAAACAAATTAAACTTATCAACAAAAATCAATGTTTATTAAGAAAATCAAGAGATTATTATTTTCGAACATACTATGTATGCATCTATTTATGTACATACATATTATCTTAAATACTGCAACTAAAATAGTGAAATAAAATATGTATTCGTTTTAGCTGTAGTAAACTCTGTAGTAAGCCATAAAAAACAAACAGCTCTGAAATGTTACTGTTACTGTTGAGAAATATTCAACCTCAGTCAGCCAGTGTATCACAGATAAAAATGGCCACAAGATTACCGATGTAGAAGCTAGACTGACTAGGTAGTGTGAATATTTTGAAGAAAAGATTCTTGAGGAGCTCAGAGCTCTGAGAATTGATAAGGTTAATAATTGATAAGAATTGAAAGGTTTCGAGGAAAATAAAGACGAAATAAAGAAACTAAAAGACGAAATGGATAAGAAAAAGGAGGAATGGAAGATTGAAAAGAAAGAGCTAAACTTAAAAATTGCAGTACACCGTGGAAACCCAGGAAAAACAGAGAAGGAAGCTCAATATAATAATAACAGGCTTACAAACAAAGGAAAACCAAACAAAAACTGATGTGGAAGAATTTATCAGATATAAAGTAGGCGTAGAAGCTAAGATAACGGAAGCCTTTTTATTAGGTCGTAAACCGGAAAGAAAAATAATACAAGCTACAATAAAAAATTGGGAGCAAAAACAGAAGATTATGGCGAATAAAAAGAATCTAAAGGGAGAAAATATCTTCATCGAAAACGATTTAACATTAGCAGAAAGAGAAACCCAGAAGAAATTAAGGGCCATGGCAAGAGAAGAAAGAGAAAAAGAAATAACGCAACAGTAGGGTATAAGAAGATTATAGTAAATGGTAAGGTACATGAGTGGGAAGATAGGAAAAAAAACTAGTGACAGGAACCGGACGGGACAACAGGATGACGACACTTGCAATGGACAGGGAAATGAGAAATAGTAGAATTAAGGGACTTAATATTAGAAGTATTAGAAGTAGAAGTATATTAGCGTGGAACCTGGCAGAGTTGAAGAAGAAAGTAAAGGGAGAGGATAGAAAAGCGTTTACGCAGTATATTCTGAAGTTCCATATCATAGGACTGACGGAAACGTGGATAGAGGAAAAAGACTGGGAAGAAATAAGAAACTTATTACCAACGGAATATGTATGGAAATGCCAATTTACCAAGAGAGATTGCCAACAGAGGAAGAGCGAAAGGAGGGATATGATTTTCACGTTACCTGTGTGAAGTCTGTGAATGTTGAAGGTGTCCAAGAAAGAATAATACAGGTGGGTGGTAACATAATATGTTATGTTATGGTAACATAATAATAATGTTATGATAACATAACTGGAGAGTAGTGATAATATATAACAATAATAGCATGGAGGAGATTCTAAAGCATATTGAGAAATGTATGTCAAGAGATCCAGGGGAGAAAATACTGATTATTGGAGACTGGAATGCGCGGATCGGATAACAACAAGCGGGCTACCTAGATGCAGAAGGGGTGCAAATACGTGGACGCTCAAGGGATAAGACATATAATAAAGAGGGTAAAAGATGGATTGACTGGTGTGAAAGGCATAACTGGTACATGCTAAACGGGTGTACAAATGGTGATTGGAATGGGGAGTTAACGTATATGGGGGGGTTACGGGTGGTTCGGTTATTGACTACGGGATCGCCAATGAAGCGGCCGTACGGAGTATTGGCTCGTTTAAAATAGGAGAGAGACTTAGCTCAGACCATCTACCATTACAAATTAGGCTGTTAGAAGAGGTAAAAAGACACAGTGAAAATAACAAGAAATTCGTCAAACAAGCAGTGTTATGGAATGGAGAGGATGTCAGAAGATATCAAGAAAACCTGACGATTATAGAAGGAATGGTGGAAGTGGCGGAGTTTGGTCAACTGTCAGAAATGGTACGAAAGGCTTTAATTGTTAAAGTTTCGCACAATCAGAACTGTCATGGAAATGCATGGGTGGACAAAGAAACTAGAGATATGTGAAAAAGAACCAGAGCAGAATTTAGGGCTTGGAAGGAAAAAAGAATAACACTGGAAAGATTTCAAAATCAGCTTAAAAATATGAGGGATCTGGAGAAGAGAAAGAGACAGGAATGGGAGAAGCTCCAGATGCGGAAAATCAAGCAAACGAGCAGAGAGTCGGACATCTGGAAATACATTGCTGCAGGTAAAGAAAAGAGAGAAATCCCAAGGTCCATCGCGATAGAAAGCTGGATGAACCACTTCAGAGATTTATTGGCAGGCGAAATAACAGAGTACTGCGAGCGAAGGGATAGAAATTTTGGGGCGGCAGAAACCAACAGAGAGGATTTCCTAGAAGAAATTACAAAGGAAGAATTGGAAAGTGTTATGGCGGCGCTTAAAAAAAGGAAAGCTCCAGGGCCAGATGTGGTACCAAACGAAGCGTGGTGCTTGGCTACACAAACAGTGAAGGACAAACTGCTCGCCGAACTTAACAGTTTCTTCAAAGGCAGCAAACAAGTTCCGGATAGTTGATGAGAGGGAATTATTGTGCCAGTCAATTAGTGTGGCAGTTGAGAGAAAGCATTGAACGTCTGTATGAGGGAACATGGTGCAGAGTGAAAGTTGGTGAGGCTACATCTGAAAGGTTCGAGGTTGTGAATGGTTTAAAACAAGGGTGTCCTCTAAGTCCATTACTATTCAACTTATATACGGCCGACCTAGAAATGACGTTAAGTATGGGTCAGGTTGGAGGTGTAGTAATAGGGACTAGTAAAGTCTGGAGCCTAGCCTACGCTGACGACGTCGTTGTGCTAGCCGGTACGTATGCAGAAATCAGAGATGTATTAACACGACTGGAAAGGTTTCTTAAGAAGCGCGTGTTAAAGTTGAACGTAGAAAAAACTAAGTGGATGTTATTCCGGAAAAGAAAGGGAGCAAAGAGAGAGAGTTTTAAATGGGAAGAAACGGAAATAGAACAGGTTAGCGCTTCAAATATCTAGGTTTTGTGTTCCAGCAGAATGATTCGTGGAGAGAGCATATTCGATTTATCGTTAAAAAAGCGTGGATAGCGGCTAATAGGTTCTGGGATGTGTGGAGAGTTTACTTTAGATAGAATTATAGGGCGACAATGGTGATTTGGAAGGCATGTGTGCGAAGTATCCTGATGTACGTGGCGGAAATCTGGGGAGTAAAGGAGGAGGTGGACATAGAAAGGGTACAACTGCAATATATTAAGAGGATTCTCCAGTTAGAGAGTTCTACCGCTTGGTATATTGTTCTCCAGGAGACAAACACCAACAAAGTCGCCAGTTATGCAGCAACGAGAGTGGCCAAGTTTGAAAGAAAGGTGAAGGTAGTATGAATGAGGAAAGAATAGTGAAAGAAGTGCTGAAAGTGTTAAGGAATGAAAGGGTAGAATATAATAAAAAAAAACCAAGTGGGGATACCAACGAAAGTTGATGTATGAAAGAGGTGGTTGGAGTCACGTAGAGATTGAGAGAATGATAACTGAGGGAATGCAGTTGAATTTTTTTTGGAAGAGAGACTAATAGAGGTAGAGCTACAGGAGAGACAGAAACACATAGTCGAAAGAACTTATAACAAAGACTACGGGAAGATCCAAGTTACAGGCAGATGCCCAGAATATCTCCTCAACCCCGAAGTCTCACAGACGACTATTGCGCGTTTTGGATGCGGAAGTGAAGAAAGGGGTAGGAGATATTGGATGGCTGCAGGTGATAGAACGTGCCGAGCATGTGGAGAAGGTGAGGAGCTGTGGCAACATTGGGTGGTGAGTGAAAATGTTCCTTTAGCCGTCCACATGACGACCACGGTCGTTGTGGTTGCGGCGAAAACGTCAGTAATGACGTCATTATTTTCGCTCACGCCGAACCCACAACCATCTATCTGACAGAGCTGGGTCGAAGTGGTCGTTTTGTCTAATTGTAAGTTGACATGAACGTCAGTGGAGTAATTTTCGTGGTGAGACTCTTCACCTGAATTGGATGAAGTAATTTCTGAAGCGTTATTGTGATACACCAACGAATATCCAACTACCGCAATAAAGGACATTTTTATTATATTCGAATGTAAATTATTTTATCTACGACCACTATTGTAATTGCCCAATATTGTACAGTTCGTGGATTATTATTAATGCAGAAATGCACCAATTTACATTCTAAAAGTGACACACAAGGGTTCCTAAACTCCACATCTACCATGCTCTCTTGAAAATAGTTGTCTCTACTCGTCCCTCCTGATTTCTATACATTTATGTTATATTTTGCATGTTTGGGGAGGGGGGGGGGGGTATACGCCCATGGTGGCTGGCGTTCATCTACAGTAGCAGAAGGCTATATAGACTGCTCCATGAAAAATCAAAATATTGATACAAAAATTTCTACTGTGATAAACAATAATTTCACTTCCACAAATACAAGTACATCATGGAATACGACTTCAAGTACTCATAATTCAACTAATATCTCAAATGATGTCGATAATAATCTAACATTAATATTTAACAATTGTTCCGTTACTATAAATTATAATCAAAAAAATTAAATAGATAATTATAATTGTTGTTGTTTGTATTGTAGTTTATTCTTGGGAAAAAGAATTTATTTTAATAAAACAACTGATGTCGATATTTTGCCAAAGTTTCGGTCTTTTTAATTCTGACCATCTTTAGGGCTTATATCTATTTTAGTAGGTATTAATGAAATTAAACATAAAAAATATAAATTATTAAGAATAAATTCTGAACATGTTAACTTTTCTATAGGTAACAAATCCGTCCAACTTTATTTCATTTGACATTGTGTTGCCTATATCGATGAATCACTATATCAGTTACATCAAACATATTTTTCTTATTAAATAGAAACAAATTAGTTTGGTCGTAGATAAAGTATAGTACATAATTCGAGTTGTAAGGCAATTACGTACTCGCGGAATTAAATTGTATATTTTTTAAATATAAATTAAGTTATTGAAGTATATTATTAAAGCTTACAAATTATAACGTAAAATCTTTAGGTTTCTGATTTATTTTCAAATTCGCCATTTGTAATGTTTACATCGACGCTTAAAATGCTCCGAAATCCATTCCACTTGGGTTTACGATTGTAACGCTCGCCAGCAAGTGGAACGGGATAAACCGCGGTCGTGGGCGTTGTGGGCGTCTAGTGGAACGCACCCTGTATGTACTGTTGAAACTGTCAATTAATTTTTAAAATAATATATATAAAATACCGATTAAATTTGACCTGTTTGAACGGTCCCAATTTTTCGCGTGCTTTAGATGACATTGCAGCACGTTGTCATTCAGCCTGTTCATCTCTTTTCATAACCTTACATTTACATTTTTTGAAACAGAAAAAAAAAACACTATCTGGTGTACTTATAGTAGTGTTTTTACAATCCGGGGTTGATTTGTTCTATGGGGCATCATACGCTCAGCGCCCCCTGTGCCACAATTGAAACTAACGGAAATTGACATAACAGATTTGATCAAAATGGATGGTTAGATTACGTTATATTAGGAGAAGATCAATCAAGACCACATATCGCGCGGCAGCGCGACCTCTCGATCCGAAATAAGAAAAAAAATCAATAGTTTAAACAATTTCAAACAATTTTTATATATCCCTTTTAAATAAATTTTCCCTACGCCTTTCTGTCTTGCCCCAATGCGCATACGTACAATGCGTACATTGTGTTGCCTATATCTATGATGCCCCATAGAACAAATCAACCCATTCCGGTATTGGACAATATCTATAAAATGGTTTTTTGCTTTTTACAATATCGAAATAGCGATTCAAACTGAAAATCCTTAACTAACAACTGCTTATGCAATTAGTAAATAACACAGAATGACAGCACAATTTAACCCACCAATCGCAAAGAAGAGGCGGAATCTGGTAAGTGTGAAGAGTGCTTTGTTCTCAAATTTTGAATTTGGCGCCATTGCCAAGACCACTACTTCTTCGCGGTAGGTGGCTTAACCGTTAACTGGTGACCAGCGGTCTCACAGGCCGAGCGGCGTCAGCGAAATATAATTTCACCTCCTTCCTCGCGCTTTCTTTGTTATAGCCTGAAGTCTTATAACCTGAGTAGCTTCGAGTTTTGTTGCGTCTACGCTATAGAGAGGGATAGTTGCGTCATATAGTCCCAAATCGGTAAGTTAAATCGATGTAAAGTTCGGCAACGGCCTCTCAGACCCTACCTCACCACTTAAGTGACTGTGTTCAAGTCCAACCACGAAAATTGTGATTACCTATTTGCAACCGATGGGACAGGTAGAGGCATTTTTAGATCAGTTAGGTCAAAGAAAAGCTTTCTGAATCTGTTATTATGCTTACGATTTGATAATGGGGCAGACCGAGAAGAAAGAAAACAGAGTGATAAGCTAGCTTCGATTTCCAACATATTCGGAATATTTGTGAATAACTGCCAAACCCTATACAACATCGGAGAGTGTGCAACTATCGATGAAATGTTGATAGCTTTCAGAGGTCGTTCTTATTTCGTGATGTATATGCCAAACAAACCATCCAAGTACGGTTTGAAGATGATCTGTATGTACGAATACCAATTATTTCTATAATGGCTATATTTACAGTGGAAAGGGATCTGATGGTGAAACTTTGACAAACGATGAAAAGAAGTTGTTGGTTCCATCACAAGCGGTGATTCGCTTGACGAAACCCATACACGGTAGTAACCGCAATGTAACGTTTGACAATTGGTTCACATCGATTGAATTGGTAAATGCTCTGAAAAAACGAGGCCTGACGTGTGTAGGTACTCTGAAAAACAAAAGAGAAATTACCAAAGAGTTTTTGCCATCTAAATCAAGAAATGTCGGATCTACACTCTACGGATTTACCAATTCAATGACTTTGATCTCTCACGTGCCAAAGAAAAATAAAGCTGTGTGTTTAGTTTCTTCAATGCATCATTGTGTTTCTATTGATAAAAATACAGGCAAACCTGAAATTATTGCCTATTACAATTCGACAAAACGAGGCGTTGACGAGATAGATGCTCCATCTACACCTGCAGTCCCCGAACGCGAAGGTGGCCTATGACGATATTTTGTCGAATGTTGGATATAAGTACAGTGAACGCACATGTTTTATATCAAGCTGATGGTGCCAATGCTATTGATCGAGGACAATTCATGAAAATACTGGCCAGAAACGCGGTATTACAACACATGCAGCGCAGAGTTTATAATACTCATAGGAACCAGAAAACTCCGAGAACAGACCAAAAACACGGAAAACCTGTGCTAGCTGTCCTCCTAAATTAAATCGCAAATCTAATTACCAATGTGATTCGTGTGAAAAACATGTGTGCTTGCAGTGCGCGAAAAAATGATGCCCTAACTGCAAATAAAAATTACCAAAGTTTAACCAATGTCAGTTTTGTAAAATGATCCCGTTGATTAGCGCATTATTTTTTTTACATTGATTAGTGTGTTAACTTTGTGAAAAAAATATATTTTTGTTAAAATATTATGTTTAATTGGTGTATCAATTTTGTTTTCTTGTTTGACATCGTTGTTTCCGTTACAGTTAATTAATTTATAGTAAGGGAAATGTAATTTTGCTCAGAGCAAATAATGGTCTGTGCCACATTCGGCGCCTCTCTGCACTCTCACGTCTTCTACGCATATTTTTTATTGTTGTCTGCATATTATATAGTCTATTATTATTTTTCGTTGTAGTGTCGGTTGTATCCAGGTGTATTTGTGTAATTTTAAGAGAGTATTGCTCACATAGTTCTAATAATTTTTATCCATTACCATTCGTTCGTTCATGTCCATATCTTCTAACATTACTGTCCTTAACCCTACAACCTGTCCATGCATTGAAATCTCCCGCTAGTAGTATCTCTTTTCTATTGTTAACACTATCTAGCACATCTTTCAGCGTTTCATAAAATTCACTTTTTTCAGTTTCATTTTCAGATGGAGCATAGGCTCCCACAATCACTGTATCATAGCCTTTAATGTGCATATTTATTATCATTAATCTTTCGCTGATCTGTTCCCAACTTTTCACGAACTTTCCGAACTGTTTTCTTGTAACAATTGATGACACCTGCTTTTGCGCATTAATCTTTGTTTACAACGCTATAGAAATGTATAAATTCTTTGGTATCTTCTTTTGTTCATAAAACTCCTATATTCCATGTACTCAATATCATATTCCGTTTTCGTTTGCGTTCTCGTCTTCTATTTGGGCAGTCTGGCTCTTTACTTCTTCTAGGATTTCTAGCTTTTCGTAGTTTTTTACGAGATTTTACGAGAGTGGAGTTGCTGGCCCCACGTCCTAACCCCTAGATAGTGCTTTTTCGGTTATGGTAACGTAATTTGTTAATGTAAATAATGGTGTAAGGTTAAAAGAAGAGATGAAGTATTTCCAATATCGCATTTACATTGTTGAGAAGATCACCTTAATGTAAGTATATTGTATTTCGATATTTAACGTGGTGGGAATTGGCCAAAAGTAAGTTTTTTGGTCATTTCTGCCTTTCCTCTGGGGTTTTACTAAATGTTGAATTTATTTCAGATTGAGAAAGATACAACAAATTATGTTCAATACAACATCATGAAATAACAAAGGGAAAAAGTTATACTACCGTTAAAGGAGTTATGCCTCATATATTTCAGTGCTAAAAACGAAATATGCCGCCACCACCACAAGAGGAAATGTGTGCTATTAAAAGACAAAGATTATCACTAATAGCTGTCAAAAGTACAAAAGCTTTAGAAATTGAAACCCCACAAACAAATTCATATTGAAGGAAGTGATGAATATCAAGCAAGGTCCAGTACCTCACTCATGTATGTCTCTGAAATGGAGCAGATTAAAGCCTCGAGTAATACAGACAAATTACACTGTGACAAAGCTCTGCTAGTAAATATTAAACCAAAGTACAAAAGTAAAGGTGTTCAAGCTAATTAAGTATGGAAAAGAAAAATACAGCTCTATCTCAGTTCAAAAACAACAGTTCTAAAAAGAACGTTATTAGCAGATAACCCACTTGATAGTACATCTTCTAATTAACATTTCTTCTAATTCTTCAGTGATATCTAGGGTTTTCGCGTAACCGACTTTTTTAATACCCGGGTATCGGGTATTATTTTTTCAAATACCCGGGTATATGCAATTTTTGCAAAAAAAGAGACCATTTTTTTATAATGTTTTATTTTATTACGAAAGAGTGAAGTATGTCAATAAGTCTCCTTAACTTATAGTACAATCAGTCACACAACAGTCTTGTTCTCATTAATTAATTAGGAACTAGTTCCATTGTCCTGCCTTCGCTTTTCGGTAGAGTTAGCTGTTTATGATGAAAAGCTTCTCGGATGAATTTACTACGAGTGACGGCCAGATTGGAAATATCGTCTTGCAACTTAAGCGTGCAACAATTTCAAAAATTTTAGTACTAAGTCGAAAAAAAAAATTGTTATTCGCGGTCTTTTTGGAACTAGGCTTGAAATTTGTTCAGATTCAGATTGAGAAGACGATGTCGATGGCACTTCCTTTTCGTACGGAATGTTCTGTTTTTCGATCTTTATTATATTTACTCTATGTAAATGTTTTAATAAAATACTTGTTGAAAAGCCGTTATAGGATAATATTTTTGGGCATATTGAACATTGTACTGATTCCTTATTCTGTATTTTTTTAAATATTATACCATACTCCAGAAATAAGTCTATCCATTTTGCCTACGAAAAGTAAACCATCATTCAGTAAAATTTTATATGTTATCCATATCCAGACAATTTTCTATTTTGTTAATAATAATTGTTAATAATAATATTTATTTCAATTACTCACCGTTCACCGAACAATATTTTAATCAAACTCCAAAGAAATAAAAACAAAACATGCGACAAAACCAAACCTAACCTCATGTTTACTGCATTTTTGTTAAAAACAACGCCTTTTTTAGAGTTATTTTAATTGTTGGTAGTGCAAAGCTAATATTATTTTTAAGGCGCTACTTAGTAATAATTTTCTGAGAATTTTTATCAATTCTTTGATCAAAGTGGGTACCCGGGTCCGACAAAGAAATAGAAATTTGAAGTACCCGGGTAGGTACTTCAAATTTCAGATACCCGGGTATACCCGGATCCGGGTACCCGGGTAGAAAACCCTAGTGATATCCCATGAATATGAATCATGTCTGAACATAATCATCTGAATTAAATTGGGTGCAACATGATTTAAGGGATAAAAACATTTTTTAAATATTATGCGAAGTAGTATGTTAACTGCTATAGAAAAAGAACATAAAATGTTAGGATTACCCAACAAGATCGATTAATAGAACTTTTAAGTGAAAGCACTTCCAACTATAGACATACTTATTACTAGGGCAACCAAAATATGCTCTTAAAAAACTTCTATAAGCGCTTAAAATATGCCCTATCAAAATAAAAATATGCATTTTAAGAAATATATGCTCTTAAATCTGAAATAAATTATATGAAAAAATGTTAAATTCTAGGTACGAAAACATAGATACAAAAGAAAAAAAGAGCTAAACTTCAAATTAATTAATTTTAAATATTTATTACAATAAATGACAAACATCTCATTTAAGTTCTCAAAAAGGAAACTATTCCTGTTTGATCGTAGGACATTTTTGTACATTGAAAAACTTCGTTCCACCTCAAACGAAGTTATAGGCGAAAATTTAAATGCCATTGCTGCAATAATACTATATTTATTGTCTATTGTTGTAGAACATCTAGACCTAGACAGATTTGTTGAAATTTTCTTCCTAATGGAAAAACCATAATTTTTTTTAAATAACCATTGCAAGTTTTTTGTTCACAAAGTTAGCTGCTTCATCGTTAACGCCATTAATTACATTCTGAGCATGTTCTATTACCTCTATCTGTTTAGCAACCAGTAGCCCAGACGTTTCAAGCGAATTTATTGATGGGCTAAGGTATCCATAATTTGAGGCAATGAAAATTGAATCAAATTTTATATCACCATCACATAGTAGCGCTTTTGAAATGTTGATTGATGCGGCCTCTTCTCCATCCAGTCCATTGAACACTTTCACAATTATTTCGAAGTTGGTGGCATAGTACAATGCGGCATCAATCCATGTTCCCCATCTATTAGTTATTGGTTGCGGAGGAAGTGCGACGCCAGGTGCTAAACCATTAAAAATCGTTACCCTTCACGGTGATTCCAAAAATACTTTTTTTACATTGGTTATTAAACGATCGATGTTAGTATAAATTTTTCGAATTTGTTCACAAACTCAATGATGTCCATGTGCAAGGCAAGTCAGATGTGTCTCTTTTGGATAGAATATTTGTATGGCCTGAACTGCTTTTACCAAATATGGAGCTGCATCTGATATAAAGTGTAAAATCGAATCTAGATTGAAACTTTCGCCCAGAATTTTGATTGAATCATCAAAAAGTCTTGCAATAGTGCTAGGATTTGCCCTGTCTAGCGCTGATTTAATACAAATTGTTGCTTAGCGATCAGTTCATCGTGGCCCAAAATTCCAATGACGACGTTTGTTACGTATCTCCCAGTTATATCAGTTGTTTGACGCAATTTTTGATAAGTATATTAGGTACCTACCTTGGCCGACGTCATGCGTCTTGAGATTTCCGTCAAAAACCAGATTAATGAATATAATTATTTTAACCAAATTGAGCATAATATGCACTAAAAATATGCAGTTACTTCGAAATACGTCTTATCATAGCCGATATGCAATGTATGCTCTTATTGGTGAAATATGCAATTATATGCCTTTAGGAATAGGGCTCTAAACTCTCGCTAGTCCATTCTTTTATAACTAGAATGGGAATAGTATATTTTACAGCAAGAGATGAAAGTGGCGTTTTTTGGTGAGGTAGGAGTTTGCTCACGAGCGCCAAAAAGCACTTTCATCTCGAGTAGTAAATGCAATTTTTTCTACTGATTTCGATTGTAGAATCCATAATTCGACTTTAATAAATCCAATTCGAAGCGAACTGTCAATACAA
This sequence comes from Phosphuga atrata, assembly GCA_944588485.1. Taxonomy (NCBI): domain Eukaryota; kingdom Metazoa; phylum Arthropoda; class Insecta; order Coleoptera; family Silphidae; genus Phosphuga; species Phosphuga atrata. Next base: position 43,464,133 of record OX155892.1, on the reverse strand, counting down.
ATTTAATTGTTGGTTTGGCCGTTTCCATGGTAACATATTGCATTCTCATAGAAGGTGATACTTTTCAAGTCAAATGTCCTAATTTTATTTAGGTTTTTTAAATAGTTCAGGCTCGTTTTACATTTGTACATAAAATATTTCATTGAAATTGATGTAATTAATACAAAAGTTCATGCAAATTTGGTTAGTTTAGTGTTTCAATCGAGAAAATCGTAAATTTAAAATGCTCATTTTCGTCTATAGATGTGAAAATATTGTCATCTCTAGAATGAAAAAATGTTACTTTCATGTAGGGTAAGCCGTGAAAAAATGCCATTTTCACATATATCAGTAGAAAAAATATATGCACTTGTATATTTTTGGTTGCCCTACTTATTACATTAAAGAAATTAAAATTAAACGATTCATTCAGCATATTGGTTCTACATTTTGGATATTCCCAGAGGACTATTAGTAGAATATTCTCTAAAAGTTTACCTCTGATTGCATCAAAAATTAAAGATTTCATTGTGTGACCAACACTAACAGAGGTTTATAAAAATGTACCAATATCATTGAGAGCTAGGTATGCAAATATTATTTCCATCATTGATTGCTTTGAAATTCAAATTGAGAAACCATCAGATGCAGTCCACCAAACATTTACTTGGTCTCAGTACAAAAAATGTAACGCACTAAAGTATCTAATTTCATGTATACCTAATGGGTTGATTAATTTTGTTTTTGGTTATCTAACTCATGTTATGATAGTGCAAGACTATGGTTACTTAGACTGTTTACCCCTTTCGACGTCACAAATTATGGAGGGTTTGGAGTCAGGTGATTATTTTCAAAATGTTATCACTTTTAAATTGTTTATAATTAATTCATTTTTTTCGCATTGACTTTTTCTCATCGCACATCCGAATTATTTATAATAAGGTTTTAAAATACATTAAAAAAATCGATACTTTGTTTTATTCAACAACCCAATTGTGCCATTCATTAGACAGATTCATCATGTATCTGTCATAAATATTAGAATAAATCTTGTTAGCATGCTCAAATACCTAATTGTTGTGATCTCAGTAGATTGAGTAAAGTTTATAATGTTAGATTTAATAATAAAGTTAAATACTAAAATTCAGTGAAATTCAAATCAGTGAAATTTAACTAGTTTCCTACACTGTATTAGATTTTTAATTGTTTGTGTAATTATAGATGTGTGTGTATGTGTGTGTGTGTAAACTACCTATATAATGCACTCACTCGATTATCCTGGAAACAGTCGATTTTGGAACGAAAAGGAAAAATTATCCTGATCGGATCAACCGAATTTCCATCGATCCGGATCCGGCCCGATCGATGCTAATTCAGAGGATCCGGCAGGATTGAAAATGACACCGGATTGTAATCCCTATTACCCCCTAATAAAGCAGTGATGCCTGACGGACGATTCGAAGACTTAAATAAAATAATAAGACTTAAATAAATGTCATAACGTGCTCGTCACAGAGCATGTTTCGATTCAACCAATGGTGATGCGTTTCACAAAATTTGAATTTCGCTCGCTTATTTTGGACTTTTTGATTAAAGTTTTATGGAATAAAATACAAAAACAAAATGAGAAAATAATAGTTTAGGTGTAAATATTAAGACCATAAAGTATCGGGAGAAAAAAATGAAGTAAAATTAAATCACTTGCATACTCCATATTGTGAACCTGGTGGAAAAGTTTGAGCTGTTGAGACAAGTTAGTGATGTGAAGAACCGAACGCGTGCACGTCGCTCAAGAACATCTGATTGGTGCGGTTTTTTTGTCTGACGGTGTCATTGGACCTTACTTTTTCGAAAATTAGGCTGGAGCAACTGTTACGGTGAATGAATTGCGCTATCGAACGATAATTGATGATTTTGTAGGGCCGGAATTGGCAGATATTGATGTGGACGACGTTTATCTTCAAGAAGACGGTGCTACGTGCCACAAGATAACACGATACCGAAAGTTACGATACCATCGCTCTTTTGCGTGAAAAGTTTCCTGACCGTACCACCGAGAGCTAGTTTATCACCTGTAGACTTTTTTCTTTGGGGCTACGTGAAAGATAAGGTATGCCAATGGCCCACAATCAGTTCAAGATTGAATACGTAAATTATGGAAAATTTCATGAAAAGAATATGGCCCTGCAAGCGTAGCCGTGGCGGCCATGTGGCTAATATTGTTTTCCAATATTAATGGCATACCCTCTTCTTTAGAATGAAATAAACATACGATGATTTCACTTAAAAAAACAGTCTAATCTTGATAATCCGACACATATGGGACCAGACAACCGCCGGATTATTAAAAAATTCTGGGTTATCAGGATTGAAACAAAACAATAACAATTTTACATATTTTATGTACAATTGTATTTCAAAAAGAATAAAATATGTATCTATATAGGTAAATATGTACATACAAAAAAATATGTACACACTTAGAACAGATAGTAAGACAATTGAATAGTGTAGTTAGCTTGATCAGAATCGTCAATCAAGGTTTCAGAGTTAAAAGCAGGGTGTGTTGGCCAGACCTTTTTTCAAGAACACTGGATTGTGTTGTTTTTGACTTTATTTCATCTGTGCGGTTTTATATCTGGCGCGGGGCAGCGTATTTGCAAAGGCACGTGTTTCCCGAGAGCGCCGGATTACTGAACGTATCGAATTAACCAACAGCCAGCTTATCAAAATTATAGTGTACTCGTTTTTTTTACAAAATGAAACCTTTTAGTGGAAGACCCGCTAAATCTTTAATCTACTCTAATATTGAAATAAAAATTATCATCTTTGATGATCATGAAACCAAAAGTATTAATAAATAGGAATTCTGTGCAGATGTAGCACAGTAATATTAATACCCGCCACCTCATTTTATGCTCACTCTGATAATGAGTTTGGGTTTTTGGTCTTAGTTTTTACATTGTTTTTTCATTTCATTCTTATTTTGATATGTGACTAGTTCAATTTTAACTTCAACAATTTTATTTCCTTTGTAATGCCAGTATTAACATTTATCGAATAATAATGCCTGGGAAACCTATTAAATTATGTAATAAAAAAATTTAATATTGTTTTCCATTTAAAAATGTTAATTTCAAATTATTTCTAAATAAATTAGGAAAGACCAAAGGTTTTAATTTATTTCAATATAAAATGTTCAATCTAATTTGCGAAAAAAAAGTATTATTGTAAATCATAGGTTTCATCATTGTTTCTCTGCTCAGACTTATGTACCTAATACAAGGCTAAAATATAATCATTCTATATGCCTAGGCTATAACTAGGCTACCTAAATGAAAAGAAAAATATTTGATGATTTGACCATCTAGAAGGTTAATATTTGTGTCTTGCTTTGTTACTTATTTACTTCAAGAAATGAAATAATATATATTATATTTCTTCCAACTAGTTTTGGCTTTATTCAATTTAAATTAAAAAGTAGCCATCTTCACGGAAGATATAATATGAACAGTTAATACTGAAAAATAAAAACTAATACTCTCATTTTCTTGTTGTCGATCGTCATCTCGTCATCTCTTGTTGTCGTTTCTTGTTGTTCTTTGTAAATACTTTCCTATTTATTGAGGTGGTCATTTTTGTCATTTGTCAACTCACTCCTAGGTCCAATCAAATCATCATCAACCCTACTGTAAAATATGTTAAACATCATCCTTGATCTAGCGTTTAATTGTGAATTTTTGCAGGTTTTAGTAACGTTTTTTTATATTTAAATATTAACCGTTCATATATATTCCCTGATAATGGCTAATTTTTAATTTAAATCAAATAAAGCCGAAACTAGTTGGAAGAGGTATAAATTATTCCAGAAATATATAAGTATTAACAAAGCAAGACAAAAAAAAAAAGAAAAATAGTAAGAACTTGAAGTCATATAGTTTCAATGATAATGTGCAAAAACCTTCATTTTCATGACATGTGTTAATATTTGAATATTAAACATCTTAGAGAACATTTCAATAAATGTATTAAACTAACTCTTAAGAAGAGTTACTTTTCTCTATTTAATTAACATTTTATTATATATATATATATATATATATATATATATATATATATATATATATATATATAATTTAGTTAAATAATTAATATTTTGGATAACAGTACTGCTCAATTTAGGAGTTTAGGAGCAAAATAGTGGAACTAATCTGTCAACAGAATCCTTCAAATCAAATCAAAATAGCTCTGAATAATTCCCATAAACATATGCAATACATGATTAAAATTGTATTTCAAATTAATAATTTTATAATTCATTGCCCCTGATAAAATTAGAAGAAAACAATTTGCGGAGATTTTACAGAGCTTACATCAAGCTCATTCAGCATCACATATGAAATCATAAGAAATAAGTCAATTTTTCAGTACAAGTAGAAACTGATATAAGTACTCATTTTAACAAATCACTCATCACACTTTAACCTCAAAATTAATTTAACTGAATACAACATTTGTAAATATCGGTGGCAGATATTTGCATCTTCATTCACATTTGCGAATGCTTAGAAATTGGCAATTGTTACATCACTACTGCAAATAAAAGTTTTTATTTTTTTTTAAGAATATTATAGTATTCTTTAAACTCTCATCAATTTTAACAATTTTATTGAGACAAATTCATGTTTTAAAAAACTATTTTCCTAAAGCTGCTTTACTTTTCCTTAAAAAGAAGTAATTTGGAAACAACTCAAAATCATTCTTTTACTTACTGCCTTTTAACTTAATGTGGCAACAAATACCATCATAATAAAAGGTGGATTAATGACCACTCACATAGAGGCAATATTTAGGTAGTTTTGCTTAATAAACAAAAAAACATATAGGAACAAAAGCGTAAGAAACAGGATCATTACTACAATACAATTTTATAGTACCTTTTAGGTTCATTTTTCCAGCTCGCATTTCCACCAAGTGTTTATTGCCTCCAGTAGACCCAGGTCCTGTGGCTGCACTACCAAACAAAGCTCCACGATTCGACATTCTAAAATGTAGTCAAACATTTAATTTATAAAATAGAAATAGAATATACAATTTGTACTTGTACACAAAACTGCAAGTCATATTGAATTAAAGGTTATGTGAGATAAATATATTCCTAGCAAATTTATCACACTTTGGTATATTGATTGTTTTTCGTGTAAAAAATAAACCTTGAAAGTTAATATTAAATCCTTACTCCTACAATTTGATATATTTATTGTTTTTCGTGTAAAAAATAAACCTTGAAAATTAATATTTAATCCTTACTTGTAAATTGCTTGGCGTAACAAGAAGATGAAATGACAAAAATAGGACAGCGACTTGTACTTCCAATTGTGTGAAGTTGAAGCAAATCATTAGCAATACCAACTAGTGAAACTAATATTGTAAATTAATTTATAGGAGTACATATATTTAATTCGAATAAAATATAATGTTGGTAGGACTGTTTCAAATAAACCCACTAAGAAACCCACTTGCCAAATTTAGTACTTCATTTTTAATTTTATTAAATTAAATAATTTTAAAAAGTTTTAAAAAGAAACTATTATATTTTGTGAAAATATTATTTTAAATTATTGCGTTTCCAGGATTGTATACTTAATTGTAATAATAATGGTTATAAAGTTTTAATAATTCCTTCAAATTGTTCAAACTTCATAAACATAATAATTTTTGTTGTTAATATGGCAGCATAGCAAATTACGTCATAAACAACATTTTAACAATAAAAATTAAGTTGGGGCAAACAGATTGTGTCCATTAAAAAACAACCAGCTGATTGAGTTGACAGTAAGATGTCCGACCTAAGCCTCTGTGCAGCGGTACTTAATGTGGCCAAAATCGGTTCAAAAACAACAAGAAATATATTTTAAACACACATATTAATTAATGGGAACCAATAGAAACGATGGAAACTAAAGTATGGTCAGACAAAATACAGCAATCTGTGGGAACAACTGTTACAAATATGGACAATGGCAACAACCTGCTAGATAGTACTAATATACCATCAGATAATACAAACAATAATGAAGATACTTGCAATAGAAATTTACGTCTACAACAGGAAGTTCAATCAGTTATCAGGTTCATTTTATTTTTATATATTCTCAGATTATCAGAACTAACTATGAGTAGAACTAAAAACAACTAAATGGTTACACACATACCCATACATATATTTATATATGTATACACCTTGAGGAGTTTTTCATACATTGCAGATTAGTTCCGAAAAGAACTGATTTCTCTAAATAACATTCAAACCAACATTCCTTATTTTCAACAGTGAGATATACACATCCAACTCAGTTTGGTGAACATACACAATAGTATATATATATATATATATATATATATATATATATATATATATATATATATATATATATATATATATATATATATATATATATATATATATATATATGTTACATATATAAGTACATATTAGTATAAATGTATACATTTGCATAAAACTGAACTGAAAGTAGTTTGTTAAGAATGAGATTGTCATGAATACAATGAACCTCAAGTATAACATCTCAGTGCACAGTGTACTCTCGATTATCCGAACTTATGCCAAGTGGGAATGGCATGGGTAATATCAAAATATGGATTATCCAAAATTTGTATTTATTTCTATGTAAACTCTTTTTTTATATTGCAATTAAATTACATACATTTGACAAACATTGAAAATTTAAACATTTAAAACAAGTTAACATTATGTAAACAACAATGTGTATTTTATGCCTTATCAGAATCTCTCAATAATTTTCATGTATCAACATTAATTTTTCTAAAGACTGTTAAATTTTTAAATTCCAATCCCCTTTGGTCCATGTAGTCTAATAAAGTTTCAACAGAAGTCAGTGCAGTCTTGTAATCTTGTAGAGCAAATGTAATTGTTAATATCTGCTTTACTATCTCTTCATCTTCTGTTTTACTGACAATAGAAATGAAATCATTGCATCATTCAAGCATCGAAATCCTAGATCATATGAATCATGATCTAACCACTCTTCGATGTTTGCCCAATTGATATTTTTGCAGTCAACATTTTTAAATCAATTTAAATTTTCAAATAATCAGCATATTTCAGTTATATCACTTGTATGAGTCTCTTTAAAATCCAATGTATCTACTTCCTTGTTAAGAAGAATCTTTCTTCATGATTGAAGAAGTGCTCTTCCTTGTATAGCTCTGAATATCATTCTTTTTTTCCAGGAATTGATCAAGCCATCATCTTCCTCAATTAGAATTTTGTAGACGAACTTGCCATAGCTTTTTCGTTGATGATATGACACCTTATTCCACAAGTTGAATTAAACTTGTTGCACTAGCTAGTAAAGTTTTGCAATTATAAGACTATCATTCACTTCCACAGACTAGCAAATATCAAGTACCTGATAATCAAGAGTATACTGTAATTCAGTTAGCTGTGATTTCTCATTTAAATTCTTTAAAATCTTATTATGACCGGCATGGTGGTGTAGTTATACAAGAATTATGTACATATCAAATTATTTGATATGTATTATTGTATTATATCAAATAATTTATCAATTGAAATAATGTGTTAAATTTTAGATTCTTCTTAGGAAGATTAATTTGAATTAAAATTTTGTATGTACATACATATACTGCCGAGCATAAAATTAGGGTCACTCCGTAATTTTAAGTTATTTTTGAAATCTCTAGTTTTTTACTTGTTTTTTTCGGTTGTAACAGTTTACTAACTGATTACTTGAATAAAACAAAAGGTTTTTGTTGTTCAAAGTTTATTGAAAGTAATGAAAATGAACAATTTTAATTTTATGTGCTAAGTAATGAAAATGAAGAAGTTTACTTTGATATGCTTTTGCTGAAACAAAAGAAAGTTTAAGGACTTGAGTAGGGAGCATTCTCTCCTCTGGCAATGACAACCGCTTGCAAACGACGAGGCATGCTCTGGATCAGATTTTGGATCACATTCTGCAGAAAATTGTTCTATTCTTGCACCAGTATGCTGCGAAGCTCTCTAGAATTTCGGGGGGCCTGCACATGTCTCCGTAAACGTTTTCCCATCTCATCCTAAATATGCTCGATTGGATTTAAATCTGGACTGCGAGCTGGCCAAACAAATCGCATGATTTCACACTCGTCAAGATACTCAGTAACTATCCGAGCAGTGTGGGGCCGTTCATTATCATGCATAAATGTTGCAGCGTCTCCAAGAATAACCATGAACGGTAAAACAAGGAACCTCTAGAACCTCTGTCAGATACCTATGCGCAGTTAACGTCCCATTCTCGATAAAGACTAACTCCGTGCGAGTGTTAATAGATAAGCCATAACTGATCCTACAATACACACAATACACGCTTGAGCATATATTTGACCTTGTCGTCGCCACACTCTTGCATGTCTATCTGAGACCTTAAGACAGAATCGCGATTCATCTGAAAACAATATGCGACTCCAATCCGCTATTGTCCAAGCAAAGTTCTACACCGCAAGTATTATTGAATAAAGATAGTAATAATATAAAGTGTTCTCGTGCAAAATTCAACCTCGCAATCCGGTGTGCACGGGAAAGAAGCGGTCCAGTAGCTCTAGTTCGAGAAGATAATCTAGCAGCATGAAGTCGCCTCGTAACTGCCCCCTCACTTATGTTTACTTTTCTCACTTCTTTCAGATGATTTCGAAGAAAAATTGCCGGAACCGTTCGGTTTCTCATAGCACTAGAAACGAGAAAGCGGTCATCTCTAGCTGTTGTAGTCTTGCCTCGGCCTGAACCATGTCTTCGACTGAGCAGACCAGTCTCTTCGTACCGCCGCCATACTCGTTACACACTCGAGAGACTTACACCAACGTTTCTCGCAGTTTCGCGCTGACCGCGGCCGTCTTCTAAACCCGCTACAATTGGTGCCGCAACAATAGGATTTATGCTCATTGCATAACACTAACAATGTCAACAATACACAAACAATTTAGAACAGGCAGATGACACCACTGAAACAAAAGTCATGTTTATTTTGTTTCAACAAAAGCAAATCAAATAGTATAACAAAAGTAAAGTTGTTCGTTTTCATTACTTAGCATATCAAATTAAAATTATTCATTTTCATTACTTTGAATAAACTTTGAACAACAAAACCCTTTTGTTTTATTCAAGCAATTAAAAAATTGTTAATAAACTGTTCCAGTGCGAAATTCGGAGTGTTAGTGCGAGTTACGGAGATATATCATCTCTCTGCAGACCATTATCTCTAAACCATCAGTGAGAAGAATATTAAAAAAGGGTAGGTTTAAACCGGTAGATAATTTATCGTATTATTAGTAGGTATATAGGTATAATATATATAAATATATAATTTTAAGAACCTAGAGATAAAGAAACTGTAACTGTCCAAAAAAAAAAATATATATATATATATATGTATGTATATATATATGTATATACATATATATATATATATATATATATATGTATATATATATACATATATATACATATATATATATATATATATATATATATATATATATATATATATATATATATATATATCTTAGTAGTAGGTCTTAGTTTCTATTCTGAAACATAAGTTTTGTGGTGTGTAGATTTTACCTGCGAATGTTCTGTAGAAGTCGCTTATGTTTTAGTTCCTGAAGTTTTCCTCTGTGGACCTTAACTGTTCTTTCATAAATTTTCTCTTGGTTTGTCTGACATTTTTGTGACCTCTCTTCTTGTTTCATTAAATTTCTATTGTGTTCCTGGTGACTTTTTACTGTAGTAGGTTTGGAATGCCCGTTTTCGTTTTTCAAGTGCTTTCTCACATTCTGAGTCCCACCACGGGTGTTTTGTGTTCTTCTTAACTGGAATCTGTTCTTTTGCCTTCTGTATGATTTTCTGTGGAAGTCTGCCCAGTTGTTTGCCTGTTCTCTATCCCATTCTTGATTTATGTTGGTTTCTTTGATCATTTTTGTGTCGAATTTCTGCATGTGTGCTTTTTATGTATTGTATTTGGAGTGAATTTTATTTTAGTTCTTGTTAGATAGTGGTCCGAGTCTATGTTCGCGCACCTATGCGAACTTGTGCATTATGGATCTCTCTTTGTTCCGGGTGTGTGATTGCGATATGATCGATTTGGAATTCGCAGAGGACTGTATTGGACACCTCCGAAGTCTTTTGTTTTTAGGTGTTTTTCTGAGGGAGGAATTACTTTACTTGCACGAGCCATGGTTTGCTTGTCATCAAGTAGTTTGTCCAATGTTTCCACTGGGTTTTCTAGAACCAGGGATTGTTAGTTCCGTTTTCAGCCGCATCCTCTGGGTGAACAGTCGCTGAACAAGTTGCCGGTGGTCTCCACTGCAGACGCCCTTGGATTTTGATTGTTAGTTTTGGTCAACCCTGAGTATTTTATTTCATTACCCCCTATATCTGGAGAGTATTCCCCTATCATCATTAATTATCAATACATTTGTGATATGTTACGTTGATCTGTTATGAAAGTTCACCCTTTTTGATTCATAAATTTTACATATGGGTCATTCTTTTACAAATCGTACACCTATTTTGACTCCATGATTTGGATTCGTTAGAAATTTTATTTGTCACTTGTTTACATGAAATAAGTCGACACCTATATCGGGATTTCGTTCGTATATATGTGTATTTTCAGAAATATATACATTTTTAATTTTGGTAGTTTGCTGGATTCAGTAACATTTAACATTCATTATTTCCAGTTTTACTAAATGGATCGTTCTCGAACTTCCACTATTTAACACCTTATTAGGTCAGCTTCTTAATCGCATGGTGGAAGTATTTTATTATTGTTAATTAATATAAAATAAAAACAATTGAATTGATCAAATGATGTTTTCATGCACATCCCCAAGTCGCATGAGATTAAAGAAAACCATATATTTGCTACGTCCTAATCTAAAAAACGCATGTTTCAAAAAGGCGGGGTCTCTATTCAATCAGTAGATATTAAATAAATTCAAGTGCGCGGATGGTTCCAACGGATTCTTGATCAGATTGGCGCTCATTTCTTGCTAATACGTCACGTCATGTGAATAGAATATACATTATTCAGAAAGATAACAATTAAAAAGTGACCCTCATTATTTTACTGAATATTCTATAATATGAAGGGTACAGGCAAAGAGCAGGAAATGTCCTTATGAATAGATTCTGAGAAGAAAGCAATTTAAAGTTTAGAAGTTATAATCTTTTTATTGAGATCAAAGTATGAAGTAACTTTTACTTAGAAATAACAATGACTTATTGTTAAGCATATTTATGTTAAAATAAGAGTTTTTAGTTATTTACAACCATCTTACAAAAAGTACAAAACAAGGGAGGTCCTTGGCGTCACAAACAAAAACAAGGAATGTCAAATTTAGACATCAGCATCTTTGGTTTTTGAATCATATTTTAGTGTTTCATAAAATAATGGTATTCTCTTGCACAAAATGGCATCAAACTCATCAAATCTCTGTATTTTTACTTCACTTTTGGGTCAAAAATTTCAACTTTTTATATGCAAAATCTGAAAGTTTGGACTCAATGTTAGTGACAGGATTACAACAATTACTTAGAATTTTTGTTTTCTCCTAATCTCCCAAGTAATTTTCTCTATGCAGTACCACAGGACCATGTTCTTTATAAACCATTACTTCCGTTTGCTTTTGAATTGGGATCTTACATTTCTTCATGAATTTTATTATCTTATTTAAGATCTTATTTTTCTCCTGGAGCAATTTCAATAACGTTGAAAGGTGACGGTTTTGTATTTAAACTTTTAAGCAGTTCATACCAATGAAATGGCAAAAACATTGTCAGAAAATTTAAAAATTGTCAAAAAACTGAGTCAGAAAACATTGTTTACAAATTTTAAATTAAAATTGCAACGCAAACAAACAATGTAAATACAGGAAGCAAAGCCAAAGAAATCATAACTTCAAAATCACCAGTTCACAATTGTAAATTTTTGGACTATCCTCCTTCTTTACCAGTATGTCATGGACATTCCCAGTTCTTTTCGCTTTGGGCATATATAAAAACGTATTCATAGCGACATTTGTTGGGTATTTGTAAAAACTAGTAATTTGATATGCAATTACCATAGACATAGATTTGTTACCAGTGCAAAACAAAAAAACTGTGACATTCCCTGTTCTTTGCCTGCACCCTTCATATAATGATTCTATTTCGATGAAGAACAAAATTTTAATATGAAGATAGGTCAAGGGACGATATAATTATTAATATATTTATTATCGATATACAAAATACTCTTTAATCTTCAACGATATGTTACAAAGAAAGTAATTATTTCATAATTTTAGCTTCCGTTGAATGTTCATGCGTAGAAAAATGTTTTGCTTCTGCTTTTTTTTCTGTAATCGGTATCATGCAATGGTATGTTAACGTCCCTTTCGCCGTTAGAGCCATTTTGAATATTGCCTCTAATATTTGTTCTTCTTCATTATATTCTTTATCCTCTACAAATTTCAATGAAATGTTAGGGAGTGACTCAGTTGTCCATTCGAATAATTCTTTCGGCGTTTGGATTGGATTGGTTATTCTTTCAAGACTAGTTCTAGCAGCTAACCTTTTCAAAGTCCCACCCAGGCCATCGCACGCACCTTTGCCGTGAGAAGTTGGAAAAAAGTGCCAAAATCTTTTAGGTGATGAGTGAGATTGACAAATTTTTTTCTGTTTTTGTACTGCGCACTTGCCCCATCAGAAAAATATGTAATTTTTTCAATTTTCTTAAAGTTTTTCTTTATAAAATCTACTAAATGCTTTTGACACATGCAACGCAATTGTATCATGGTGCAAACATTCGGATATAATTACGGAACTTTTCATTCGAGTTTCGCCGTCACTGTTGCCTGGTTATTATTCCAGTGAATTCCTTATACGACATTTTGAACAACAAAAGTATAGTTCTCAGAAAAATCACAGATTACAATGCACTCGTTTTCTGTCAACTCGTTTTTTTTTATTCTTCATAAAATCGTTTTGTTTTTTAACAAGGTATGAGTGCAGAAGTAATTTTTCTAAACCGGTCTATAATTTTTGTAAATATTCGTCCACTGGGGATACATAACTTGTAAAGTAGTCCTATCAACGTTAGTCCATTGTCTGTAAGTAATTTCGTCAATGTAATTAAACTCGAAAGTGTTTTCAAATTCGTCGATCAAATCTGTTGCACCAGGACACTCAGAGCACGTTCCAAAATAACAATTTGTTGATGCTTCAACGCAAATCATACGGCTCAAACAGTCATAAGTTTGCATTGGGTTCGGTATATCGGCTGTCAGGTTTTTAATATTCGACCCTTCGATTAATAATTTTACATTTTCATGGATAGCACAAACACAGACTGAATGGGTACCACTTGCACCGGCTAGCACGCAATGTTTTGGCCACAAAGATGCGAATTTGGAAAAATTACATTTGACTTCAGGATAATTTTCTTTGAATAACTGATGAAGCTCTTTCAAATTCACTAACAATAATCGTTTAAAAACCTATTCTCATCCAGTTCATAAAAGCTGATTATTAAATCAACTACTTCTTTTTCTATGGACGGATGACTCTTTGGGCTAGGATTGGCTAAGATTCCTTTTTCTTGGGCAGTTTTCTTCGCAATCGTCATCATGTGAGTCGTAGCAGAAGGAAAATGATGTAAAATTTTTCGAAAAGACCATTCTTTAAAAATAGTCAAAATTTTAATTTGTATTGCAGGTTCCGTGGTTGAGTTGAATCTGCCTTTTAAAATTTGCATTACCGAATATCATTACCATCATTTACGTCTACGCTATCATTCACATTAATAGCTGTGTGGATAATCCTTTCTGACATTGCTTCAGATATATTTTGCATTTTATCCTTTGAATACATCTTTTGGGAAACTTTCTTCTTTTTAATTGGTGAAGTTCCAATCAAACCCAAACCCTTGTTGATTGCATCAATCGCTTCATCAATTACTTCTCTGTCTCTTTCGAACGATGCAGGACTTTCCGGGCTATGATCCACGTCCCCATAATCTTCATCAAACACTTCATCATTTGGCGAGGAGTTAAGAGTTAAAATCATCAACTTCTTTGTGCTAAAAATATATTCATACGCACATCAAACATGTGATCGTGAAATATAGATAATAAATTGTAAAACATACCTTCTCGTTAGATTGAAGTACGTTGTTATTTTCATTGTCTTTACGTAATTTCGACAAATTACGTCGGCACGTGTTTGCAATTTTTTTGTCTCAGAGAGTCTTCTGTTATAGGTATATTCAATACCAATAAATGTTGGGTATATATATATATATATATATATATATATATATATATATATATATATATATATATAAGAGTTATCCCTTCAGTATCCACCTATTTCCACCCCTTCTGCATCGAGGGAGCCCGCTTGATGTTCTTCGATCCGCGACGGTCTCCAACGATCAGTAGTTTCTCCCCTAAATTTCTTGACATCCGTTTCTCAATATGTTTTATAATCTTTTCCATGCTATTATTTTTATATATTATATTTAATTGGAGGGTAGTGATCCACCAATTATCACCACCTATTACCCGTATTATTTTTTCCTAGAACCCTTCGATGCCTTCTTGCTCTATATTATGTTCTATCTTCTATAATTTCTTTCGGTAACTATCCCTTTTTTCACTCTTAACCAGTTTGAGTCTCTCTTGGCGAATTGGCATTTCCATACATATGGCGTATATCTACTGCCAAGATTCCTTATTTCTTCCCGGTCTTTTAAAGGAAGTTCCAGCGTAACTAATGAGTCAAACAACAATTGATTTATCTTAAAAATAACAAATTTAAAAATTGCTAATTTTTATTTATTTAAGAAAATAAAGTTATTAAATTAATTAATTAATTATTATATTAAAGACTTCGTTATTTTTTACTTATACGGTTTAATAGAAAGATCTGGCAACAGCGCTTTATTGTGTCTTGAAAGTTTATAGTACAGGGAGAGAAAAGAATAGTAATTGAAATGCTTTTCTCTCAGCTGTTCTCGCGACGTTGCCAAAGCATCCGTCATATGAATTATTGTTGCGGTTCATGATAAATCGGCACCGTATAAGTCGGCACCGGACGACTCGGCACTTCCAACTCGGCACCGGGAAAATTCGGCACCGGATAAGTCGGCACCGGGCAAATCGGCACCAGTCATCAGAGTATGAATAATAAAAATTTTCTATTATAACATAGGTTTTGGCAATCTCAAAAAGAAAAGAAATCTCTTTATAATTAAAGAGTGTAACGCACGCCCCTTGAAAGATGAAATAAATTGTAAACTATTTATTTAGTCACCTTCTAGCCAACAGTAAATGTCTCGGTGCCTATTTGTCCGGTGCCGACTTATCCGGTGCCGAATTTTCCCGGTGCCGACTTATCCGGTGCCGAGTTGTCCGGTGCCGATTTGGAAGTGCCGAGTCGTCCGGGTCGGTTATTGTTGATAAACAAGATTCAAAATAAAAAGTTTAACTTTATTTAAATAATTACATCAGTAACGTCAAATTGCTTTAATGTTATCGTGCTTTACAATTATCTTTATTGTATATAGTTTTTTTATTCCTTAAAGCAGGGGTTCCCAAAGTGTGGCCCGCGGGCCAAATGCGGCCCGCAAAGCCCGTGAATGCGGTATCGCGGTATCGATACTATATATTATATTTTTATTAAAAAATAAATAAGTAAATAGTAAAATAAATAATAAATATTACAAATAAGATATAAATATTACAAATAATAAAATATTTATATATTTAAAAAAAATCTTACAGAGCTTTAACCATAATCGTTTGTATTAATAAAATATTGTTTAGTTTATATATATAAAAAAAATATTTGAGTATGTCTAGTCTAGTTTCTAGTCTAGTAGTCTCATACAGATACGGAACTGTTAATCATTTTAGACATGCAAATTGAATTGATAGAATTGCAGGAATATCGATGCTAAGAATTCTTATCGGAATAACTCCTTAATTGATTTTTATAAACAATTATCATGCGTGAATTATCCGAAATATGAAAACATGCTCAACAAATGTTTCCATTATTTGAGAGCACATATATTTACGAGAAAAACATTTTCTATACTAATATAATAGTTAGGTCTTAAAAAAAAAGTTCTTTAATATTAAAAGTTCGGTAATATTAAATTGGCCCGCATAAGAAAAACTTTGGGAACCCCTGCCTTAAAGTTTCGAAATTAATAGACGTGATGGAAGCTCGTCAGCCATATGAGCCTGTGTATAAGAATTGAAAAAACATCATTTTTGATTTTTTTCTTTTGTGATAAACTAAATGATGGATCACTTTCAAATTTTGAGAGGACATAAACAAAGTATTAATCTGCATGTATACAAATTTTCTTATTAAAGCTTAAACTTAAAATATTTTACATGAGATTCGCTCGAACCTCCGTCACGTTTCCGTCAGTCTTTTGATGTGGAACTTCTGAATATACTGTGTGAAAGCTTTTCTATCCTCTACCTTTCCTTTTTTTTCAGACCTGCCAAGTTCCACGTTAATATATTAAATCTTAGCCCTTTACCCTTCCCTCTATATCTTTTATCCGTTACTGAACAATAAATTCGCGTCGAAAATAGTAGTATGGAAGGCATGTATGACAAATATTCTTTTGCATGTAGCGGATGTTTGAGGAATAAAAGAAAAATAGAGAATTGAAATAGTGCCGTTTTAAAAAACTGCCCTCGGTCTAGTTAGGACCCCACGCCGGCATACATTGTGCTGCAAGAAACAAATATGCTGAAAGTTTTCTGTCACCGATAGGCGGGCGGTTAAGTGTGAGAAGAAAGTGACAATGAAAGGAATGTGAAAAAAGCACAAGAGTTTTAAGGATGGTAGGTAGGTAGAATGGTAGGAAGGTAGGGGCGCGCATAATGTTTCTAAATGGAGGAGTGAAAGGAATAAGTGCTGTGAGAGTTGCGGTTGGACAGATGTGGAAATTGAAAGAATGTTATAAAGAATGTAATTAATCGAGGTGGAACTACAGAACCGTTAGAGGAAGTGTTTCAACGGCTCCCACTTTATCTTAAAAACGTTAGGCTGTCCCAAGCACTGACAGCATGGCATAGGTGCGGGTCAGAAGAAAAAGGCAGGTGATATTGGATGGGTTTCAAGATGTGTAGGGTGGCAAGTGTTGTGAGCGCAATGGGCGCAAAGCTGTACGGACTGTCAGTGGAGCAACAAAGAGAGATTAGTGGTGATCCTTGATGAAAAGGGTGGCACCACCAAGTGGAGAAAGCTTTAATATTTGTCATTCATTCCATAGTTCTATGGGTAACTAGGGCTAAATTGCCATTATTCCTTTGGGTACAGGGTTGTAACGTACGTTTATTAAAATTAGGGAAGGAGGGTATTTTTTATAGCGAAGGGAATCCAGTACATCGGTATGTAGCTGTATGTTGCTTATGCCTGTTCTAAAACATATTGTGTTTTGGCGCTTTCATAATTAGTGTTTTTTTATTCTCTTTTTCTCTAAAAACAGTTTTTACCTATTTTTGAAATTGAAGAATTTTTGAGAATAAAGTTTGTTTGGTTTATTTTGTTATTATTATTTAGAAATTAAGAGAGAAATAATCAATTTCACTGGATGCAAGCTCAATTGATATTCTAAAAAATGTATAAATCTCGTCACCTATCAGAAAAAAGGGTGTAATTTAAAATTAAAAAAACAATTGATTTAAAAATCTACGTTGTGATTGATTAGGGTCCAAGAAACCATGTGGGTAAAACACTGTAGGCCTTGGTAATTTAACCTTTTTAATGATATAACATTTGAAAATTTTTAGAGGGTTATACCCTTTTCCCTTTTAAGTGACTATATGCATATATCGGACGTATATGTCTTGGAAATCCCAAATGTCATTGACGTCGAGAAATAGTTTTTTTTTTTTTCGGAACTAACTCAACCAAATGCGAAATTCTGGAGAATACACATTTTTATGTTTCTGTCCTTACTTGCTTACTGACAAAAATTATGCATTTTAACAAACATTTTCTTCTCAATTGTAGTGATAAGGGACGCCAAAAAATTCACAGCATCTTAGATCAAGTGACAAAATTAAAGCCAATTGAAAAACTCCTGCTTTATTTGAAATTACCAACAGAAAGTAATGACAACATAGACCCTCTACGTCAATCATTGAATCCATTAGGCAGTAGATCAGAGATAAACTTAACTATTATGTGGATAAAGACGCATCTTGTTGAAGATCCAGAACTGTCTTTACAGAAGAAAAGCGTGTATGATGATTACCAGTAAGTAACAGTTTATTATCTTCTTTGTATAAATCCCTTATTTATTTCTTATATATATATATATATATATATATATATATATATATATATATATATATATATATATATATATATATATATATATATATATATTATAATATATTATAGTTACGGAAATACTAAAAAGAATTTATTAAAAAATGTATTCTGTCTATAATGTTGCAAAATTATAAGTAAATAAATATAAAATGATAACAATAAAATATAATCGTAATCAAAGGATGGTTGCGACCGTTATTACGTAATCCGTACTTACTCTGAATACATTATTCACAGAAAAATTCACTACCTTTTTGTCCACTAATTTTGTGGAAATATTAAAAAGTTATATGAATCTACACCCTTAACACGTCTCGAGTTTCGACTGTTGAAGGTCAATTACAAGTGGTTTACAAATCAATGAGATTAAATTTATACCAAGAGTTTTTCTAGGATGGGGAGGTGTCTATGGTTGGCGACTTATCTGGAGACGATTGCGTGATATTAAAGAGTTGCGAAAAGATTAAGTCAGTTTGCTTGTCTAGATTTACTGATGGATTACGGTTTTATTTGAAAATTTTTAATGACTCCAGAGGATTAAGCTTCGAACATTTGTTCCAATTATGCAAGATTTTTGGGTTATCTTACTATTTGTTACCGGCCCACTAAGGACCACATCAAGATAACTATTTATTTCTTTTTTCCTTCCTCTTCCTCCAACACTTTTATTTTCTCAGAATGAGATTTTTTCCTCTCATCTGACCATTTGACACCATTTGTTTTTCTGTTTGTTTTAGCTTCCTGAAAACTTCTGAATTTCTTGACGTTTTGTCTGAATTTGTCTCTGTTGAGCAACGTCTCCTGTTTAATCTGCAAAAATCAACCCAAGTTCCACGTTAATATATTAAATCTCAGCCCTTTACCCTTCCCTCTATATCTTTTACCCGTTACTGAACAATAAATTAATCGTCGAAAATAGTAGTATGGAACGCATGAATGATTGTATCTATTGGTTTTTGTTAAATCTTTTGGGTTATCTATTAAATTAATAACAAATAAAAATTTGTTCTAGAATATGTGACATAAATATATCGGTTAAAAGTGAATTTACACCTTTTGTATGTTGACAGAATTTATTTTTAAGTATAAAGCAATTTTCGTTGATACAGGGTTCTAGACACCTATAAAGCTCTGTTTTTATGAGGTGGTTGCAATTTGCTTTATCACGTTATTTTTTGATAATTTATAGGTACTCTTTAGTAGGTTTATTAGAAAATATAGAGCATCAAAGTTTTGAGTTTATTGGGTTTATTTTTAATTTAAGGAATTCAGATAGGACGAGAGAATTTTTCACAGAATATGTTTGAGTAAATTGTGTGTATTTTTTGAAAAGGATATTTAGTTTTATTACTAAAAGTCTTGCTATTCTATTAATATAAAAGACAACTGGTCTGATGGGAGAATCGAGTTTGTGAGGTTTTATGAATCCATTGAGTCTGAGACCTATGGGATTCTGATTGATAATTTTAAATTTCTGGGAACTCTGGGAACAAAATTTAATATTTTTTAAAAGAATTCAAATTTGTTTGAAACTTTATGTTGGAATGTCCATTTTATTAATATACTGTTTTCTTTCAAGAACCTCAATCAAATTAGATTTATCAGCTTTTTGGAGGAATAAAGAATTTTCTATTTTGCATTTTATTGTCTTGGGAAAGATTTACGAGACCAAAATTTTATGTGATCATTTTATGTGATTTTTGCTGAAGGTATGATAAATTAATAATCTTGCATAATTACAACAAAGGCCCGATAAATCTTCTGGTGAACAATTTTTCAAACATAGCCTTAATCCATCAGTAAATCATCTTAACGAACAAACCGACTTAATCCTATCGCCAACTACAGACAGACACCTCCTCTTCCCACAGAAAGTCTTAGTAAAGTCTTAATAGTAGGCTTCAAGCTTTCAATTTGTAATCTACTTGAAAATAACCTTCAACAGTCGAAATTTGAGTCGTGTTAAGTGTGTAGATTTATATAACTTCACAAACTCAATTGATTAAATAATCCAGAACTTTATTTCTTTGTTTTTCTGCTCTGGAAAAATATCATTTGTTAGAATAGTGTTGTACTGAAAAATTATTTAAGAGTTTTACCACCATAAATTGAGGAGTTGAAATACAAAACCGACGAAGTCAAAAATGTGAATATTATTTGTTGATAACGAAAACATTTAAGAACCATTTCTAATTAGTTACAAGAGAGTCTAATAGACAACAGCACATCTAACAGGCAGTGAGGTTGGCAACTATCTAAGTGCTATCAACAAACCTTTACTATTGTAGCCTTTTTGTGTCTGCTATTGAGGTATAAATGAAAGACCCAACAATTGTGTTGAAAAAAGAATCATTACAGATATGATGAACAGTCTTGTACTTACACAGTGTATTTTCAGCGTTTTGTTTTTACCAAAACTAACTCAGACGCAAATGTTTTATTTCAGGCAGTTCTTGTATAAAGAAAAACTAATTCTTAAAAAACTAAAACTAATCAATGATTACATGAACTTGAACCCCAACGTCGTTATTTATTTTATATCTCTCGTCTGCGCTGTTCAAGAAGATGGAACAGAAGCTCATTACTAAGTAGTCATTTGTTATTAGTTATATCGATATTGGAAAGACGGTAAGTAAAACTGTGGTTCCAGATGATGTGTGCAATATGATATGAGAAACACAAAATAAGCAGTCAGCCATTCATCTCATAATGTTTGGAGAATACTTCAAAAATTTGCAAGTGTTTTACACACTTCTTAACACCACCAAGCTGCATGTAACTAAAGTTGCCAAAATTGGAATTGGAAACTTTCAACAACATTCAAATTGAAGTAATAGAGACAAATAATGTGTACAACGATTTGCCATATTGGGATAAGGTAATGATTTTCAAGAAGAATATTACAGTTGACAATAAAAGTAGTCGATATACCTTATCTTGACACTCACTTTCACATTTTGAAAGAAAAGGTCAACAATCTAAAGAATGAGGTTCAATACCTCCCTGAAAATGCAGAAGGATTTTACAATGATTTAATTCGTCAGAAAGATGTTAGGAATCATGGAGGAGAAAGTGATGTCATGCATAAGGGGGACAAACTGATTGGGAGGGAGAATGTGAATGGATGGAATTTCTCAATTTGCTTGGTTTATTCTAACGTTTTTTGTAAATTTATTCTTAATTTTATATAGTCTTCATTGATATTTTGATTCAACGGCCCAAACAAATGAAAATCAGAAGGAACCAGGTCTGAACTGTGGTGCAGATGTATTATAATTATACAATAACTTCCCAATTGCATTTTTGAAGGCAGTGTGGTCTTACATTATTGGGCAATAACCTGTGCCCTTTCATTAACCTTCCTCTTAGTTTCTGTTGTAATATAATAGGTTGGTACAGTTTTTTGAGGTTTTGACTATAAATATCATCACTGTTGATTGTCATTTTTGGTGGTAAAAATTCTATAAGCAAAATGCCTCTTATATCCCAGAACACAGTTTTCATTGCCTTTTTAGCATACTGTTGACCTTCGAACCACCTATGCAGTACATACAACCATCCCTCAATTTACACAGTTTCGTTTCACTAGTTTTTATTTTTTTGTTTGAATAAAAGTTACCTAAGTGACTCTCAAAAACCGCCAACGTCAAAGTCGTATTTTTATGCTTCCGTTCTAGTGTAATCAGCTGAAAGAAAGAAAACGAATGGTATCTCAGGTAGATTAGTTCGGGATTTATCTATGCAAATTTCAACATAATCGAATCATTGCAGGTGATGTGTCAAGCAAACGAAGCTTAGTAAGACATTCATCCTAATGATGAAAGCAGGGTCGATTAGTGCTCCCATAGAAATTGCACCCCATCCCCATGCAGCAACCACCTCTATAAGCAGTCCACTATTCAATGCAGCATTCTGCAAATCGCTTTCTTGGTCTCCAGTACACTTTAATTCTTCGGTCGCTACCATAGAGGCATATTCTGGTCTCATCTGAGAACAGAATAGACCCCCACTGTTCCAACGTCCAATTTAAATGATCCCTTGTATAACGCAGGCGTGCTTGACGATGAGCTGGGGTAAGTTTTTGTCAAACTGCAGGTGTATTAGCGGTCAAGTTACTTTCTTGCATTCTTCGTCTTACTGTCCATTGACTAATAGCCACTCTTCGTACTTCACGGAGCTGTTGTTGCAGTTGAATAGCATTAAGGTGACGATTTCTTAATCATATTGACACAATAAATCGGTCATCCCGAACCTTTGTAAATCTCCTTCTGCCTCTACCAGGTCGTTTATGAGAGGAGCCAGTCTCCCCATAACGTTGGAACACGAATTACATTAGAACTTACAAATACATTAGAACAAAAAGTTGGGCGGCTTTTTGCGGTATATATAGTATGCATTAAATTAACACTCTTGAAAACCAATTGAATTATGAAAAAGGAATAATGTGCAAATTTCAATTGCAAAGGCAATAATTACAACCTTTCACAAGTTTGTTATTCTCGTTATAACCACCAATTATTAAATTGTCTTTCAAATGGCTTATTTCTTTATTTAATCTCATAAATAGCTTCTAAAAATAATAGTTACAGTAATAAGTTTAGTAGTTGTTATTTTAGGATTACAAGGATTTTAAATAGGATTATAAAAAAACTCTTCCGCATGGTTATTATCACCGTTCCTTATTTTATGTTATTATCATCATACATTTCCAACATTTTGTTGCAAAAAATATAAGTGAACCCCTCATCAATCAATGCAGTTTGTTATTACTGCAATAAACAAGATTAAAGCACATTCACTGAATGATCGGCTATTTCATAAGTTGTGCGAGAAAATGAATATAACTACTACCGTTTATTTCTGCATACAGGCTTTCAAAAGGGAACAGTTTATAACAATTTTATGAACTTTATAGAACGATTATTGAATTTTTGAAATTCATAAAGTATCTGTTCCAAAGTACCGTTTCCAATTAAGCTGAAAAAAAAATCTTGCTACTGAACTAACAAGAATCAAACAAGATGTAGCTTATTTATCAAGATATTTGTTTGAAAAGTTTAATAGTGTAATGTGAAACTAAAAGGTGAAAGAGTCAAGCTAATTAGAACAATGTCGAAAATTTCAGCATTAACTGAAAAATTGTTACTTTTTAAAAACTCGTCAATTTTGATCAATTTCCAAATCTGATGAAACTTCAGGAAACTCAAGAAATATGTGGTAAACAAATCATTGGGACTTGATACACAATTACATAACAAAGCTTGGATTATAATTTTCAATTTATAAAAACGCAAACCCGGTTTTGGAAGAAGAGTTAGTCGGTTTGCAGAATAATATCAACTGAAAAGCAACATTTAAAAAATCATTGACCACTATCCATCTTTATGGACAAACGCGAGGAAATTATTAATAGCTTTTCCAACTTTATACTTAGTCGAACGAGGGTTTAGTGTTGTTTCTCAGTTTGTAACAAAACAAAGAAATGGACTATAGAAATAGACTATATGTACAACGTAGCATTCTGCGTTTAAACCTGACGAACCTGTTGAACCTCAATTACATAAATTTATATAGCTATATCAATATTATATATAAACTTATTATATGTCACATATGTATTTAAATGCTATTATATATAAATATATATTCTATTGATGAATCTACTATTGCTTTTTAAGGATGAATTTATACACTGCTCAAAACAATTAGCGTTAATTTACTGTAAAGCTAAGTGAGAATGAGGCATCTCAATGAAGTGAAAGTTGTTCATGCTATAACATTAATTGAAAATGGCGGAAGCCTTCGACAAGTTTCAAGAAACTTTAACGTAAGCCTGTATGTTATTCAGCGATTGTAAAACAGGTATGTATTTACTAGAATACAGGTCAACATACCAGACGCGGTGGGCAAGTCCGTAAAAGAAAAACAACTCAAAATCAAGATTTTACTGATTTTTACTGTTTTCGAGTCTTCGTAATAGAGTTTTTAGAGAACGATGCATGGAGTCACTGTATCAGACCAGACAATTAGGGATAGGTTGAGGGAATCGAATTTGAGGACAAGACGACCCGTGCGAAAATCTTCTTTGACACGACGCCACAGTAGCAAGGATGAATTTTGCTCGTTTCATGGCAACTTCGACAATGGAAGTCTGCGCTCTTCACGGATGAATTAAGGTTCCGTATTACTCGTTGCGATGGACAAATATTGCGAAATCTTATCGCTAATCTCTATGTTTAAATAGTGTTAGGAGAACATGTTGTCCATGTGGAATATGGAATGGGTATCAATTTTTTTGTTAATGCAGCATAACTCAAGACCACATACTGTGCGAATCACTTTAGACTTCCTATAAGAACTGGAAATTCAAACAATGGTGTGGCCAGCTTTAAGTGCTGATTTAAATCCGATAGAGCATGTTTGGGATATGCTCGACAGACGTGTTCATGGTCGCCCGCATCCTCCTCAGACCATCCATCAGCTAACGACGTCTTCTTATTGAAGTATTATATATCACATATATCACCTTCTTATATATCACAAGAAGACCTTCAAAGACGGCGTTATTCGTGCTATGGGAGTACATACTCGTTTTATGTACAAAAGTTCACATTAACAATTAATTTAAATTTGTTTTGCACTTTGGTTTTGGTAATTGTTAATTATTACGGGTATTTTAAAAGTACGTGACGCTGATATTTCCATATGTGCCAATTAAACAGAGCGCCTTTCAAATGTTCTTAATTTTCTTTGCATCTAATTTCTGCATGTACAGGCACAAATTAGTGAGATATTCAGCACGCAGCTACGCGACATTTAAAACAATGTAATCATTATTTGACAGGCGATGTCGCACGACGTCGCGTAGCTGGTGTCGCGCATATGGGAATGGAATAAACCTTTTGTCGTCACTATGCTAAAAATCTTCTTGGTCAGTCTGTTTTTATTCATCCTATGTATGTCTCCTTAGAACTTTGCCCTTCTCTTCCTGATGTTGTTTGTAATCATCTCTGCCTGTTCGTACAGTTCTCTTTGTTGGTCTCTTTGTCCAGATCCCTGGATTTTCAGATTTCTGAACTGGTCCGTAGACCTTTTTTAGTATTTTCCTCTCTTGTTTTTCTATCTCCTTGATTTTCATTCGTCCCTTGATTACCGTTGCTTCTGAGGCATACAAGGCCTCTGGTGGAACTACTGTATTATAGTTTCTTTATTTGGCATTGATAGTGATACTCCTTTTGTTGTAGTTTTGTGATCCTTTCTTCATTAGATTTTGATTTCAGTCCAGTTTTCTGTATAATCTCTTCCAGGTATTTGAAATTTTCTACTTGTGTTGTCTTTCCATACCTAGTTATCAGTGGGTGTCTGTCTGTCTTTTGGTTCTGATTGATCTGATTTTGTGTCCATGTACTGTGTTTTTTTCATATGAGATTTGCAGCCCTGCTTTGGATGATTTCGTGTAGTGTCTCTAGAGCTTCTTTAGCTTTTTCCTACTATTTGTTATGATGGCTATATCCTTGTGTCTCCCCATCTTTACCCCACTGACTCCTTCCCATGTCCTGATTATTTTCTCTAAAACTGAATTAAATAGAATGGGTGAGAGGCCATCTCCCTGTCTCACTCCTGTCTTGATTTCAAATGGTTCCAAGACCTCTCCCATGAACTTCAATGTTGATGTGGTATTTGTTGATGTTTCCTGGATTAGATTTCTAGTCTTGTTGTCCACTTTCATTTTCTCCAATGTGTTGAAGAGTGTTTCTCTATCTATGGAGTCGTAGGCTTTCTTGAAGTCGACGAATGTTACTGTGGTGTTCCTGGTCTTTCTCATTGTTAGTATTCCTATATTAGTACCTTCCTGAACCCCTCTTGGTATTCTGCTATCTGTGAGTCTATCTAAGGGTCCTAGCCGATTTAACATGGATTTGGTAGTAGTGAAATTCCTCTGTAGTTATTAGGGTCTGTTTTGTCTCCTTTATTGTGGAGGGGTTGTATTAGGGCTAACTTCCATTCTTCTGGTATTGTTCCTGTTTCCCAGATGTTTTCGATGATTCTGTTTATTTTATTTAATGTTATCGTGGTCTAGCTTCCAGATTTCCGAAATCAGTCTATCTTCTCCAGGTACTGTTATTTTTTAATGATTTTATCATGTTCACGATTTCTTCGTGTGTTAGAAGTTTGCAATCCAGGTTAATTTCTGCCTTTTCAGAAACTGTAGTTTCTGTGTCGGTTTTTCACAGTTGACTATTGTGTCAAAGTATTGTGCTAATATTTCACAGTTCTTTTAGGGTTTGTCTCCAATGTTCCGTCTTGTCTTTTGAAGCATAAGCTCGGAGGTTGATATCCTGTCATTTTTTCTCTGAATATTCTGTAAAAATTTCGTGTTTAGCGTAACCTCTTTTTTCTCTGCGGATTATTTTGGAGGAAACCTTCTGTATCTTGTTAAATTCCTCCCGTTTTTCGAGTGTTCTTTGGCTATTAAATTTTTTCCAGGCTTGTCTTCTGTCTTCTATAGCTCTGTCACATGTCATGTTCCACCATCTGTGTTTCCTTTTTCAGTGGTTGTCCCAATTTTAAAAATTCTTTCATTTTTCCTGACAGTTCTGTCCAATTGTTACTCTCAATTTTCTTAATTTTTTCTGTGATTTCTTTATTATTTAATTCTAGGTACTGGGTATAAATTTCACTTTGATTTGTAGAAGATGATGATCGGATCCGAAAGATCCTTTCCTTGTCTTAACATTCATAATTTCTCTGGTGTTTTTCTTGAATATCGCTATGTGGTCAATCTGAAATTCTCCTAGGGTGTTGTTGTGAGATTTCCAAGTCTGAAGTTTGTTGTGTGGTTTCTGGAATTGCGTTGACATGATTTTAAGGTCGAAATTCCTGCAGAACTTTATTAAGTTCTCTTCATTCTTGTTTGTCCTCTTGTGGGCCGTGTGTTTTCCTGTTGTGTTTCTAAATTTTCTTTCCCTGCCTAATTGGGCATTAAATTCTCCTAGTAACACTTTTATGTGCTTCGTGGGGATTTTGTTTGTGGTTCCTTCCAGATCTTCCCAGAATTCTTCTATCATCTGCGGGTTTTTCTTGCAGTTGTTCGTGGGGGCATGTGCGTTGATCAGTGCATAAGCTTTGTTTCCAGATCGAATCGTGAGTGTTGATATTTTTTTTGACTTTGAGGTGAAATCCATTACAGAGTCCAGTATTGATTTGTGTATTACAAATCCTGTTCCGAAGAGTTTGAGGTTTCTTTTTGAAATGGTAATGGCTGGCTTCCCCTTGTATATTCTGTAGTTTTCCGAGTCAAAGTGGTTCTCATCTGAGAATTGTGTTTCCTGTATTGCCAGTATTTTGATATTGAATTTATCCATGGTGTTTGTCAGTTGTTTCAATTTGCCTACTTTCAGTAGTGTGTTCATGTTGAGTGTTCCTATGTAAAATATTCTCTTAGTCTTGAGTGTTTTTGAGAAGCTCCAATTCTTCTCTTCATGACATGCCTGATCCCCTGGAATCGGATGATCTGGTGTATTACCCAGCCTTTTGGACTGGGGCTCAGGGTAGTGGATTCTTTCCTGTTGTTCTGACATGATTACTGGTTTGTGTTGAGGTTTTGAAGGTGAAATCCAAATGAATCTCATAAAATTTCAACAGAATTACAACATTATTTCAACTTTAAAGAAGAACTAAGCTATCTCAAAGGAATTATTTTCAAAGGTAATAAAATTGTAGTGTGAAATCACAAATCCCCAAAATGTTAAAGAATATTCATCAAGGACATCTAGGTATACAAAGCTGCTTAAGAAGAGCCTTGAATTCCTTGACTTTAAAGGACAAAATGATGATATTATAAAACTAGTTAGAGGTTGCTCTGTCTGTGAACAAACACAAGGAGACAATATCAAAGATACAGTGCTTGTTAAAAAGCTTCCCACACTTCCATGGCAAATAGTTACATCAGATTTATTCAAATTAAATGGAAAAACCTATCTAGTGATCTGCGACAGTTACTCTGGATATTTGGATTACTTAGTGATTACTTAGGTTCATCTAATCAATGCTTTTCAGCAGAATCACCAGATCTCCAATACCAACAACTGATAATAACTTGAAACCGAAAATAATACAAGGAGTCACAGCTGATAATCTTGAAATCAATGATAAAGTCAGACACAAAGTTGCTCATCAACATTGCGAAGGGGCAAGAGTGGTAGAAAAGCCTGAAGGTCTACCAAGATCAGTAATAATTCAAACAGATCGAGGACAAATTTTACAAAGAAAATTCAGTCATCTTCACAATACGTGGTCTGTTAGAAAAGTATCCGACCTTTAGCCGGTAACAAAAACTGGCATACCAGACTCCACACACTTCTCCCAGCGGTATCGCCATTGTTGGAAACATTCCGAAAAAGCCTCTTTCGGAACGACTTTGTACATAATGTACTCTCTTGTCTGAAATTGCGTTCCTTTCAATGGTCTCTTGACTTTGGGGAATAGCCAGAAGTTGCAGGGGGCCATATCAGGAGAGTAAGGAGCCTGTCGAACCAGTGGAGTCTGGTTTTTCGCCAAAAAATTGTGAACCAAATGCGAAGAATGTGCTGGAGCATTGTCGTGATTGAGTCGCCAATTTCCTGATGACCACAACTCCAGTCGCAATTTCTCGGATAGTCACACGACGGTTCCGCATCACCACAGCGTTCACTTTGGTAATGACATGGTCACTTCGGCATGTTGATGGTCGACCAGAGCGTGGCTCGCTTTTCACCGATGTGCGACCGTCTTTAAACCGGTTGTACCACTCCTTAATCTGTGTGATGCCCATAGCATCGTCACCGAAAGCCGTCTGAATCTTCCGAATGGTTTCCACCTGGTTGTCGCCCGGTTTCTGGCAAAATTTGATGCAGTAGCGCTGCTCCGTGTTGAATGTTTCAACATTATTCAATATTTCAGTTACAAAGAAAGGGAGATGTAAAGTATAGATATCTAGTGTCCAACTGGAAACCTGTGTTAATAAAAATAACATTGCGATTAATCATTAGTTAAACATTAATTAATTAACACGATTATCATCGTGACAGAGTCGAATGTAAAAAACCGTATTAAATATAGTTTTCTTAACGAACCCAAACGTTACACTCATGTCATTGATTTTAGCCACTGCTCGTGCGAGATCCGAAATTTCCGTAGCAGTTGCTTCTTCTGGTATAGCGGCCACGTTCCTAGAAGGATGCAGAACGGCTCATTTAGCGTGTAAATTACCGTTAAACGACCCACATGCAACATTGCGGAACAATCAGCAATGGCCAAAGTGTTAATAAAGTGTTAAAGCAAGTAAAATTATCATATGGGATGAATGCACAATGGCACACAAACGTTCTTTGAAAGCACTAACTCGAACCATGAAATATCTGCGCAATGACTCAAGATGTTTTGGAGGCGCAATCATTCTACTGTCGATAAAATAAACGCTTGCCTTAAATCATCTAATCTCTGTGGCGCTATATTAAGAAACTTCAGCTGACGACAAACATGCAAGTTGCATTGCTAAACGTTCTATCTGCCGAAGATTTCTCCAAGCAATTGTTATGAATCGGTAATGGCCGTCTTCCCGTGGACGAAACGAACGGATTGATTTTGTTTCCCAATTTCGATAATTCCCAATTTTTTAATGTCAACCAATGAAAATTTCTAATATCCCTCAAATTGAAATGATGGACATTTATTATGGACATTTCTTCAAGATATTCCAAGCAGTTATTATAAAAATTTCTGACTTCTTTCAGAAAATCCGGTCGTTTAATGGCACCTTGTTCTGAAATTTTCATTGGGTGACATTAAAAAAGGAGATTTTATGGGAATATGTGGAAAAATCTTTTGAATATATTAGTAAACATTTTCCGAAAAATAAATTTGTGAAAATGATCATTTGATGAGGTGTTATTACTAAAATGTTACGTTACTGATGAAAAGGTTAAATTGTTAAAAAACTGATGAAAAATATTGCTTGTTACACAGACAAAAAGTGGACGGTGTTATTGCTTCATTTTAAACAAAATTAGAATTTGAATTTGTTTTAAAATTAGAGTTTTTTCTAGTATCAATAAAATATGGACAGCTGAAAAAACACAGTTGAACATTAAACTTTAAAATGTATATTAAGCGTAAAAAATAATTTGAGCAATTCATATGAGAAAGGACATTTTATTGAATGATCCGTATCTATTGCAGTATACTCGGATCAAAAATATGACCGTGAAAGAAAATCATATTTTTTTTTAAATAAAAAATTTAAATTAATTAAAAATCATGATCAAATTATTGCAAGAAAAAAAAATAAGAAATTACGATGTTCTCTAATTCACGCTTGACTTATAACAATAAATAAATATAATTAGAAGTACGATTTGGTTTCCTGCACTTTCGTTCGATAAGTTCATACTGATGAAGCCAAAAGGCAGAAAAGCGTCTGTCATTATTATTATTTATCAGGTTATAGTATTTTTTAGCTATTATTTATTTTTTGGCCTAGTTGAAGTGAGTGAGGCGGACGTCTTTCAGTGTGATCCAGAAATTTATAAAAAATCGTCAGAAATTATTCCTGTAAGGTTCCGAAATTTTGCGACTGAATAAATAAAAGTGTTGTGTATATCATCTATTCATGTAATTGTCTATTGTGATAATCGGCTCGCTTTGGTGTTATTAAATAATTAACTCTGCCCAATAGTGATTAAATTCTATTAAATACGACAAAAACAATCGCTACATTTATTCCTTATGTCAATGGTAGCACGGTTCTACCCAAAACTGTTTTTTATTCGCTGATAAAAGTTCTTTTTCGCCACAGTAAATAAAATCTCGAAGTTTGATGTGAAATAAACAATAAAATAATTGTACTCGCTAGAATATAGCCGAGTAAACCGGTGAGGTGGAAATAAATATTTAAGCACAACTGCGCGCGGGTTCGAGTCCGGGCCGGGTCTTTAAACTTTTTGGTAGCAAAGTGAAAATAAATAAATAAGGCATAGGCAATGGACCACGACAGCAGGCCAAGATCAAACAGTGAGTCTAGAAGTCCGTTTGATCGGTGCGCCAAATTGAGTCGGTCGCCGACACAATTGGCAAAACGTTAAACAAAAGAGGATTTGGAAAAGAGAGAAATGAGTGTAGGTATGGGAGGAGCTTTGGAGAAGATCTTTGAAGAGCTTCGGGAAATGAGGAAGGATTTTAAAGCTGTCGAGAATAAGATGGAAGAAATGAGAAGAGAAAATAAAGAACTCGAAGAAAACTTGGAAAGGGGAAGGAGGGAACAAAAGGAAGTAGAGGAGAAGGAAAGGGTGTGGAAAGAGAGAATGAAATCATAATTGAAAGCGATAAGAATTAAAAGCGAAAACACCGATATCAAGGGCAGGATGAAGAAGTTGGAGGACAACTACAGAGTAGAGAAAGGAAATAAAAAATAATATTGTGATTCATGGGGTAAAAGGAGAGAGACGGTTAGAAGACGCTATGAAGTTATTGGAAGAAAGATTTGGAGTAAAAGAAGGTGTAGGAAGCATGTTCAAGATATAAGAAAAAGGTTCGAACCAATGGCCAATTGTCGCAAAATTGCTAAGTTGGGACGTAAAGAGAATAGTCATGCAAAATAAATATAAGCTGAAGGGGTCTGATATTTTTATCCAAGACGATCTTACTAAGAAAGAACGGGAAATTCAAAAGGAGTTGCGACAGAAAGCAAAGATTCTAAAGGATAGAGGGCACCAAGTGAAGATCGGTTATAAGAAGATGGAAGTGGATGGAAATTTTGTAACATGGGAGGAGTAACAGAAGATTATGCAAAAAAACTAAAGTGCAGCAAGCCAGGTGCGGGAAGGGAGAAAAAGGGGAAAACAATTAAAATTTTATTTTGGAACGTGGCAGGATTACTAAGGAAACTGAGAATAGGAGAGGAAGAATTTGGGGCGTTCTTGTCTGATTTCCAAGTTATTAACTTAGTGGAAACTTGAACAAAACAAGAGGAATGGGAGGAGTGCATTAAGACGTTGTCGGAAAGCTATAGATGGAGGCCGCAATTTGCAAAAAAAGATTCTAATTTCGGAAGGGCAAAAGGTGGAATAGTAACAGGGGTGGACAAGGCTCTCAGGGAAAAAGCTTCCGCAGATATACCCAGAAGAGAAAAAGATACGGCGAAAGATATGTGTGAAGGTCTGGTGATGAGGGAAATAGAAATTGAAGGGCAACGGTGGGGGGGTGATGACGGTGTATAATAATAATAGATCTATGGAAATTCAACAAAAAACAGAAGATTGCCTGAACGAAGGGGAACACGAAAAACTGCTAATAGGAGGAGACTGGAATGTAAGAATTGGGGAAGGGCAGCCGATGGGAATTAGCAGTAGTGGAGGTGAAATCACGAGGAAATCTAAGGATAAAGTAATGAATGCTCAAGGAAAGCTGTGGTTGGAGTGGGTGAAGAAAAACCAATGGGAAGTGCTAATTGGGTGCTGTGTAGGAGACTGGGATGGGGAATTTACTTTTGTGGGAGGTAGTGGTGAATTCGTTATTGACCTAGTGGTGGCAAATGAGAATTCAATGGAGTCAATAGAAAGTATGAGGATTGGTATTAGAGGGGACTCTGATCATATGCCGGTAATTGTGACCCTGAAAGAAAAACACGAAACAAGGGGAAGTGGGGAAAGGATAATATATAAATGGGATCAGTCCGCACAAGAAATATATGCCACGAGGCTAGCAAAAGTTGATTGGAAAAACCTCAAAGATATGAAAGAAATAACGCATTGTATGAGAGAGTCAATGCAAAAGAAATGCAAAAACTATGAAGATAACTGGAACCAAATCCACATGGTTTGATGAAGAATGCAGGAAAGAAAAGAAAAAGCTGAGAGAGTTGGTAAAAAGATGGAGAGAAGGAAAGGGAGTCAAAGAAGAAATTAAGAAACAAAAACTGCAGCTTGAGAGAGTTATGAAGACAAAAAAGAAGATGGGGAAAAGAAAAGGGTGGAAGAGATATCAAACATTAATAATGAAGCGGAGCTGTGGCGGTTCCTAAGGAAAAACAGAGGTAGAGGACAAGGAGTGACAGACAAATTTGAGATAGAGGATTGGAAACTGCACTTCATGGAGTTAGTAGGAGGGGGGGTAGATCAAGAAGAACCTATGAGGCACGAACTCGGTATGAGTATAGTGGAAGAAGAGGAATTTTCAGTGGAGGAGGTGGTAAATATGGCAAAATCCTTAAAGAAAAAAAAGGCGACAGGTCAAGACATGGTACCGAATGAGGCTTGGATGATGGCAAATGAGCAATGTTTGGAGAGAGTGACAGACGAATTCAATAAAATATGGCGGAAAGAAGTTGGAATTCCAAACAGTTGGACAGTGGGGGAAGTGGTACCTGTCTGCAAAAGTGGTGAGAGGGAACGAAATGACAAACTATAGGGGTATAACACTCATGGATTCATCCTATAAAATGTATGCGAAATTATTGGAAAGGCGTTTGGGGGAGGAACTGGAAGGAAAAATGTTGCTACCAGAAACGCAAGCAGGTTTTAGAGAAGGAAGGGGAACTACTGAACATTTAATACTGATACTAATTTACCCTGAGGTATATTATCGACCAGGAATTAGCAAGTCCCAAGGGTAAGCTCTTTGCTCTGTTCCTAGACTTAAAGGCTGCATATGACACAGTAAATAGGAAAATGTTGTGGGAATGTATGGAAAAAAGGGTATATCTGGAAAATTGAGAGATGGTATCGAGCGGCTGTATAAAGAACAGTGGTGTAGAGAGTGGTTGTAGGTTGAGAGAGTGGTTGTAGGTTGGTGTAGGTGTGAGAGAGAGCAAGTCGAGCGCTTTCAAAGTAGATATGGGTCTGAAGCAAGGTTGACCGCTTAGCCCGGCACTCTTCAATATATATGTGGCAGATTTGGAAAAGGTCTTGGCTGCTGGACAAGCAGGGGGAGTGGTGGTGGGTAGGAAGAAGTTGTGGAGTCTAGCGTACGCGGATGATGTGGTAATACTGGCAAAATCGGCAGGAGAATTGAAAGAAATGATTGAGAGATTGAAGAGATTTTTTGATAAAAGGAAACTGACTGTAAATGTAGATAAAACAAAATGGATAAAGTTTAAGAAAGGTGGGGTGTGCAGGAAGGAGAGGTTCGAATTTAAGGGAATGTAGATTGAGCAGGTTGGGCATTTTAAGTATTTAGGGTTTGTATTTGGGAGTGGGTGCGGTAATAAAGAGCATATAGAGTACGTGGCAAAAAAAGCGTGGGTGGCAGCAGAAAGGTTCTTGAAGGTATGGGGAAAAGAGTTTAGCACAAATTACGAGGTGAAGGGAGTATATTGATGTATGGAGCTGAAATATGGGGGGTGAAGGAAGAAGAAGGCGTGGAAAATGTGCAACTACAATTCTTTAAAAAGGCCCTGAAATTAGACAGATCAACTCCTTCCTACATAGTACTGCAGGAGCTAAATGCATTTAAATTAAGAATAGAAGCAGGCCGATGAGTAGCAAGGTATAAAGGTAAAGTGAAGGGAATGACTGAGGAAAGAATTGTAAAAGAAGTGTTCAGGGTAGCAAGTTTGGAAGGAATTAATGGTAGGAGAGAGACAAATTGGGGAAGGAATAGAAGGAAACTCTATGAAGGAGGTGGTATGTCTATCATGGAAATGGCGAGGCTTAGGAGGGAAGGCGTGCGAGTTGACGAACGGCTAGTGGTAAGGCTGAAGGAAGTTGAACTGCAAGAACGTCAAAGGAAAATTATGGAAAGTAGATATAGTAAGGACTATGCGGAAACACAAATATTTGAAGAGCTACCTAAATACTTACAATCAACAATGGGCCTGAATGCCCAGTCAGTAATTGCCAGGTTTAGATGCGGCTGTGAAGAAAGAGGACGAAAGTATTGGATGGATGACAAGTATAAGAGTTGTGGTGTATGTGGGGTAGGGAAAGACGTGTGGGTGCATTGGTTTGAGGAGTGCAAAAAAGGAGAGTGGACCGAAAGAGAGAGAGTGTTAGGGTCGAAATGGAAAGAGTGCATGAATGAGGATGGTAGTGGTTTAGTAATGATGGAAAGGATAAAAGGATGGAAGGAACAGGGAACGGAAACAGAGGATTGTCCAGTGTAGTTTTATTTTTTTTCTCTATTTTAACTTGGACTTTATTTTTTATGGTGATTATTGATTTTGTTTCCTTTTTTTATATGTTGTTTGTTTTGTTTTTCTTTGCGGAATCTAAATTGTTTTTATTTAGTATTGTAATAGGAAAGGTTTATGTTTTTTTTTATTTATGCCAATAAAGGAGTGTATGTAGTATTTTTTAGCAACCCACATTGTCTCTTGTAGCACAAAAGTGCAGGAAACCAAATCGTACTTGTCATTATATTTATTTATTTTATAAGTCATGAGTGAATTAGAGAACATGGTAAGTTCTTAATTATTTTCTTGTAATATATGTGTGAATTTCCTCACATAGTAATTTTTTCCCAATTTTATATTCAAATTATTGTTTTTAAAAAATATTTTTGTAGTTACCAATAATTAATAATAAATACATTATTATATATTTATAGACATGCATATTTACATTAAATTATGGGTTTGCTTTCATAACCAAATTATAATTCTCATTTCATCCCATTTGTCCCGCTTTTTCTCAATGAAAATGTGATCACTTTGCTATAGTAGTTTTAAGTGGCCTGTAGTAGAGTTGGTCTGAACTCTAGTTCCTCTATTCTTTCCCATAGTTGTGATATCGGGACGCTATCGTAAGCCTTTTCAAGATCAATAAGGGCTATATGTTTCTCTGCCTCTTTGCATATGCTTCTCTAAGGCTATTTTAAGGGTGAAAGGATTGTCGATTTTTTGTTTGATCTCAGGGTCTCCCGTCTGTCTAAGGTTTTGATATATTTGTTTCTTTTCTTCTTCTTCTTCTTTCGAATAGGCCTACTTTGGACCACGTTTGTTCAACCTTTGGGTTTTGACCTTTGCCCAATATTGTCGCATCTTCTGCCGGTGTAACTCCTCTCTCTCTTCTGTCCAGGGGTACCTTTCCTTCGAGGTTTTTCCTGAAATCCACGGACTTCCTTAAGGGTGCGTCTCACAGACTGTCTGTTTTTGACATCTGTTATTCCCAGTTCTTCAATATTCTTCTCGTTCTCTGTCAACCAAGTCGTACGAAGCTTCTTGTTTTGCCAGAAGGTGAACAGACGGTTGGTTAGTCGGTTTGGAGGCAATCTTGCAACGTGGCCATAGAAAGCTACCCTTCTTTTCCTTGCACAGTCAGAGAGCATCTCAATATGTTCGTAGAGCTCAGAGTTATGCCGCCTTCGGAATTCCCCATCTTCCTTTACTGGGCCTAGGATCTTTCTGAGGATTCTCCTCTCTCTGATTTCCAATTTCTCTATTAGGCCCCTTCGGTTCAAGGAAAGACACTCCATGGCATACAGGGCTTCTGGTCGTAAGACTGATGTGTAGTGCTTAAGTTTCAGGTTGCATGACAGGCATTTCTTATTGTAAGTGTTCTTAGTCAGCTCTTAGTCAATGCTCTTTCTGATAAGTTCAATCCATTCGCCGAGATACTTAAATTTCTCAGTCCTCTTGATGTTTTCCTGTTCTAGTAACATCTCTCTGTTTGCTTCTCTGATGTTGGTGAAGAATTATGTTTTCTCCAGCGACACTTGAAGACCCACTTTGGCAGCCTGTTTTCTGAGGCAGTTTACCTGCATTGTTGCCATCTCAAGAGAATCAGCAAACAGTGCCATGTGATCTGCAAAGGCCAGGCAATCTACAACCAGTCCATCGTTTTTACGTCCCAGGTAGATACCACTCTGAGCACCCAAATTGTTCAGTTCCTTGCGCCATTCTCTCATAACCTTTTCAAGGACACAGTTGAAGAGAATTGGGAAAGTCCATCTCCTTGTCTCACTCCAGTTTTTATTTCGAAGCTTTCTGAAATCTCGCCTAAATATCTTTCTAAATTTAACCTTGGAATGGGTGTTGGTCAAAGTTTCTAGGATGAGTCTGCGGGTTTTGTTGTCTAGTGCTAGTTCCTGGAGTACTTTGTTAAGCGTTTCTCTATCAATGGAATCGTCGTCCGAAAATCAACAAAGGTGACGACTACCTTGCGGTTTCTCATCTTGGAGTATGCAAGTACAGTTTTAAGATTGAGGATCTGTTCAACACAGGATCGGGTCTTCCTGAAGGCCCCCTGGTATTCTCCCAGTTGACTATCCAACTGATTTTCTGCCCTTGTTTGTAACGCCTTCGAGAGAATCTTGTATGTTACCGGGACGAGAGAAATTCCACGGTAGTTGTTTAGATCAGTAAAATCTCCCTTTTTGTGAAGCGGATGGATCAGAGCAGATTTCCAATCAGGTGGTAATTTCTCTGTTTCCCAGATGTCCTGGATAATCTCGGTTAGTTTGCGCACGGCATTGTTTCCAGCACCTTTCCACAGTTCAGCAACGATAGAGTCCTGCCTTATTATTCTTAAGAAGTTGAATGATCTGGCCAACTTCTTCCAATGAAGGGGGAAGCGAGTCCGGGTTTGGTGTGGTTTGTTTATAGTCGAAGTCTTCGCTGGGTGGGTCACAGTTGAGTAGATTTTTAAAGTACTGAGCCAAAAGGTGGCAGTTGTCCTTGTCGTTATAAGCCAGTTTGCCTTGTGAGTCTCTGAAGTGGAGGCTTGGCGGAGCCTATTTTCTGAGTGCTTGCTTAAAGGTTCCAAAGAAATCTCTGGAGTTATTCTTAGCAAAGCTCTCTTCGATTTGGGTTAGTTGGTTTTGTGTGAAGGTTCGTTTGGTTCCTCGAATTATCTTGGCAGTAACCTTTCTTTGTTCCAAATATTTATGCCAATTTTCCTTGGTCTTTTTAGAATTCCACTTCACCCAGGCTATCTGTCTTTGGGCTATTGCATTGTCACAGTCTTCAGTCCACCACGGATGCTTCCTTCTTCTAGCGAGAGTGGCGAGTTCATTGGCCGCCTTGACAAGAGTCTCCTTCAGTTGGTCCCAGTTGTTTAAGTCTGTGTTGTTCAGTCTCTGACTTAGTTCTTGGCTGTTCTTGAGTCGCTCGACGTCAAATCTTACAATTTTGGAGGTTCTGTGTAATCTAGTGTTTCTAGGCTGGAGTCTTATTTTGATCTTTGAGAGGTAGTGGTCTGAGTCCAGATTGGCGCTTCTTAGTACCTTCACGTTTTGTATTTCCTTTTGAGATTTTCGTGAAATGGCCACATGATGTATCTGGAATCCACCCAGGTGGGTATTAGGTGAAATCTAAGTCTTTTGCTTCCTTGGGAAGTGTTTGAAGGCTGTAGACTTCATGATCAACCCAAAAGTCCTACACAGATCCACCAATCGTTCTCCGTTGCGGTTGGTTCGATTATGCGCCGGATAATTGCCCACTGTGTTTCTGTATTTTTTCTCTCTTCCCAATTGAGCATTGAAGTCACCAAGCAGTATAACGGTGTGCCTTTCTGGAAGTTTAGAGATAATATCTTCTAAGTCTTCCCAGAATTTATCAGTTCTGTCTGGATTGCGTCTGTTGTTCTGGTTGATTGGGGCATGCACATTGACTATACTGTAGCCCTTGTTTGCGCATTTGAGAGAGAGGATGGATACACGACTACTCGGGGAGGTAAAGTCGGTGACTGAATCCAGTATCCAGTGACAGATTATAAATCCTGTGCCTAAGTGGGGTACGTTCTTCATTACCCGCTGACCCACTTTTCCTTTGAGGATTCTGTAGCCTTGTGACTCGAAGGCATGTTCGACCGTAAATCTGGTACTGCTGTCAGTATTATGTTGTGTCGTGTTAGTGAATCAGTCAAATGTTTCAGTTTACCCACTTTTAGCAGTGAGTTGGCATTAAATGTTGCGAAGAAGCTTTGCCGTCTTGGTCTGAGTTTACGTCCGGTGATTTCAGGATGCTCCGACTCATCCTTAAAGCATGTTGGTGCGGACTCCCCAGAATCCGAAGGTTCGCTAACGTCACCGTAGGTGACTTTGGATTGGTTACCACCTGGGGTAGTGCATTTAGCGAGATTTTCCTTCATGCTCAGTTGAAAAATATTCTTGATGGGACAGTGGCAAGCCACTGTCCAAGATACTACCCAAGTTGTTAGCTTGGGAGGCTTATTATTCGGGGTTGTTACCTCTAGACAGGTCGCCTTCACTTCGGCTAAGGAGTCCTGTCCACCCCACTCTTCCCAGGTGCTAGGCTCCGTGCCTGTTTGTTTTCTGTTATTCGTTCTTCTACTTCTCTATCCCACCAATATGGTTTGTCTTTCCGATCAGTCGTCCTTAAAGATTCCATCGCAGCTTCGTTTATTCATTGTGTAATATGTTCATATTCGGTTTCTGTACTCCTTCCTGAAGGCCCCACTCGAAGTCCTCAAAGCATTCAGCAGGACTAAAGTTGAACTAATAACACCTTTAGTACAAGATGTAGGCTGCCAAAGCCTTCCCCATCGAATAGATTGAAGGACTGATTATCAAATTGCCTAAAAAAAAAGAATGAAAGAAAATAAAAAATGCAAAAATTGAAGGGGATCACACTGCTTAATACCATTACTAAAATGATTGCAACAATAAACCATGAACGATTAAGCCTGGAACACACTTGCAATTTTAAGTTAAGCAACTGTTTGGTTGCTATTTGTGTCGTATGGAGTGCTATGGACCTTGATACACATGTAACTGCAAATAATAAGTCCATGTCAATAGCGCTCAATGCGACACAAATATGCATCCAAACAGTTGTTCAACTGAAAAACCTTGGTCGGTGACTCTCCGTAGATGAGGACTTATCTGTTTGAGATTGGGTGAGATTAAAAAGTTGGGAAAATATTAGGTCGGTTTGCTCGCTTAGGAGATTAACTGAGGGTTTGTGGTTTTTTTGGAAATTTATAATGACTAGGAGATTTAGGAAATTTTAGGAAATTTATAATGACTAGCAGATAATGACTGAGAGTTTCGGGCCTTTGTTGCAATTATGCAAGATTTTTAGATTATCTATTTCTGGTAATTTATGATTGCATTCCAGACAATGGTTTGAAAAAGAAATAGTGTCATTTTTCAGACGAAAAGCGCGAGAATGTTCTGAAATCCGTGTTGAAAAACTTCGTCCTGTCTGACTTATGTACACGCTATTGCATTCGGAACAATGAATTTCGTATACGCCGGATTTTTAGAGGGGGTCGATTTGGTCTTTGGCATTAAACAATATCTGGGACAACTTTGTGGAGGGTTTAAATGCTACTTTAAGATTTTGCTTTCGAAGGACATTTGCGATGTGAGATGAAAGTTTTGTCTGAATTCACGTAAACGTTAGGAGATCAAAATATTCCCACTTCGACTTATACAATTCATCCGTACTTTGGCCTTTTGGTTTTGTTTTTTAAACCCTTGGCCAAATTGCGTTTTGAGATTATGTAGCTTTCGATTGATTTCAATATCCATAATATTTAATTTCTCTGTTAAACGCTCTAACGCAACGTTTTTCTTAATTTTATTTTTATATTATTTAATAGTTGTGTCCCACAATTGGGGATTAATCTCGTATAATTATATTAGTTTGACCGTGTCTTCACGAGACCATCCTTTCTTCTCGCTCATGTTACTCTTTTCCTGCACAAGCTACTAATTTAGAATTTGACACATACAATCAATCAGTGTTGGACATAATTCAATTCATTTTTTAATTGTAGAATCAAACAATTACAATTTTAATTGCAATTAAATCAATTGCAATTAATTTAATTGAATTAACTGTTTAATTGTGAGATGTGAAATTAAATCCATTAATTGTGGTTTACAATTAATTTAATTGCAATTAAAATTTTAATTGTTAATTACAATTAACTTAATCATCAATTGCTTATTATTACAATTAACAATTAATACTATTTGATGAATGTAAAAACTTTTCCCTCTTGCAATATTGTAAATAATCTAAATAGTTGGGAAAGATGGTTCGTTCTGGACCCTGCACCTCCACTTCCGGCCCCCCACCTCTCTCCCACTTGCGGTTAACACCCCAGTTCCTGTTCCCACCTCCACTTCCGGTTCCAAACCATGGGGGGTGGGAACCGGAAGTGGTGAAAATTTTGGAACCGGAACTGGAGGTGGGAACCGGAAGTGGGTGGGAAACAGAAGTTGGGGTGGAAACCGGAAGTGGGTGGAAACCGGAAGTGGGGGCGAGGGTAGGGGACCGGAAGTGGTCTATTTCCTTACGTCCGGTTCCCACCCCACTTCCGGTTCCAAAAAATTTCCTACTTTTGTTCCCACTTTTGGTTCGTGAACCGGAAGTAGGGTGGGTACCGGAAGTGTGAGTGGGAACAGGAAGTGTGATTGTGAACCGGAAGTGGGGGTGGGAACCGGAAGTGGGGTAGGAACCGGAAGTGGGAGCGCGGTTGAGTGCCGGAAGTGGAGGTGGAGGGTCCCGAACGAACCATCTTTCCCAACTATTTAGATTATTTACAATATTGGAAATTATTTTATTTGGCACAATGCCGGAAAGTACGGCTACAATGCGGGAAAGTGACTTTACCGCATTGTAGCCGGACTTTGCAACATAGTGAGTAAAATTCTAGTTTCGCTTGATGTATACACGATGTCAAAGCTAGCTTTACAATTCAGGAGGCCAAAACATAATTTCCAATGTTGTAAATAATCTGAATAGTTGAGAAAGATGGTTCGTTCTGGACCCTCCACTTCCGGCCCCCAACCTCGCTCCCACTTCCGATTCCCACACCACTTCCGGTTCTCACCCCCCACTTCTGGTTCACACTCACACTTCCGGTTCCCACTCAAACTTCCGGTTCCCACACCACTTCCGGTTCAGGTACCGGAAGTGGGGGCGTGAACCGGAAGCAGGGTGGGGACCGGAAGTTGAGGCGGAGGGTCTATTTGTTTCTTAAATAATAATTGTCGGCCAAAAAAATTATACAAATTTCGTGCGGAAACGATTTTACAGCGCTGCAGCTAATGCGGAACTCGCCCTTTGGGCTCGTTTCCCAAACGAGCTGTCGCGTTGTAAAATTAAACTTTCCACACTCTAATGTAAATAATTATTTCAGTTACGCATTATGGCAAGTGATACATTGGAGTATAATAAACATCTTCTAACCGACATTTATTAATTGTTAATTGTAATTGTAAAAGTGCATCAATCAATTAACAATTAATCAATTGTAATTGCAAAATTTTACAATTAACAATTAATTAATTGTTAATTGTGATATATTGCAATTACAATTAATTATTTTAATTGTTAGTTGCAATTAAATCTCGCAATTTAATTGTTTATTGTTTTCACAATTAATTTTTGCCCAACTATACAATCAATGAATCAAATTTAGCCACTTACTAGATCTTATCAAGTTTTTCCACAACACTACTTACTTGAATAATTTCCAGCTAAAAAAATTTAAACTTGCCCAACTTTTTGTATGAACAAAATAAAGTGTTTGCTGCAAGGTCAAAACAACCGTATTCACGTGGGACTTGTAGCAAGTTTGGCAAGTCACTAAAACTTGCAGAAATCTACTTGCGCGAGCAAATTTTATTGCCAGTGGACACTTCGCATTATACATAGAGTGTGGAATCTTTAACTGGAATAAAATTCATAACTTCGCCGAAACACTTTACGTATTGTGTTTTCTTGTCCTCATTTCTATGTAGCATATACATAGAAATGAGGTTTGTTTATTTGTTTCCTGAAGTACCCAGCCACCTCCAGGCTTTTTTTCAAATGGAAAGGTATGTCAAAAGTGACACCTCTTTTCAAGGATCTCTTCGCAAGGAATATACCACCCTGTTTATTTCTTGAATATTTTCAAGCCCATGTGATAAAAAAAGATAACCAATTTTATAACTTGAATTCTATATAATGCAACAAATCTTCAAAATGGGCATTGTTTCTTTCTTGGCCAAGTGCAAATCGAAGACAACATGCATCTCTAATGTTTTGTAACATTTCTGGTGTGACTTGCCATATTTCATGCCTAATACGTTGCTTAAGGTTCTCAATGTCCTTCGGTTTTATTACATAGATCTTACTCTTGATATAGCCATACAAAAAAAAGATCAAGATCATTCAATGTGACCTCTTCTTCCAATCCATCTACTGGGAAAAACTTCGTCTAAATATCTACGCGCGATCACAGCATAATGGGGTGAAGCTCCGTCTTGTTGATACCATATTCGT
The DNA here is from genome assembly GCA_944588485.1 of Phosphuga atrata. Lineage (NCBI taxonomy): Eukaryota > Metazoa > Arthropoda > Insecta > Coleoptera > Silphidae > Phosphuga > Phosphuga atrata. The sequence continues at coordinate 43,420,490 of OX155892.1, read as the reverse complement.
TCATCGGGTAATTCCGGATCTAATGGATTTGGAAATAAAGTGGCTAATGCTGGCATGAGGTCGTCTTGAAAAAACGTAAGATATATTGCTAAATCAAGAATACCATCGAAGAATACTGATCCTATAATCTGTTCACCTATTATTCCAGCCTATACATTGACTTTTTTGCGAGAACTGAGTATGAGTTTCTCGCATCCAATGAGGGTTATGGTGAGCTATGGTACAGTAAAGATAGTATGTTATGGCGCCACCTCCGCCTCTGACCTTGACTCTGGCCAGTTCCGGTTTACCACCTCTGCCCACGCTTCCGATGACCTTGACCACTTCCGGTTCCCCACCTCCGCTTCCGTTGACCCTGGCCACTTCCGGTTTCCCACCTCCCTGGGGGACCTTCCTGTCCCCATCTGCTGCAAGGTCATTGCCTATATTTCCTGTTTGAACTTGTCTGATTTTGAACTGCTAACGGATTTTCGTGAAATTCCGACGCCACAGGTGAATCAGCATATCTCCTGTATGACTTATTAGCTGCCGGCTCGACCGGATGTCTGGCACTGATAATAATATCCGGTCGACATGACCGGATGTCTGAAACGCTGCGTAATCAGTTTCGTGTTTGAACTAATCTGGATGAGTCATATTTCTTTGAGTGCTCTGCTTATCCTAATAAGCATATTGCGAACTTGAACTTATTTGGTATATTCTGAGAAATTGGGATGAGTCATTGAATACGTGCAAGCGAAATGTTTTATGTTTGTTTAAACTTGTCTGTAACCTCGATCGTATTTTTTTTTTTTTTATTAGAGATTTTATAGACCAACTATGGACCACGTTTGACAGTTTTTACATTATTTCTTTGTCCTCAGTCTCTGCCAATATCTCTTCATCCTCTCTCCCACTTCCTTCTTCTGTTCCTCCGTGTCAGATCTTCCTTTTCTCACTGACTATTCCCCTGTCTCCTGGAAACCTGTAAACTCCTTAATTTGTCATTAGACCATAGGTTCCTAACCTTTTCAATACCATTACCCCTGTGACCTATTAGAAAATTGATTTTACCCCTACTTTAAAATGTTATCAAAACAAACAATACAAGCAAATACAAATATCTTTATTAATCAGAAATTATACTACAATCTTACAATTTTAACATATTTTAATAATCAGTGTGAAGGCTGGTATTGTTTGTTTTTGCATTCACAAGTCTTTTTATGTTAGGTTTAGTTTCACTTAAAGCGCATCTCAAGTCATGTTCCACATTGAGACGATTTCTGGCCTTTGTTTTTAATGTAACTAAAGTTGAAAAACAACTTTCAAATCTATAGGTGGTGGCAAAGGGTATTAACATTTTTAAAGCTCTATTAGCTATAACAGGATATTCGACACTTGCTTTACGCCAAAATGTGCCGAGATCATAATTTTGAAATTATACTTTTAAAGTACTATTCTCGCGCAGTCCGAGAAACTCCACTTTGGCCGCCACATCTTCGTCTGTAATGTCATCATCAGTAGAAAATGGTCTTAATATCCAAGAGTTGAACTGACGAGTATCCATGTCCGGAAAATATTGCTTCAGTGAGTCTATTGCTGCAGATAAATGCTGAAGCAAGGAAATTTGAAACGTAATTTTATTTGGTTCGGTATTTACCAATTGCTCATACAGCTGTGTGAACATCGACACATCGCCAACTTGCACTCTGCGTTGGTAAAGTTCCAATTTATGCACAAAACTTGCAACTTTATCCTGCGCTGTCAAAATATTCGTCATATTTCCTTGCAATGAGATATTAAGGCTGTTAATTTCACTGAAAAAATCAGCAAGATAGGCCAACTTTTCGATAAATGTTTTATCGTGTATTTTTGAAAAAAACTCTTTTTCTGTTTTTGTTCTCTGTTTTTCCAAAAATAATCATATTTCTTCACGGAGCTCGTAAACTCTGTTCAGAACTTTTCCTCGGGATAACCAGCGTACCTCTGTGTGATATAAAAGTGAATTAAATTTGGCACCAACTTCATCGCATAAAACTTTGAATAATCTCGAATTTGTAGCACTACTACGAATATGATTCACAATTTTCACAACGTCATTCAATGTGCTTAGCAAATCTGGTGGAAGTGTTTTAACAGCCAAAGCGTAGCGGTGTATCAGGCAATGACAAGATAAAACTTGAGGAGCAACTTGTTTCACGAGTGCTTGAAATCCAGAACGAACACCCATCATGGAAGGCGCCCTGTCCTGTCTGTACAAACGCCAACCAACTTTAACCAGTCCAGTCCGTTGTCTAAAATAAACTGCTTTAGCGTTTCGAATATGTCTTCACCACGAGTAGTGGTGAGCAGAGACTTGCAGAACAAGTATTCCTCTTTTACATGGTCATCTTTAATATACCGAGTAAATACCAGTAATTGTGAACACGAAGCTACATCCGTTGACTCATCTAATTGCAGCGCAAAGATAGGACTTTCATTAATTTCATAAATAACAGTTGCCAAAATATCGTTACTCAAGTCTGAAATGCGACTTTGAACTGTTGTATTTGAGAGTGATATTTGTTTAATTTTAGCCACATGTTGCTAACCAATAACGAGCGATACTGCATCACACAAACAAGGTTTGATGAGCTCCTCTCCTATAGTGTGCGGTTTTTTGTTCATAGCCATGTGATAAGAAATCTGATATGAGGCTTCAAGACACGATTCATTTGCCTTTTGCATATTTCCTGTGGAATCCAACCGCGAAGACATCAGAAGCCTCTCCTTTTTCTTAAAAAAATCTATATCTTTTTCTACGAACTCTTTGTGAACTTTCTCGAAATGTTCTTTTAATTTGCTTGGTTTCATGCTCTCTGGATTAAGCACTTTATTACATAAAACACACTGAGGCTTTTGTATATTCCTCTCTACAATATTCGTGAAGCCCCATTGTAAAAATGCTTCTTTATAAGAGCGTTTTTTTCCGGATGTAGAAGCCATGTCACTGTTTAGACTCGTGATTGGTTTACGGCAAGTATTAAGAAGTTACGTGCAAGACTAGCAATAACTCTTGAACTCAAAAAATATTTAACACAGCGTTTGTTTTTTAATAAATGTATTTATGTGACTGTACACTTAGACTTCTACAAATTAACTAACTTAAATTAATTTTACAATATCAAGGAAGTTTGGCAAAAAAGGCGATTACAATATTTCATGGAGGGAAAATTGGTAACCAATTGCCGCGGCAACGGGCAACTGTAGCGGCAACGGGCCTTTCATAAGAAAACTTTTCAAAGAAATTAGTTTTGTGGTAGGGTCGTTGTCGTTGCTATAATACCCGAACAATTTCTAAAAGATTTTATATTTGTGTTTTATGGTAGGATTGTTATTACAATCTCCACAAAACAAAAAATGCAATAACAAAAAATAAATATGGTCTGGTACCATATATATGTTAATTAATTAGTATGACATAATAATTAAACTCTTGGTTACCCCCGCAGAAAAGCTGATTTACCCCCGTGGGGGTAATTACCCCTAGGTTCGGAACCCAGGCCTTAGACGATTCAGAAAATCTATTCTCAATACTGAAATAAAAATTACCCAAATTATCCAATTAATAATTATTTAATTATTAATTGGAAAATAAATAATCTACGAAACAGAATAGAGAATGAAGACACCAAACTGCAAATGACACTAACTAATAATGAATACAATAATGCGAATTTTCTCCAAAAGAAATATAACCGTAAATTCCAGGATATCAAAAGAAATAATTTAAAAAATATCGAAGACCTAATAAAACAAACAGCTCCAATTAAAATTAATTATACAAAAGAATATTTATATAACTACACACATGTTACGATACCAGGAAAAGTAAAAACTATGCTAGCTCTAGGCCCAAAAATTGGTTTACCCACAAACAGCTCCAATTAAAATTAATTATACAAAAGAATATTTATATAACTACACAAATGTTACGATACCAGGAAAAGTAAAAACTATGCTAGCTCTAGGCCCAAAAATTGGTTTACCCACAACAAATTTACCAATCAATGCAATGATTAAAGATATTGAACCCAAAAATACATAAAATAGTAGGAACAATCGTAAACCATATAAACAAAAATAAATCAATAAAAACAAAAAATCCATTAAATGAATTCATTAAGCCAACATAAGAATTTCTAAAAAATCATGAAAAACTATACATAAGAAGATCAGACAAGGGAAATTCGACCACAATTATGCTCAAGAGTGAATATGATGAAGAAGTGAAACTCATGCTAGAAGACAATGAGACTTACACAAAAATAAAAAAGGATCCGACACACAAACTACAAGATAAGGCTAACACAATAATCAAGAAACTATTGGATGAAGGACACATAGACAAATATGAATATGTTACTTACTGACACCTTAATCGTAGGCTAATAATTACAAGAAATTAATTTTAATTATAAACTATAATTGAAATAATTAATATGACATACCTCTATATTACTTATGTTTTAAATTAAAAATCATTATGTTTTATGTTATGAAGAAGGATGAGGAAGATTTGGATGAGGAATATTTAATTAAATACTTTATGATGAAGGACCCATAGACAGATATGAATATGTTAAGATGAGAAAACATAACTCCGTTCCACCAAAACTCTACTGCCTAAGAAAAATTCATAAACTTACATAAAATTTAAGACCAGTAGTAAGTTGCATTAATATTCCCGGTTATAATTTAAGCAAATTCATACATAACATAATAATGCAAGTCAATTCCACATAATATTACAATCTTAAAAACTCGAGAGAATCGAAATCATCAAAGACATAAGAATACCAGATAATTATATATTAGTGTCGTCAAATGTTGTTGCTTTATTCACAAAACTATCAAAAAATTTAATTTTAGAAATCTTAATCAAAAAACGGAACTTTGAACTTTGAATATTAAACATTTACAAATACTGACAAAAAATTACTTTTAGGGATTGTTAACTTCTGTTTCGAAAGTAGTTATTTTTCTTGGTCAAATCAGTTTTACAAACAGAATACAGGCATACTCATGGGAGCACCAGCTAGCCCTTGTTTAGCCAATTTAGTTATGACTGACATATTTGATAAATTAACAAACGATATAAATTTTGATATACCCATAAAATATTTATATGTAGATGACACAATTCTTTTAATTCCAAAAAACAAAGTAGACGACATACATGAATATTACAACAGTTACAATAGCAATTTAAAATTTACCATCAAAATAGAAAGAGAAGGAAATTTATATTCATTTTTAGACATTAACATTATTAGAAAAAATAACAAAATTATAACAAATTAGTACAGTAAACTTACAAAATAGGACTAGGAATAGGACTTACGAATTCAAATAAGATCATTAACTTTTACTCTGTCCACAATAATAAACAAAAAATTAATATTAGCATGAACCTACTCAATAGAGCAATTACATTGAGTTGTGATAATTTTCATAAAGATAACATTATAAAAGTAAAAAATATATTATTTAGTAACAATTATTCAAAATATTTAGTAGGAAAATCAATTTCAAAATTCTTTAAGCAACTATAACAAAATGGAACCAGAATAGAAGAGAGTAACAAACAACATATATTAAACAAATTTTATAAATCCCCATACATACCATATTTAAGTGAAAAAATCAATAAAATTACATAAGGATACATTATAGGACATACATACATTAAGGATTGTACAAAATTATATATTGGACAGACAGGACAATACTTGAAGAAAAGAATTCAACAACATAAAAATGATTGTAAATCTATTACTGTCTCAAATATAGTTAAAACGGCTTTAACAAAACATAAATTCACTCTTGAACACAGTCCAGATTTTGAGAACTACAAAATTATTGAATTCGAAACAAATAAATTTTAACGTAATATTAGTGAAATGTTAGCCATCAAAAAATACAACAAAATGAACTTTAGGGAAGACACTAATAAACCTTACTAAAATATAAAATATATTTTATATTCAAATTATAAAAAATATGACAACCTGGAAAAAGTTAAATAATATAAAATTTAGTAAAGTATATAAATCAAAGAAATATTTTATGGAAGATCCAAAAAATGTGTAAAAGCTGTGTATTTTTTATATTAAATTGTCATATTAAACAAAATTCATATATTTTGTTTACAAAAATTATTAACTTTTGTTAATTTGTTTATTTATTAAATTGAACATCACATTTCAATTAAATTTATATTTGTCATTTGTAAAAAACATGAAACATAATGATTTTTAATTTAAAACTTAAGTAATTTATGTCGTATTAATTATTTCAATTATAGTTTTTAATTAAGGTGTCAGTAGACACCGAAACTAGTCAGGTGAATAAATATTAACTTATAAAAAGCCTTTTCATTTCCCATTCCCAATAAAACAAACGATAAATATTTAATGTTAATAAAAAAGAATTTCTGCTATAAGGTTTAATTTTGAGTGTGAAAAGGAATTTATCTACGACCACTATTGCAAATGCCCATTATTGTACAGTTCGTGGACTATGTAAATACATCATACCACATACATATGTAATAATCCAAAATCACCCATCAACGTTTGGTTTACGATTCGTTGATTGGTTGAGAGCTGCACGTTGATACTATTTTTAAATATAGTACTCCGTGATTTCCAAACAATCATTAAACATCACATCATTCACATAGAAGCTGTCATTCATTTCGTTTTTTCACGTTTAAATCTAACGAAAACTACAAATAAGTACTAAATAAAAAGGTATGTAACCATTCTGATTGTATTTCTTTTCATTTCTATCAAGTTAAATAAGGTCGAAGGTGTTACATGAAACATATTTTTCTTATTAAACAGAAACAAATTAGTGTAGTCGTAGATAATGTATACATATAAAGTATACATAACTCGAGTTGTAAGGCAATTGCGTACTCGCGGAATTACGCCCTCCCCTCTACGAATCCTAGAATCCGAGAATCCTAGAATGGTAAAACTAGCCAGTCAGGATCAGAGAGACAGATGCCATGACGGCGAATTTCGGCTCAGGCTTATATACTACCCCACGAGTCGGAGGTATAAAGATTAATAAAATAATTAATTAATTAAGCGATAAAGTTTAAACACGAAAATGCGGGCTCTGCGGTTTTGATCAATTATTTCGCCAGAACATACTATCTTTCCCTACTAATTTCGTGGAATTTCGCTGTCTGTGCACAACCCTGACATGACCTAAATTGTTGTATTTTGTCTCAATTTTGCTTATGGTACTAGCTAAGGTACCATAAGCAAAATTGAGACAAAATACAACAATTTAGGTCATGTCAGGGTTGTGCATGGGTGGTATATCCGTATGCTGTTCTCGAAATAACTGAGTAACCTCAAACTGGTTTCCCGGTTATAGCTCGCTGGAAAAAACCGTAGTGCGGCCTCGGGCTTAAAGTGGTTTTCTTTTTTTTATCACGAGGGCTTTGAAAATATTCAAGAAATAAATAGTGTGTTGTATTCCTTGCGAAGAGATCTTTCAAAAGATGTGTGACTTGACATACCTTTCCATTTGAAAAAACGGTCGGAGGTGGCTGGGCACTTCCGGGAACAGATAAACAAACAGCATATACATAGAAATGAGGGCAAGAAAAAACAATACGCGACGTGTTTCGTGATTTTTGGCAAAAATCGCCTATATCGAAGTTATGAATTTTATTCCAATTAAAGTTTCCATACTGTATATATGTCGCAGTCATATAGGGTGCGTTCCACTTGGCGCCCACAACGCTCACGACCGCGGTTTATCCCGTTCCACTTGTTTGCGAGCGTTACAATCGAAAACCCAAGTGGAATGGATTTCGGCGCATTTTATGCGTCGATGTCAACATTACAAATGGCGAGTTTGAAAATAAATCAGAAACCTAGAGCGGTTACATTATAATTTGCAAGCCTTGATAATAAACTTGAATAAACTATTCGTTAACTTAATTTATATTAAAAAAATATATACAATTTATTTTTTTATATTTCATTTTAGTGAAGTAATTAAATAATTTTCATTCAAATATATAATAAAAATGTCGGTTGACTTTGCTTTTAGGTCATACTCACTGAAATATATACTACCTGGAATGAGCGCCGGCCTCCTGGCTTGTGCGGCAGAGAGCATCACAAGGTGTCTCTCGTATCGCTCTGTCTTCGTCTAGTGCAGTCCAAAAGGAAAACTAAATTTGTGTTCGACGACCGACGTCCATTTTTCCTTGCAAATACAACAGTATTTTACCATTATCTTTTTGAAAACAAGTTTCATTAAAATATATAAACTTCGGTTTATAATATGCTCACCGATTGAACGATCCCACCTCTTTCTTGATACAACTCAATACAACTAGCTTTTCGCTCTGACTGTATCACATTAGAGACAAGGATGAAGGGAGTCCTTGGGACCCTTCAGTCGGCCCGCACAAGCCAAGAGGCCAGCGCTCGTTCCAGGTAGTATATATTTCAGTGATCACACTCTGACATATATATATATATATATACATATATATATATATATATATATATATATATATATATATATATATATATATATATATATATATATATATATATATATATATATATATATATATATATATATATATATATATATATATATACATATATATATATATATATATATATATATATACATATATATATATATATATATATATATATATATATATATACATATATATATATATATATACATATATATATATATATATATACATATATATATATATATATATATATATATATATACATATATATATATATATATATATATACATATATATATATATATATACATACATATATATATATATATATATATATATATATACATATATATATATATACATATATATATATATACATATATATATATATATATATATATATATATATATATATATATACATATATATACATATATATATATATATACATATATATATATATATACATATATATATATATACATATATATATACATATATACATATATATATATATATATATATGTTGTATTTGAGGTTTTCGCGGATAGATACCTGTGTTGTATTGTTTTCTCGGGGATTCCGCGTTGATGCTGAGGGTTGGCTCTGAAAAGAACCGGATTCTCGACGTTTCGGCGAACTAACATTCGCCATTCTCAAGAGATATATGTTTTGGTACAGAAGAAACCTGACGGCACATTGAGCCACACTGTGTACCGGAAACCAACCCACACAGACAGATATCTGAACGCTTCTTCGCACCATCATCCCAAACAACTAGCATCTGTAGTCAACACTCTTACCACCCGATCCAAAAGACTAGCCGACCAACTTAACTTACCGAAAGAATTGAGGAACTTACGAGAAGCTCTTTCTTCAAATGGATATCCAAACAGCTTAATATCCAGAGCTTTCCGTCGTACAGAGAACAGTAGCTAAAGAACTGAAGAGCGCCAGAAACCCGTTAGCACAGCATACCTACCATATGTTCATGGATCAACTGACAAAATCGCCAGAATACTTAAAAGACACAACATCGACACCATTTTCAAACCTAACCAGAAAATATCCTCCATGCTACGCAGCGTTAAAGACACCATCCCGTTAGAATCCCATGGAATTTACGAAATACCTTGCGGAACATGTGAACAAACCTACATTGGACGTACCAATAGAAAAATATCTGCTAGGATTCAAGAACATGTAGTTTCAACCAGACACAGAGACAAAGTTTCATCGGCACTTGTCCAACACACAAACACCGGTCACTGGATGGACTTTAGAAATTCAAGGACTGTTGCACAGATTAGCCACGAAATGTCACGAGTATACAGAGAAGCCATAGAGATAAAAAAACGAGACTACTGCATGAACACGAGAGACGATTCCTTGAGACTGCCCCCAGCATGGCGACCAATCATATCCACCCTCAAAATGCAATCCCAGACACCCCAGACTCATGTACGACCAACAAGACAAACAAACATCCGAACCGAAGCACCGCACACAACGCGCATGACCCGAAGCCAGACAGCTATAAGTAGTCGCATCGCACGAACGAGCTCTCAGTATGCGTCTAACGGTTGACCCGCACGGACGCATATATCTCTTGAGAATGGCGAATGTTAGTTCGCCGAAACGTCGAGAATCCGGTTCTTTTCAGAGCCAACCCTCAGCATCAACGCGGAATCCCCGAGAAAACAATACAACACATATATATATATATATATATATATATATATATATATATATATATATATATATATATATATATATATATATATATATATATATATATATATATATTTACATATACTTTGTTTTTTAATGTCAAAGTGACATGAACGTATTTTTTGCTCTCCCTCCTTTTTCTACCTAATACAGTGTAAAAGAGGGTTGAAAAAACAGACGCGTACACAAACTCAAACCTATATCTCTTAGCTAGAAAACATCAAGAGGCAACCTCTAAGGCTCAATACCTTAGTTGTAATCATCGTGATCTTTCTTAAAGATCACCACAACCACTTTCAACTTGAAGTAATCATGATGGAACAAAAGGAAAATCCGCTACCCCAGGCCCCAGTCACCGTGCTGGACTTTCCTGGCCTTCGGATTCTGGGGGACCAGGAACATCATGAGGAGAAGAGTCGGAGCTTCTCAAAATCTCTACGCAAGCACTACATTGGCACTCTTAATGTTAATACTCTCTTCAAACTTGGAAAACTAAAACAACTTACAGATATGTTAGAAAAATTTCAACAACAGCATACCAGAAAGACTTGTTAAAGTTTTAATGGGAGTCTTTAATGCGTAATTAGGTAAGGAGAGAAAATACAGACAAATCACAGGCCCTTATTCAGCTCACTATCACACAAACAAAAATGGAGAACACCTCATAAAATATTGTAAAAATTTTAATCTCAAAATTATGTCGACGCAATTTCTAAAGCCAAGACGAATACTTACAACATGCAAAGCACCTAACACCGTATGGGGAGAATTCCAGATTGGTCATATGGCCATTTCTAACAAAAATACGCAGGAAATTTTAAATGTCAGAACGCGTAAAGGGTTCTTCGAGTCAGATCATTATTTGTTACAAGGTAAGATCAGTCCAATTCCAAGACAGTAAAAAACAAAATAGTCAAGCCTGATCCAGAATATTTGCGGATAAACAGAGACAAAATCATTGAAGAATTTAATAGGCATCCAACAGACACTTGGACAGATCTTGCGACCACAGTTCAGAAGACAATGCGTTGGGCGCAGCCTCCTAGAAAAAGGAAACATAGGTGGTGGAACGCAACTTGTGATCAAGCCATTGAAAAAAGAACACAGGCGTGGATGAAGTTCTGTAGTAACAGAACATCCGAAACATGGAAGGAATTTCACGAGGTTCAGAAACAATCATCAAAGGAAATTAGAAGAGAAAAACGAGCATACGACAACAGGCTAAAAAAAATTGAAGAAGGTTTTAAGAGAAATAATACAAGAAATTTTTACAGAACATTCAAAGAAAATATTAAGGGTTATCCACCTCCTAGCCTCTGTTTTAGAAGAACAGATGGGTCCCTGGAAACGAACACTAAAGAAAACTGTACAATTCTCAAACAATACTTTAATACTCTTCTTAATTGTAAAGAACCCACGGAAAAATTGACCTTCCAAAAAACCACATCCAATCCTGATTCTACTCCACCTACAATAATGAGATAGAGCGATAGAGGAGATCATACAACAAATGAAAAATAACAGAGCGGCAGGAGAAGATGGCATTATTGCTGAAGTGTGGAAGCTTCAAGATAAAGACATCATACAAACAATTCATAAGATCATTACAGACATTTGGATCACAGAAAAAATGCCAGAAGAATGGAAATGTGCCTTGATCCACCCATTACATAAAAAGGGTGATAAGTCAGATCCAAATAATTACAGGGGTATTTCACTAGTGCCAGTCACTTACAAAATATTCTCTAAAGTGTTATTGAACAGACTAGAACCACAAGCGGATCATCAAATAGGTGAATATCAGGCTGGCATCATGCATCGAACAAATTTGGAACCTAAGAACAATATTGAAAGTCAGACAGACAAATAACACTGTAGTTACCTTTGTGGACTTTGTGGAAAAAAGCGTACGACAGCATTGATAGACAAACGGTCTTTGCAATACTGGAAGAATATGGTATGGTAATAAGATGGTATAAATTGGTATGGTAACCAGAACACTTATACAACTAACGCTCACGGACACCACCTCTAAGATCAAGTTCATGGGTGAAATTTCAAAACCCTTTCAGATACGCACAGGTGTCAGACAAGGAGACGGCCTCTCACCAATTTTGTTCAACATGGTCTTAGACAAAATTGTTAACCAGTGGGAGGAACAAGTGAAAGGCATACAGCTAGGAAGAACACGCGAAACAAAAATAATTATTAAATGTTTGGCATTTGCAGATGACGTTGCCAAAACCAGCAATAACACACAGGAGGCAAAGGAAGCCCTGGAGCGATTACTTGAAATAGCTGCTAAAACAGGTTTACAGATATCTTATGAGAAGAACCACTACATGGAACGACATACCAACAATGTACATACCATACATACGACTTATGGATCTATACAAAGAGTGGAAAAATTTAAATACTTAGGGGAATATATACAAATAGGGGGATCAAACAAGATGTCTAATATAAAACGAGCGGAAAAACTCCAGAAAGCATACAAACTTACATGGTAACATTATAATAAGAAATATGCTTTTGTTTATTATTATAATTTATTTGTTTATTATAATGTGAGGCCAAAAGCCAAACCAACCAAGGCAGGCCAAACTCAGACATTACAAAACAGTTGTATTGCCTCAAGCATTGTATGCGTCAGAAACGACGACAATTGGAGCATCTGGCATTATAGAAACAGAAAAAATTGAACGAAAAATTCTTGGGAAAATATTTGGAGCAGTACACAGAGATGGGATATGGATGAAAAGACCTAACAAAGAGCTATATGAACACACAGACAGACTCACAGATATCATTAGAAAACGCAGACTAACTTTCTATGGGCACATACAGAGAATGAACAATGAACGATTTACAAAAAAAACCTTTGATGTAGTAAACAGCTCAAGTAGGAATACAAATTGGTTTCATGAAGTAGAAGATGACTTAAAGCAATTGGGGATCAATCAGCAAATGTTAGGAGACAGGAAAAAAATCAGAAGCAAAATTTAGAATACCAAATTTTTAGTAAGCGAAAGGAAGAAGATAGGAACACTGTGGACAGAACAAAGGAAACAGGAGCACAGTCAAAGGATGAAGAGATTTTGGGAAGAGAAGAAAATTCTATATATATATATATATATATATATATATATATATATAAATATATATATATATATATATATATATATATAAATATATATATATATATATATATATATATATATATATATATTACCCACTAAAAACCCCTCCTCGGTTACATGGAAATCAGTGGAATTGCCTTGAACCATAACTACGCTGAGATCCACAAATTCTTTCATCATCTTTCATTCTTCATTTGCCTTTCTTCATCCTCCTTCTTTCGGATTATTTCCTTGATTGCTCCTTCTACGGCATCCCATTTATCCTCGCTTTCTAACATTATCTTTATTATGTTGTTCTTTGTGAGTAGTTCTCCTATTTTGTCAACGGCTTCTTCTCTTATAGTCTGCCACCTATAACACCACAGGACCGTGTGCTCCGGCGTATCTCGTTGACCGCAGTATCTGCACTCTTCGCTTCGCTTGGTTTTTTTAATTTGAATCTGAATAGGTAGCAATTAAAACAGCCATGTCCGCTAAGGAACTGGGTAAGGTGGTATCCCACTTCTCCGTGTTCCCTTTGAATCCATGGCTTTAGTTCAGGAATTAGTTCCTTCGTCCACTTAGCGGTAATACTATCCTGCGACCATTCTTCTTCCCACTTATTTAAGAGTAGCCTCCTTAGTCTTTATTTTTTCTTCTTTTTTGTTTCCTGTTTTATCGTAGGTATGAATTGGTGTCGTGCCTGCAATCACCTGTATGGCCTTTGTGGATACCGTCCTATAGGCACACGCAATCTTAAGGGCTGCCTTTCGTTGGGTCTGTTCTAGGATTCTTCTATATTTCGTTTTAGTGGTCCACTCACGCCACGCCGGTGTTCCGTAGAGGAGTATAGAGTTTACCACGCTGTATATCACTTTCCCTGTCTTGCACCTCTTGTGTTTGGCATTATTCGTGCCAGTGCGGTTATAGTTCTATTTGCCTTCTCCGTTACTCTTGTGATGTGGGCTCCCATATTCATGTTATGTCCAAAGGTGACACCTAGATATTGAAGCATGGGTTTGCTGCTTATCGTTGTCTCGCCTACTTTTATGGAGATGGTCTTCAGTTTTTTCTTGTCGGCCAGTATTACGGCTTCTGTCTTCTGCGGTGCCAGTTGTAGTTTCCTACCTTCCATCCAACTTTGTATCTTTTTTATAGCTAGCTCTGTATCTCTTTCCATATTTGCTTTGTTGTCTCCACTCACCACAAGTGCCAGGTCATCTGCATAACCTATCAGTGTGGCTTCGTATGGCATTAGTCCTCTAAGTATATCATCGTAGAACAGGTTCCAGAGTGTGGGGCCCATTACTGAATCCTGTGGAACCCCGCATGTCATTTCCAGGCTATGCTGTTCACCTACAAGTATTCTCCGGTTACCGAAATAGCTACATATCACTTTCACCAGGTAGGGGATGATATCTGCCATTCTTGTAGCGTTCTGATGATGTCCGGCTAGGAGGACGAGTTAAAATCATTTTGTACGTCTAGTGTTACCAGGGTGACGTATTTTTTATTCGGTTTTTTCCTCTTTTCCTTGACCAGATCCTGTACTAGTTTCACCGCGTCTATGGTGGAGCGCCCTCTCCGAAAACCAAATTGGGTCGGTGCGAGGCCCCCGTTTTCTTCGATCTCGTCTACTAGCCTCTTGTTCAATATTTGTTCATATAGCTTTGCCGCCGTATTTGGTAAGCATATTGGTCTATTTTTCTTATTTTCCCCTACTGCGTTAGGTTTTTCGATTAAGGTAAGCTTCATCTCTTTCCATTCTTCTGGGAACATCCCTGTTTTAATTAGTTTTTCTATCGTCGTCTGGAATAGTTCTGGGTTTATCTCGGTGATGCTTTTAATTATTTCTGGTGGTATTCCATCCGTCCCGCCTCTTTTCCAGCTCGTAGTCTCCTTCCAGCTTCTTTTATTTCCTCTATTGTTACATCCGGGATTTTTTCGGGTGCAATTGAAAGTGTAGGCCATATCCCTCTTGGGTGGTTCGGAAAGAGACTTCTTGCTATTGCTAGCTGCTCATCATCTGTTAGGGTTATTGTTCTTCGGATTCCTATTTTCCCCGTGACAATTTTGTAGCCCATCCCCCATTTGTCATTGTCTATTTCTTGGCATAGTGCGATCCATGCTTTTTTTTTGCTACTTTTATCAGCTTTTTAAGAGTTCTTCGCTCTTCCCTGTAATTCTCTTTCAAATACTCTATTGTGTTGCGTGTTGAGTTTGCTTTCCTATTTTCCCTAGTGAGTGCTCTATTCGCCTTACAGCATTTGGTTCTTTGGTCGGCGATTTCTGTATTCCACCAGAGTGCCGCTTTCCTTGTGTGTTTCTGTTGTTTCTTTTTTAGGATCTTATTGCATGCCTCCTCAATGCTCTTTGTTAAATCTTTGACCGTGTGCCTATAGTTCGGTTGTTGTGTCAGCAGTTTTATCCTCGAGACTAGTTGATCTGCTTTTTCCCTTTTGAATATCCAGCCTTTCCTAGTGATACATTTCCTATGGTCTGTTTTATTTTTCCCAATTACTATATGTATATTTCGATGGTCGCTAAGGTTTTCTTCATCGCTCACTGCCCAGTTCTTGATGTGTTTTTTCAGGTTATTGGTGCATATTGTTACATCAATATAGGAGGTTCCTCTGCTTCCGTTGAATGTCGGAGTGTCGCCGGTGTTTAGGATTACATAGTCCTTCCCACTGATCCATTCTGAAAATACATTTCCTTTTCTATCTTCTACCGAGGAGCCCCAGCTGTGCGCCTTCGCGTTGAAATCTCCACCAATTAGGATGGCTTTTTTGGTGTTGTCTAGTGTCTCTGTCTAAGGCTGTCAGGTATAGTTTGAAGTTTTCTAGATTTAGCGCGGGTGAAATGAAACATGCATAGAATACAATGTTCTGGCATTCAATCCATACAAATCCGTCTCCGTATCCCGTCTTATAGATTTTTGTCCTATTCTGTGCTATATATATATGGCTACGTCAATATTGGAGTCGGCTATCCATCTTGGGTTTCCATTTACCATATGTTGGTTGGGTTCTGAGACCAGTGCGATGTCGAAATTGTCTTCAGCGCATTTCTGCCTTAGCAGGTCCATCGCTCTTCTTCGCCTGCCAAGGTTTGTTTGAAGTATTGCGTGATTATTCATTTGCGATAGAGTGTTCCCTCCTCCTCGCCTTTGCCAGAGACCTTCTGAATGCTGGGAATTTTCCGGTTCCTGCACGGTGACCCTCCTCTTGGCATATGGGGCATCTTGCATTTCCTTTGCAATCCTTTTTCGTATGGCCCTCCTCTCCACAGTTAAAACATGTTTTGGTCCTTTCAGGGCCATTACAGTCGTTTTGGCTGTTCATAACTCCAGCACTTAATACATCTGGTCATCTGTATCCATTTTTCCACCCGGCACCGGACTAGACCTACTTTAATGTATTTTTTCAGAAGAATTTTTTCAGCGTTCGTCTTATTTATGGTGAGCGTTGCTGATCTAGTGTGTCCCGCTGCTGGTCTCAGTTCGCTGAGCGTATATACCTTCTTGTCCGATTCTTCGATGTTTTCTCGGATGACCTTTTCAACTTCGTCTCTGTCAGTAAGAGCGTCGATGCCTTTTATATGCAGAGACACCTTTCCCATTTTGTCCTCCAGACTCATGACTTTGGTCCCATCGTTTGCGCCTTGGTTCTGTAATATATGATGTAGTTTGTCCAGCGCCGTTTGATTCTTTTCCATTGTAATAAGAACCTTGCCTTCCTTCGTACTTCTTATACCTAGAATGCTGTCACATAGACCTCACACCCTGTTTAGCGTGGGGTCACATAGACCTCACACCCTATTTAGCGTGGGGGTCACATAGACCTCACACCCTGTTTAGCGTGGGGTCACATAGACCTCACACCCCGTTTAGCGTGATGAAAAGTGGATGCAAGTAGATGAAAAGTGGATGCAAGTAGATGAAAAGTGGATGCAAGTAGATGAAAAGTGGATGCCAGAAAATTGAACTCTTTGATATTTATATAAATGAATTAAATTAAACGAAAAACAAACCTAAGAAATTGATTAGACCGCGCTTCATAATTTATTATTTCTCCACTCGCGTGCCGCTGATAAGATAGCAGGAGTTGTAATCAGCGCTAGATGGCCAGCTGCGTCTAATCGCCAAGCCAGGGCAGTAAATCAAAATAAAAACAAAAACAAATCTAAGAAACTGATTACACTGACATACACAAATCCTGCTATGCTTAATTGACTACTGATAAATTCAAAACTTATGTTTATTAAGTTAAACGAAAAAATTAAACAACCCCTTATATATTTTAGTTCAGTCTTATCTAGTTTCATGTATCTAGCCCCGTCTGTCTAGTCTCATATATCTAGCCCCGTCTATCTAGTCTTATGTATCTAGCGTCGTCTATCTAGTCTCATGTATCTAGCCCCGTCTATCTAGTCTCATGTATCTAGCCCCGTCTGTCTAGTCTCATGTATCTAGCCCCGTCTGCATAGCCCCATGTATCTAGCTCCGTCTATCTAGCACCATGTATTTAGCTTCGTCTGTCTAGTCTCATGTATCTAGTTCCGTCTATCTAGTCCCATGTATCTAGCCCCATGTATCTAACCCCGTCTATCTAGTCTCGTGTATTTAGCTTCGTTTGTCTAGTCTCATGTATCTAGTCCCGTCTATCTAGTCTCATGTATCTAACCCCATGTATCTAACCCCGTCTATCTAGTCTCATGTATTTAGATCCATCTATCTAACGTCATGTATCTAGTCTCGTTGATATATGCAGCCAACTACACACCTAATTTACCCCGCCGACATCTAATTTAGAATTTTCCCGCCTCGCGTCTGTTTTTTGAATTTTCCCGCGCATTCGGAAGTTGCGGAAATGGAGGCCGGAAGTCGAAACCGGAAGTGCCAAGGTCAGATGTCAAGGTTAGGTGGTCAAAGGTCATCGCGCATGCGCATGACAGTGGTGGCGGTGAGTTTAGAACATAGGATCTTTCCCTACTGGCATGCACTTGTCGGACTGGAAATGTGAATTTTGCTTTTTCGCGTTTCCGTTTGAAGAGGTGAAAAAAAGTGAATTTGCGAATTGGGGACTGTGGAACGTCCCCGGAGGTGTAATGCGCCGAGAGAGGTATCGTTCCAAAGTAGACACGTGGGGCTATAATCCCTGAAAAGAGCAATACAATTCTAAAACATTTCACCGAATATTGAAGGTTTCAATTTGCTCAATTTTGAAAAATTCGTTTCGAGTTTGGACCGGCGTCGAGATCCCCAAATGCGATCGAGCGGTGCGTCGTTCCTATCGCCTTATAGACCCTTTCGTTCTCTATTTAGAAACCGCCACCGCGACGCCCTGCTATTTAATTTAGCGAATCCTGGAGGATTTTCGCGTACGTCTGCAAAACATCGGGCGTCTCGGCGCCATCCGGTGCTCAATCGCAATTAAACTCCAAAACAAACTAAAAGGCATTATGCCGAATCGATTGCCGGATCCGACTGTTGGGTGTCCCAGGAGAGGGATCCCCGCAAAACTAGCTTCCTATTTAAAAAAAAAATTAAGACGACATAACTTTGACAAATTTCACGTTTTATTTTTTTGACTTATGATAGACGCGGAATAAAATAAACTGTTTGACGTGTTTTTGCATTTTTTTTCAAAAATGAATAGTGCGTTTTATGAATTTTGTGCATTACTTTATCATAACCCTGTATATATATATATATATATATATATATATATATATATATATATATATATATATATATATATATATATATATATATATATGTGTGTGTGTGTTGTATTGTTTTCTCGGGGATTCCGCGTTGATGCTGAGGGTTGGCTCTGAAAAGAACCGGATTCTCGACGTTTCGGCGAACTAACATTCGCCATTCTCAAGAGATATATGCGTCCGTGCGGGCCAACCGTTAGACGCATACTACTAGTATGCGTCTAACTAATACTAATACTAGTAGTATGTGTCTAACGGTTGGCCCGCACGGACGCATATATCTCTTGAGAATGGCGAATGTTAGTTCGCCGAAACGTCGAGAATCCGGTTCTTTTCAGAGCTAACCCTCAGCATCAACGCGGAATCCCCTAGAAAACAATTCAACACAGGTATCTATCCGCGAAAACCTCAAATACAATATATATATATATATATATATATATATATATATATATGTGTATATATATATATATATATATATATATATATATATTATTATGGTGTTTCTAAATTTACCCGATCATTCACGTCTTGTATCGTGATGTTTAGCTGCTTGAGGCCTTTTTCAGATTCCTGTATCCATTTGTACCTATTTTTACTGTTGAAGGTAATGTTGAAAATTTGTTTCGTAAATTCCGTGCTGGTCTATTCTGTATATGTGACCAAAAAATTAGCTCGTCTCTGATAGAATCTACGGTTTTATACATTTCTGATGATAGTCTCTTAATCCATATTCCCTCCTTATTCACAGGCCCAAAAAAAAATTCGGAGAATTTTACGTTCTTGTTTCTCTATTTCTTTGATTTTTGAGTGACCATGAATTAGTGTTGTTTCTGCGGCATAAAGTGCTTCAGGAAGAACGACTGTTTTGTAGTGTTGTAGTTTTGCATTAAGAGATATTGATTTTTTGTTATAATGATTCCAAGTAAGTCGGTAGGCTCTCTGTATTTTTTTTACTCGTTCTTGATTTGCATACCGAATTTGCATATTTAGGCCGGACGGTTGTATGTTTTCTCCTAAGCATTTAAACTGGGAAACTCTGGATACAACCATATCGTGTCTTGATGGGTAAATTGTCGGACGGGGATCGTCCGTAATTTCTCAACCGCATGCTTTGCTGCTTGTCTGGTATTCGATAATACGACAAGATCATCAGCAAACACCAAACATTTGATATTAGCTCTATAATCTCTTCTCGTGTCAATGTGTATTCCCTCAATCTCTTTTTCCCAAGTTCTGATTATTTTTTCCAGGACCATATTAAAAAAGGATGGGTGAAAGTCCATCTGCCTGTCGAACACTCGTATGTTCTTCAAAAGGTTGAGAAATTTCTCCACCAAACTTAACCCTTGATGTAGTATCAATGAGAATTTGTTGAATTAATGCCCTGGTCTTCCTATCAACTTTGAACTCTTCCAGAATGCTGAAGATAGTTGGTCTGTCGACGGAGTCGTAGGCTTTTTTGAAATCAACAAAGGTAACCACGGTGTTTCTACAAGATCGTATTTGCAAGATTGTCTTCAGATTCCAAATTTGTTCCGTGCATGAGCGCCCCTCACGGAAACCTGCCTGATATTCTCCTATCAGTGGGTCTTCTTGAAGTTCAAGTCTATTCAAGAGAGCTTTCGAAAGAATTTTGTACGTTACTGGGAGGAGGGAAAGGCCTGTATAGTTGTTCGGGTCCATCTTATCACCTTTTTTATGAAGCGGGTGTGCACATTTCCTCTCTGGGGGGATTTGTTCGGTCACCCAAATATCACATATTATATTGTGTATTCTGCGAATTAGGTTGTCGTCAGTCAGTTTCCATAACTCGGCAATGATTCCATCTTCCCCAGGGGCTTTGTCGTTTTTCAATGAATGAATGATGTCCGTTATCTCCTGGATGGAAGGCGGCACGGAATCTGGATTGGATTCAAATTGTTCAAAAATAAACTTGCAGGATGGGGGGTCACAGTTGAGAAGTTTATTGATGTACTCAGCTAAAATTTAAAAATTGGTGTTTGTCTCCATTGAACCATCAGATCGACGAAAGCACAGGCTGGATCGTCGATAACCTGTCAGGGTCTCTTTAAAAATTCTGTAAAAATTCCTAGTATTATTCTTTGTAAATTCTTGTTCTATATCCTCTTGTCGTTTTTTTTTCATAGCTACTTCTTTCTTTTCTAATTAGTTTTGATGATTGTTTCCGAATTTACAAGGACTCCTGCCATTTATCTGGCATTTGTTGCTATGAAATTTTTTCCAAGCGTTAAGTCTGTCTTCTATTGCTTGGTCGCATACACTGTTCCACCATCTGTGCTTACGTTTACGTGGGGTTTGGCCTATCCTCATAGCGTTCCTGAGAACATCCGATAATTCTGTCCAGTTTGACGTGTTTGTTTCGTTGATTTCTTGCAAAATACTGTGTCCCTGTTTATTTTTAAATATTCAGGGTCAGGCTTAAAAATTCGTGGTTGTTGAAGTTTTCTCCTGTTGGGTTGAAGTTTAATTTTAATTTGTAACAAGTAGTTATCAGAATCGAAGAAACCTTTCCTCGTTTTTACATTAAGGACCTCATTTTGGTTTGTATGAGAGTTGGCAATATGATCGATTTGAAATTCACCCATATTGACCAACCAGCAAAATACATAATTGACCTAGTTAAGCATTGTCTTACAAACACTTACTTCGTATACGACAGACAGCGATACAAACAAACAGAAGGAGCACCCATGGGATCACCTCTATCACCTGTGCTAGCCAATCTTTTCATGAAAGATCTCGAAACACGAGCATTGAAAACAACCACAAAAAAACCGAAGCTCTGGTTAAGATACGTCGATGACACATTCGTCTTCTGGCAACATGGAAAAGAAGAATTATACAAGTTCTCGAACCACGTAAACAGCTTACACCAAAGGACCAAGTGGACAATGGAAATAGAACAAAATGGCACGTTACCATTTTTAGACGTGCTAGTAATCCAAAAGAAAGATGGAACTCTAGGTCACACTGTTTATAGAAAAATGACACATACCAACAGATACCTAAATGCAAACTCTCACCACCACCCAGCACAACTCAATGGGGTGTTAAAAACACTTATAGATAGATCCACTAAATTAGCAGATGCAGAACACCAAAATGAAGAAACATCCAAACTCCGCAGTGCTCTGATATCAAATGGTTACCCAAAAAGACAAATAAACACAATCATGAAAAAACGCAAAAAAAACAAAAGCTAACGATAAAAACGAACTAGAGACTACCAAAAAAGCCTTTTTACCATACGTCAAAGGAACAACAGACAAAATCAGCAGAATAGGAATGGGTAGGTACGATATCAAGACCGTTTACAACACAGACAGGAAAATTTCACAAATCTTACGAAACCCCAAGGACAAAATTCCGTTAGAAGAACAAGGAGTGTACGAGATACCATGCGGATCATGCAATCTTTTATACATTGGACAATCAAATAGACAAATAAATATTAGACGAGACGAACACAAAAAAGCAGTAAGCCGACAAGACAAAACATCATCTCTTGTCCAACATGTAGCAGCCACTGGACATACCATTAATTTCGACAACACCAGAACAATAAGTAAAATGGAAGATTACCATAAACGGATCATCATGGAGGCCATAGAGATAGAAAAAAAGACCTAACAACTTAAACAAACGAGATGATGCTCAACGTTTACCACACACATGGAGATCAACGGTGCATGGAATAACAAGAGCAGCCTCACAAAGATCAAGTGACATGGTCGTCAGCAAACAGTGAACTGTCAGAACTGCCTGAACTGTCAAGCAGAACGCCACATAAACCAAACATAACCTGAAGCAAACATAACCTGAAGCAAACATAACCTGAAGATGGCAACAGCGAGATTGCCGAAAGCTTGTGATAAGAATTTTTCAAATAAAACGCGGATGCAACCCCGATAACCTAAGAAATCATATATATATATATATATATATATATATATATATATATATATATATATATATATATATATATATATATATATATATATATATATATATATATATATATATATATATATATATATATATATATATATATATATATATATATATATATATATATATATATATATATATGGGGAACTCCTTGCACTGTGTGTACCTAGGCCTGTTGAATCAAATGTTGCCGTGCTATTAAATTATTTCGTATTATTTCGTCGTCCTAAGTACAACCTGGATGTTGTAGAGATATTTATCTTTATCCAGAAATATTTATCTTTATTTATTTCAAATTTTTTCAAAAATCATTTTACAAAAATCATGGTTACTGGGAAACCAGATACAAAAGTAAACAAACAAAGTAAACAATTGGAAAGGTATTAGAACAAGTTGACACCTTTAAATATCTGGGACGTATCTAGATAGCAAGGGACACCATGAAATAGAAATTAATGACAGAATAGAGAGTTCAGCAAGGGTGTACCACAGCCTCAGAAATAGTTTCCTGGGAAAGAAAGAAGTTTCGCTAAATGCAAAAATGAGTATATACAGAGCTGTATTCGTACCTATACTAACATTTGGCTGCGAAAGCTGGGTGTTAACGAAGAGACAAGAGCAAGATCCAAAGTATAGAGATGAAATACCTAAGAAGAGTGTTAGGAGTCACAACGCGAGATCGCATAAGAAATGACACCATCAGAGAACAGTTAAATGTGCAACCAGTAGCAAAGCGAATCGAGAACTGCCAACTGAGATGGTATGGACACCTCAAGCGAATGGAGAACAATAGACCAGTCAAGAGAATATGGGAAGCTAAAGGTCAAAAAAAGAAAAATAGAGGAAGACCAAAGACAACATGGAATCGTAACATAGAGAAAATAGTAGAGGACAGAGGACTCACAATGGTTCAAGCATCAAAAATGGCAAAAGGAAAAAGGGAGTGGAAAAAGTTCATATATAGCGAAAGAAATGTATTGTAAAGTGTATATAATGTATTGTAAAGATTAAATGTAGGAATTAGGATATGAAATGTAACACCTTACACCTTAGGGTACACAAGGTTACTGATTATATATATATATATATATATATATATATATATATATATATATATATATATATATATATATATATATATATATATATATATATATATATATATATATATATATATTTCAAATTTTAAGAATACATTCTTAAGGACACTTCTTCAGAAGTCATGCTTAGAAGTAAAGATAAGAAGAAGAGGCGTTATTAATGTGAATGACTTCTCAAATGCCATTAAAATGATCAAGGATAAAAAATTCACGACTTTCGGTGCTTCTAAACATTTTGGATTACCCAAAACCACTTTGCGTCGTCATTTAAACTGACGTATGGAAACAGGTAACGATGTAAGATAATTACACGATATTCTGCAGTTAATCAAGTTTTTGATCGTGAGGAAGAACGCAGTCTGGTTGACTATATTAAAGACGCGGCGCACTTACAATTTGAACTGACTTTAAAAGACATTTTTTGTATATCAATTTGCAAAAATGAATGAAAAATAACTACCCTTAGAGCTGGGATACTAATAAAATGGTCGGAGATTATTGGCTGCGTTTATTTAGGAAGCGATACCAAAACGAATTGTCTCTGAGAATGCCTGAAGGCACAAGTTTGACTCGCTCATCGGCATTTTATAAACATGCCGTAAGGTTAGCATTCGATAATTTCAAGAAAGTCCTTTCTAAATGTGTTGATACAAAAGCAACTGATATCTGGACAAAATTACAATATTGGAGATGTTAAGTTAAGATGAAATGTTAAGTGACATTAAAGAAAAAATTAAAACGCTTAAAAAAATTGACAAAGAGAAGAATTTCTGCTAAGTAAATTACTAATATTCTTTTAAAAGCTAGTCCTACTGACTGATTAAAAACAGAAGAGGTACCTACTATATCTAGGTACAGTCGTAAAGTCTTAAAGACTGCTTTGTGACAACACAGTGATTAAATAGTTAGTTGGTTATGTTTAAAGATTTTCTATCTTAAGTAAAAAATATACTATGAATGTTATATCTTGGTATTTTTAAGAATTTGTAATTTAAATATTTAACTAGAGTCAATAAAACGATTTTAGTAAAGACTGGTTAGTGCATGTGGATTGTATTTTTCGGAATGGAATAGTTTTTGTGGATAAGAATGGTGTGAAAAGAATGGAATAGTTGTTAGAGGTGGAATAATTGATAAGGGAGGAATTGTATAATACATTTTCAAGTGTGTGATACTTGTGGCGCTTTCAGCGCCACATGATATATGTGGAACGTGAAGTTGTATATGAAAGAGTAAACAGAATCGCAAGATGCGCGATTCTTGTGGCGCTTTCAGCATCAGCTTAAGGTGTATGTGTGTGTGCACATTAAAAGGAGGTACAACTCCTGCTAAACAAAATATTTGCTAATAATTCAATCATTTTTAATGATTTTAAGGCTGTCACGTTTGTAAAATAATATAATCAAACACTTTTGAAATGACCTTAACTCTTAACCACCTGCCATATGCCTTAGGTGAGCAAATTACTTCTACTTTGGGTCTGAGAGACGTATGTCAGGTGGTTAGGTGTTAATCATATAGTGTTGCCATTTGTCTGAAATCAAAGTTACTATAATTAAAGGATTGATATTAGAAATGAAAAGCTGCCAATGTTCATAAAAAAAAGTTACTATATCTAACGATGTGATATTAGTTACAAAGGCTTACATGGACGAAACAAAAATCAGCTGTGGCGTGAAAGTTACTAAAAATCTCACTAAAAATGTCACAACCTTTAAATTAATTAAGTGACATTGATGTTGTCAACTTTGACGTTAAACATAACCAACATATTGTTTTAATCAAGTTGGTATCTTGTGTTGTTGAGTTACCAACATACTCAAACATAATCTCACCAACTATTTGTGGAAGTTACGTTGTTGTTGTCAAGTTTGACAGATAACATAACCATTCCTCCAATTATAGTAAGTTTGCTTTTAGACAATTAGCAACACTTAGCAAAATTATGTTACTAAACTTTGAATTGTCACGTAAGAATTGTCTTTATTTATCTGCCCGCTTCGCGGCGGGTAACCTAATCTAACCGGGGTTAAACCAACGGTCCTTTTTCACATTGATCTATTTTGAATCGACAGTTCGCGCTGCCGCGCGTATGTTGTCTTGATTTAACTGTCCACTTCGCGGCGAGCAACCTAATCTAACCTGGGTTAAACCAACGGTTGTGGTCTTCATCGGATAAATCAAGACCACCAGATATATCAAGACCAGATATATCAAGAAGATATATCGCGCTACCGCGCGTATGTGGTCTTGGTCAGTTAAATCAAGACCAGATATATCAAGAACACATACGCGCTGCCGCGAGTATGTGGTCTTGGTCAGAAAAGAAAATTCTGTGTCAAAGCTACTGGCCACGAAAATACCAAAATATAAATTTCATTAGAAAAATCTATAAGCTACGCCGACCTGAAGGAATTTTGAATACAACTGTCCAAGTTTTCAAACTATAGTTATTCGAATGTCTGACCTCGTGTGCGACTTTGAGTTTGAGGGGCGGCGACCGCCGCCAGATAAAATATTTTGCAAAACTAACTGAGGGATATCATAGACTGACTAATTCTCTACAAATGTGTGAAATTTTATTGTTCCACATTGTGTGAAACTTACTAAAATAATGTTTTAAACAAATCCCGATATGTCAATCACGAATTTCAACTAAAACCGAACACTAAAATTTCAAAATATTCAAAAATTGCAAAAAAATGTATTAACATTTGAGGGATTTCAATTCAACTTTTACTGAATGTGCGTATGCACCGGAAGTATCAGTTAACAAAATTTGAACGCTCCCACTCCAATGGAGACGTCGTGAGGAATGATTTTTTCTTCAAAGTTTACTTGCAAATATCTCGTGAACGCCTCAAGATAGAAATTTATAACCGGGATATCCGTATGTCAGATGTCGATGTCTACAAAAAAAGTATTTTTTGCAAATTTTGTAAAAACCTTCGGTTTAGTCGCAAAAGTAAAAAATATAAAATCCAAAAATTTATCCAAGGGTACCCCATCTCTGAATTTCGTTATTAATTTTTTCGTTTGCAAAAAAAGATGGATTGGAAAGATGAAAAAGACAATTTTTAGATGAAAATCTGCTCTATAAAACAGTGCTAAATGCATGTTTAGTAGACTTCGGAGACTTGGAAAAAAATATATATTTGTAAATTTTCAATAAGTATTTCTTTATTAGAAAAAATTATGTGCCCAGGCTATCGGCCATGAAAATACCAAAACGTCAATTTCAATAGAAAAATGTATAATCTATATAGATCTAAAATAAACTTCAATATATCTCTTGCAGTTTTCATTTTATAGTTATTTGAATTTATTAATTTCTGTTATGTTCGAGTTTGAGAGGCGGCGACCGATTTCCGATTTTTGTGTTAAAATTGACCCAGAGCGGGAACAGGATGCCGAAGGTACCAGATTCTTCCACCGCCGGTTGCGGGTAAATATCTCGCATCGAACGAACCGGTTTGGAGACACGGCGCTCTTCTATCAAGAGAACGGCGTCCACAACAGTGATGGATAAAACGTTTTTTTTTTCGCTTACATTTTCCGCCGCACCGGGTGAACCGACGGTCGCGTACTTTTCCGCATGACGTCAAAAAACGTGAAATCGACGCGGCAAGAGGACGCAGTAAAAAAATTGTGTCGCTGACCAAAATTGCTCCTCAAAGGTGCTAGAACGATCTCCTGTTTTTGGCACCTGGAGTACGCCGTGTGGTACTTGCGTGGGGCAGACGGACACGGGTCGAAGGCCCGTTCAGTTTTACAACAGAAAATGACAATTTCCCGTTTCGACGCGCAAGAGGAACGGAGTTTTTGAAGAAAAAGAAAAAAAAAATTTAATACACCTACAGCCGCCCCCTGCGGGGGCGGAACTTTGTAAGGCTCGTCTAAAAAAACCTAATTTTTTGTTCAATACACCTGAAAAAAAACAAGACATAAACCGCATTTCTACACAATTTTTCTTAATTTTCAAAAATTTTGATTTTTGGACCCCTTTTTAGTTCAGGGAAGGTAATAAGTAAATACGGTTTGTGTACAATACATGAAATTATAAAAAAAAAAAAACTGTCCTAAGTACAGGTTACCTAAGTATAGGTTCCCCTATATTAATATTTGGTTCAAAGTTGATAGGGGGTTAATAAACTGTCAGAGCTTTTGTACTTTATCCACAGTTTTCACTTTGTAGACCCAGGAATCTGGGTGTTATTTTAATTGACGTTAATTATTTAGACTATGTCTTCTGATACAAATGAGGGCGACGCTCGTTCCCGGGATCGAACCTGGGACCTACAGGATTTGTTAGTTAACTCTAACTCTGTAGACTATGAGGCCGACGTATTAATAGTGACTATTGATAGTATAATAAAAAGTTACCACATTTTCACTGAGACAAAGCGGGACAAATGGCATGAAATGAGAATTATAAATTAGTTATGAAAACAGACCAATAATTAAAAAAATATATTTTATCTACTCACTCACCAAAATGAACACATTCATAAATACATTATTGTATGTGAAGGATGCCATTATGACAATCGTGTGTAAAAGTATCCAAATCGTGCGTAAAAGTCCAATGTAAATCAAGATTTCCCTTTGTTGTTACTATGGCAACAACTAGCGTCACTAAACAAAAATCATCGACGTAGTAAAAATAAATTTTCTGACATATATTAGAATTGAAATAATTTTTCTTATTTTGAATCAAGAAGTCTCGGCCTCTCAACCTGGATTTATCTAGCTCTAATATAACTTAACCTAACCATTACCTAATCTAGATTAAATCTACTCATTGCGATTAAACCACTCGCTGCTCTATTATTGTGGGTATTATACATTTATAAACTTGTCTATAAATATACAAAAATGTATTTTCTGTCCTCCAAAAAACGGGTCTCTCCCGCCAAAATCGGGACGTGTGGTCACTTTAGTATAATAGTGACCTTCGGGTTTTCTGGTCAGAAATTTTCAAGAAACCGAAAGTTTATGGAAACCATGTTTTTTTTTAAAGATCCATGCTGCTTCGCCATGATTCCTGTTAAAATACAAAGCTAACGAGGCGCCAAACTGCGATTTCCGGTTTTAACACGACTTAAGACTCCTCGTATATTCGGATCCAATGATAACGAGTTACCAACCAAAGCAAGTAAAAAAGTATTCCTTTCAGTCATAATGTATTGGAACAGCTATCGCCCTATGCATATTCGCCGAATGATAATGATTATCTTAATGTGGAATATCCGGACGATATTGATGTGGTCGTAAATGAAGATTCTGTTGGAGCAATAATTGTAAAAATTTATTTAAAAATTTTATGAATTAAGAGTGGCTCCGTTGTGAAAATTATATTTATAATATGTTAACATTTTGTATTTCTACCGGAAGTGGTCAAGGTCATCAGAAGTGGACAAGGTCGACGTTACCAGAAGTTGTCAGGTCAAGGTCGGAGGGGGAGGTGGGTCCAGAACGCATACTCTTTCCCTACTGATTATAAACATTATCACAAAAAGCTTAAAATTTGTTACAATTTTTCGGTTCGATGACATAACAACGCACGACAGGTTACCGCGTCGAAAAATCACTGCAACATAACAATATACTAGGAAAAAAATCGCTACGAAAAGGCGTCAAAATACACGTCGAAAATACCACAGAAACACGTCCAAAATATCATATTATGAAAATATCAGATCTTAATCATTATTATCTTTACATATTTTGCGAATATCATGGCTCGGGTGGAAAGAAAAATTTAATAAATTGCTATTTGATGTAGCATCTTAAATTACATTTAAGTAAATTTGTAAGAAAATACCTACACTTATATATATAAATTACTTATATAAATAAATATCTAAACATCAGAATCGTGGTGCCGTGGTACTCCAAGATGCTGAGGCACCCCGGTTGAAAAACACTGTTTTATCCGGCTACCCAATTTTTCAGATAGTATTTGTGCGAATTTGGATTTGATCAACATAAAAACGAAAAAAAGATTCAAACTTTTGTTTTCCCTGTGTTCCATGTGCTCCATTATTCCGAGTTTACATATGCATACATTATGAAGGGCAATTATGTCCCACTTATTAATGCCAATTATGAAATGGATTCATTACTGTTTATACGTATCAAATATTTTTGTTTAATTACTTTAATAGAAATGTATCATTTTCTTTTTCAGTACATATTGTGATCGTAATAAGATAAAGGCTTTATCAACTGCAGATTTTGGAAAGGTTATGAAACAAGTCTATCCAAACGTTAGACCAAGAAGACTTGGTACCAGAGGAAATTCCAAATATTGCTATTCTGGTCTTAAGAGTCGCATCAAACTGTCTTCTCCTTTTCTTCCAGATCTGGCTGAGAAACCACTGGTAAATTTTAAGATACATATCTACAAACACACACACACACATATTATATATGCGGGGTTCTGCAGAATATGGAATATAGTGAATATGTCACATACCTTTCAATATATATATATATATATATATATATATATATATATATATATATATATATATATATATATATATTTATATATATATGAAACTTTTAATAGAACGCACCTTTACAAGTTAATGGATATTAGTTTGTTATCATATCAAATTTAATATTAAATGATACAAAAATTTTTAAAATAACTATTTTATCTACAAACACAAAATGAAAAAGTTGAAATGCGATTTGTTACCAAGCTTTTAAAACCCTAATATATTGTAGGAGTGTTAATTAAATGAGTATGAGCACATTTAAATTATAATGATGATTGGTTTTGTTAAACGCCGAAGAACCCAACAGGAAGTTTGCACAAATATTTCCCGTACAATATTTAATCAATGTGCGTCAGAATTTGTCCATACCCTTGGTGTTAATGCACACTTAAGTTTTAGTTTTAAGTTTTGATTATACTGATAAGTTTTGATGTTGGATAATTATCCCTTTAATTGTCCGACTTTAATGGCTCTCTTTTCAATTCATGCACTTTTTAGCTA
Organism: Phosphuga atrata; assembly: GCA_944588485.1. Taxonomy (NCBI): domain Eukaryota; kingdom Metazoa; phylum Arthropoda; class Insecta; order Coleoptera; family Silphidae; genus Phosphuga; species Phosphuga atrata. The sequence goes on along the minus strand of OX155892.1, from coordinate 43,389,289 downwards.
TATATATATATATATATATATATATATATATATATATGTGCAATCTTTGCTTTGCATTCCGTTCCACGGAGTATAATACGAGTAACTTTTGAAACCAGAAAGATGGAGCCGTGTCTGTCTACATATCTTCCGTATTGATCGAAAGATACTCCGAGGCAATAACGTCCTAGCGTCGGTCAATCGGACGAATGCCCGGGGCGGGGAAGGTAACTTTTAAAACGCATTATTTAACTCTTCTTTTAGTTTTATTTTTCTGTTTTAATAGCCTTATTATAACTTTCAGATATAGATTTCTTAATGTTGTGTCATTGTTAACCATTCTACGACAATTGCATGTTGGTACTAGGACATCCAAACCGGTTAAAACCGTACCCGGTTAAACGGATTTTCTGTTAAAATTTACGAAACGTAAAACCGGGTTTTTTCGAAAAACTTAAAGTCGGTTTTCATTTTTTTCTTCAAGTGGAAAATACATAATTTTATTTTTCTATGGTTATTAATGAAGTATTATATTGTAGATTTATTTGTACTTATAGCAACTTTTGATTCCAAAGTTTTAAGCTTCTAAACTTCGTGGCAAGAAACTCTCCAACTTTAACTTTTGCCAGCGTTGTATCGAATTTATAAAAATCTTAGTCTTCCAAAATCATACAATAATTTCCGTTAATCGGATCACTGAAAGTTTTTCGTTTTTATTTTCCCTCTATAGCACACAACGGAAGAAAAATTAATACATATAAGATCTTGCATGACCCAATCAACAGAGGCGGTTTTTCTTTTCGGCGGCTTTTTCGTTTGTATCGCCGCGCCGCTCTATATCTGTCTCCCTCAGACTCAATGCCACTAGGCGGTGTATGCCCCTAACAGCTCGGTCCCGTCGATCCTGCTTCGGACCAACCACCTGCCAACCACTACTAGGCAAATTGTAGAAAAAAATAATTAAAAATACGTGGTGAAACATATTACATGTTGAATTGTTTGTGCGGACCTAATAACATTTACATTAAGGTATATAAAACTGAATCTTTTTAATTTCTGTACGACAAAAAAATGTTGGCACCAAATTTGCCGCGCTAGGCTCCAGCCTACTCAGCCTGCTGGTAAATCCAGCACTGTCTCCTGTTTTAGACATTGTTTTGAGACAAAACTACGCGGCAAGGATTTACGCATGTATTCGGTAAAAAAATGTAAGAGCAGTAAATATGTAGTGAAATAAAGGTTCACAGATTTAAAGTCTGATCCTAAAGAAATATAAATACTTGTACTCGATTCTTACATTTTATACTCTAATAAAAATTATTTTAAATCCTATTTGAATATTTATATAATAAATTGTGCCACTTTTTTATTCTTTACGTAAATATAATGAAATAATACAAAAATATTTTTTTTATATATTAAATATATATATATATATATATATATATATATATATATATATATATGGTGAATAAATGAGGCGTTTAAATGAAATACATGGTGAATAAAATTTATTCACCTTATTTCACCTATTTAATATTAATTTTATTGGGTTTACGGCCGCAATTTATTTATTTTGATACTTAAAACCGGGTTTTAGCCGGTTTTTTACTTTTACAAATAATAGAAAACCGGTTACCGGTTACATTACATTAAAACATAAAATTTTCGAATTAATAAAGCAAGGATTTACAGAAAAACAGGTTTTTGTTAAATACTGCGTTTTGAAAGTTACCTCTTAAAATGTATTAAATCAAGCGAGTATGCAATAATGATTTATTTATTATGCATGCAGAATACCCAGAAATCGCTTTGCAAACTTCTTCTGCGAACAGATCTTTAAGAAGTAGACTCGTCCTGTCTAGTTTTATAGTCTGTATATTAGCTACTAGTTTACTACCAGGCTGCTGTTTACATCGACGGTGTCATATATCACAGTTTTGTAACTGTAAATGGCAAATAAGTATTGTGCGTCTATTATAAGCTGGTTAAGTGGGCAATTAGTGTTTTTTGAATTACTAATACCCCGGCACAGTGCCCCTGCAACTGTACCTTAATTATAGGTAAGATTGGGGATTACTATAAATTATAGAATTTTTTTTTTATTATTTTATTATTGTATTACTAATCTTGCTACCAACAAGAAAATAAACAGAAAAAAAAAATTGCTAACCAACAAAAAAATTAATAAAGTTTATTCCACATGCTTCAACTTCGAGTAGTCAAACTGAATTAGATTTCAATACCAAAGAAAATGAATATGAAAAGAAATTAATTGGAGACAAAAAACAAACTAAACCCCAACCACTTCAATAAATGAAGCTGAATCAATTAGCGGAGAAGGAGAAAACGAAACCGATGAAGTTACATGTGAAAATGTAGGTACAGAGGATACAGATTCTGATTCAGAACAAATTATTGATATGTTTGAGAGTGAAGAACAAAAGGAAAATTCTGAATCGGAATACGTAAAAGAATTAGACGACGAAGAAGAAATAAATTTACTAGATGATCCGGGTTTGTGGCCTACACATCTTTCAGATAAGGAACGACTTTTTTAATAAGAAATAATACCAATCAAATTGTTGATTATGAAATTTCTACCAATTGATTCAGAATACCAAAATTCAATGTTCAGTTTCACACAAAACGTCTTTCAACCGGTTGCAAAGAAAAACAAAGTTATGTGTTATTATTGTGTTTTATTTATTTAAGATCACCTTTATGCAATGAAGGTACTTCGGACTGGAAACATTTATCAACAAGAGTAAAAGAACATGAGGATTCTGAAGGACATCGGAAATCACAAATTAAAATATTGACATTTAAAAAGGGATTAATTTTAAAGAAACATCTAGACGCTACTTTAAAGCCACTATGCAACACTCGGTGGGAGTGTAGAATAAATGCTATAAAGGCTATTAGACATTATTTAGACACATAAATGAACGCACTTATTTAATTAAGCGAAACAACAAATGATCCCAAAATAAAAAGCTAATCAATATCATTGTACGAACACAAAATGAATTTTGAATGCTGTCCATTAGCATTTGGTATGACATATTGTTTAATGTAAATACCGTTAGTAAAAGTTTACATAACCCAAAAACAGACCTTTCGTCAGCAGTTTCTCTTTTGAAGGGATTGGAAAACTTTTTGAATTACTTTAAAAATGTTGGTTTTGCGGAATCAAAAGTAGAAGCTGAAAAATTATGTGAAAAATGTAATTTTCCTCCAGAATTTAAGAAAAATAGAATTAGTAAAAGAAAGCGCCATTTTGATTACGAAGGAAAATATTCTCGAGTTAACGATTCTGAAATTAACTTTTATCGAGAATGCTTTTTACAAATAGTAGACCAAGGTATAATTTCAATTCAGGAGAGATTTAAACAAATAATAATACCAAAATAATTAATATACCAAATTTAAAATATAAAGAAAATGACAATTTAATTTTTTTTTATGGATTTGCATCTAGCATTAAATATGATAAATATGATGATGTCAACAATGGAGACATTAACGGAAATGATCTCTATGAAGAAATGAAAGTGTTCTGTAACATTCTATGTGAAGGAATATGTGATTGGTCACCATTTGAATGTCTTGAAAAAATTCAGGAAATGAAAACAGGAAATAAATTTCCCAATTTAAGTATAATCTTAAGAATTTTATTAACAATTCCGAAAACCCCGGCTGAGTCCGAAGGTATTTTTTCAAAACTTGGAATAATAAAAAACTATTTAAGATCCACAATGACACAAGAAAGACTATCCGTCCTAGCGTTGCTTTCAATAGAAAATGAATTATTATGCGGGAACTTAAGTGATATAATAGTTAAATTTGCTGAAATTAAAGCAAGGAAAATAAAGTTCAATTAATTTTGTTTTTTGTTGGTCCTAACGATGAAGAAGATTGTCTGATGTGAATTACTAAACTTGCAAGAATTGCATCGGCCTGTTAGAGTGCATTTTTCGACGATAATGTGAATATAATTTTTAATAATAGTTAAAACAGTTTTACCTAAGTACATCAATAGGAAAAAGGGTCGACTTTGATGAAAATAAAATTAAAGAAATTTACTTACGCGCCAATTTACTCTCTAAAACTGCCACACAAGGGTTCCTAAACTCCACATCTACCATGCTCACTTGAAGAGAGTCGTCAGTCACTCTTTGTCTCTCCTTATTTAAATATAATATTTATGTTATATTTTGCATATTTCGGGGGGTGGTGTTGAACCCCCAAACCCCCCGGCTACGCCCATGCCAGGGATAAAATGATGTTTTTAAGTTCATTTCATTTGGAAAGTTATTGAAAATTTAAACGACACACGTGCCTACTTTGATGAACATTCTCCCATCTGCCACCTCTCATGGTTACAAATAATCTATTGAAAATGAAAAATGTACTTCTGTTCTATTTAAAGTAAATATATTATTTTTTATGAAGTGGATGGTTGTGACCATTGCAACGTGGAAATCCATAATTGCTCTACATAAAAAATCACTATGTTTTCACTACTGATTTTGTAAAAATATTAATGCTTCTTTTTGTGCATAAGGCGCATGCAAAAGTTCATCGATGCCTCTTTTCGTGCAATAAGAGCCATGAACTAAAGGAAGAAATAGTAGGCGCATGTGGGTACATGGCGTATGCAACATTGTATGCAGAACTGCACCCAGAGAGGCAAAGTCTAAGCGTAAGAAACTATGTAGCTTTACAATTTGGTGAGCTATTTCGGTCGAGGCGTCGACGTTAAGGTATGTACAGAGTGAGCGAAACTCCATGACTCAGCTCTGTTATAAGAAAAGAAAAAATGATAGAAAATATCCTAAAAGAAGTTCTTAAATATTATGTAGGCAATCAATACAACAAATTATCCTACTTTTAATCACTTAACCAGTCTCCGCCTTACTTCTCTCACTAAAGCCTCACGAAACATTTTTCTAGATACCAGGGATGACCATGCATTTCTTTTTTATCTCTTAAATATTCCAAGTGTTCCAAAGTTGTTCTATAATCTTTATTTCCCCACAAACTCTTTATTTCTTTTCTTTTGCTTTATTTCTCCACAAAGTTCCCCACAAAAGAAGTCTAGTGGGGTCAAGTTGTGTGATTTATGCACCCACTGTATCGGTCCTTTTATACCCATTAAATTTTTTTCGTATGTTTCATTTAAATATAGTAGGACAATCTGCGGTGGAGTATGCTAGAAACACATATTTGTTCGCAGCTGTAATGCCACATTTTCCCGAAGCACAAGAAGTTATTCTTGAAGAAATTGCAAATATCGCTCACTATGTAAAATTCATTAGATCCTTTTATTATATTTATTAGACATTAATAATACCTTGATGTGGTATTATTAATGTCACGCTCATTCCGAAGTGTCCTTGGTTTTCAATCGGATTGAAAAAATGTGGATTTTCAGTAGCCCAAAAAACTTCATTTTTGTATTGGGCTTACCGTTACTAACGACTTTCTTTCGTCCGTCCACAACACATGTTACACATGTAACTTTACAAACACTTGGGCAACATAAGTAATTCTTCGTTGTTAAGTATTGTAGGTTCTGAAGTTTAAAATCGGTATTACCTTTATTACCATTAATATTTTATTTAAAAAATTTTCGTGCCGAACTATAATAAATTCATCACACGTTAGGCTTGCCGAATCGAGTTCCTAGGTTTGTCTTCAGAATATGAATTGCCCTTTTTAACATTTTTTCTTTCCTGACGATAAGAAAGTGCCTCGTTATTTGCACATAAATTGCGTTCCAATCTTTCAAATATTTTTAAGCTTGGAATTACTGAATCGTCTAGGGTTTTTTGAAATTACCCATAAACTAATAACATGTTTACTTTTTCGTTGTGCGCGAACTTTTTTCAAACTCAAATGACAACAAAACAATTTAATAATATCTTATTGTCCTGTACAATTACTTAACTGACTTCTTAAACTATCTACTGCTCAACTTGTGTAACAAAATATACCACGGGACAAAGCCTTGTTCATATTATAGCACGACTTTGGTATTTGTTTATATCGCGACGTTTACTAGTCTTTTTTTACAATTTGCTTACAATTTTATAACGGAACTTTTTCCGATATTGTGAATTTATTGTGAATACAAAATTTGGTCAGAAAAATTAGCTCTTTTTAAATATGCCAAAATATAGGTTTATTTCTGAGAAAACAAAATTTGATGACGTCATTACTTCATTTTCCTAATATGGAAAAATATGCAAATTCTGCTTAAAATGAACTTTATTCAATCCATTTAAGAACTACTTTATCGATTTTTGTTATCGTTTTTCTTATAATAGAGCTGAGATATCGAGTTTCGTTCACACACTAGGCGAACGTATGCGGCTCAATTAATTTCTGCCAAATCTGTAAATATTCGTTTGAATGTACGCATGAACCGAACACATGCGTTCTCTGCCGCATGCATCCACCAAGTATAAGGTTCGGCAACCTTTTCAAACGTGTCAAAAGATACAATTTACAAAATTTCCCAATTTTTAAAGAGCCTCTAAAAGATTTTGCTGTAACCTCACTTTGGCATTCTGGAAGGAATTCATTCCATGTACCGAATATCTCGACGACTTTCTCTAATTGTAAGAGCTGTACACTTGTGCTGCGCGACGTGCATGCATTTCTGGACCTCTAATTCCTCCAACTTGTTCTTGAATTCTGTGAACTTGCCACTCCACAAGTCTTTGCATTTCAGATCCATAAATTGCATTTCATCAGCATCAATTTCAATTTGCATTGATTTCATAGCGACATTGCTTTAGATTTTTAAAATGAAGTAATTTACCACTCTCCATATCTTCAACAAGAACAAGTAATATTTTTCGAAACTACTTGCTGCAGCAAGACATAGGCTGGGTTTCCTTTACCTTGCAGTTTTAGATTTAGTTTCATTGTGATATCTACAAGTTGAATTTTTGCAGCCATTTGCCTTCTTCCAATTAGTGATTTTCATTTTTCATTGAGGAACGTTTTTATTTCACTCAAACACAAAGCAAAACGTTTCAATACGTTACCTCTGGAAACCCATCGCACTTTATTATGCAGAAGTAGTACAGAATACTGGCTCCCTATTTCTTCAATGAATTCTTGAAAATTTACGATGGTAGCGTGCTTTTGCCTCCCTCTTTAGATGTTAATAATATTAATTACCAAATCCAAGACCTCAACTATCTCTGCTGGAAATATTTTGGCCAAAATGGCTCTTGCTGAATTACACAGTGAGACAGTAGAATTTCGTGGTTTATATTTTCTGAAGAATCGTTGTTACCCCTCTATTTATTCCTGCCATACTACTGGCATCATCAGTTATGGAAAGGATTTTATTTAAATCGATTCCATTCTCTTCCAGCCATTTTTGCATAGCATTTTCTATATCTTCCTCGCGAGTTTGTCCAGAGGGCGGTAGCAATCCTAGCAGTTCTTCTATCTCAAAGGACAACTTGTGCCGTGTCTTTTATGGCGCAAGACATAGCAAGAGATAAGTCATGAGTTAGTTGAATATCTTCCACTTGCATATATGTTACATTTGAAGACATTTGAGCAGTTCTATCTTCTACTGTTTTAGCAGATAATGGCAAATCTTTGATTTTTTCATGATTTCTCATTTGTTCTTAAAAACAATCTTTGACGTACTCACCATCTATGAATGATTTCGCCCTTTTTACAATTTTTAATGATACTGCAAAGCTTGCCAGATTTATATTATTTGGAGATTGCGAACTGGGTATGTTCTGTAACGTCTCTCCAAACATGAATTCTTATTTTGTGCGAGTTTTTCGTCGCAAATGAAACAAGTCGGAAGCCTATCTGTGTTGCATATGAACGGAAACGACTCCGTCCAATCCCGATTGAATTCTCGATTTTCTTCTTCGAAAGACGATAAGCAATGAAATGAAATCCGAATGTGATTTCATACAGTATGATTTGTTTGGCAATGTGAAGATTGTGCGATTTTAAGGGTTTCGATAATAAAATAATTAATATTTGCTTGTGGAACTGGAGAGCCGGAATTTTACAACGAAAGAGCCGCAGGTTGCCGACCCCTGGCCTAGTGCGTACATAGTTTTAGAATTTCATTTATATACAATTCCATGACATAGAAAACTTCATATATTGTGGGTCTGCGTGGGCCATTCATAGTAGTGGTAGACAATATCGTTATTTTTTAGTGAAATGGTCTTTTAGGAAGGTGGGTTGATTGTCGAAGTCGAAGAAATATGTATTCCTAAATTTTTAAAATAAAAACTTTGATTTAATTCTCTTTAGTTTTCTTTAGTATGGGACTTCCTGACATCTACAAAGTGGGTCGAAGATAGGGTTGCCAACTTTTTTTGTGAAAAATAACCTATCAAATTATTGGGATTGGAAAAAATAATGTATATGGAAGAAAAAAAGTATTTTTCAAATTAACTTTTTGTATTCCTTTAGAAATATATTTTTTAGTATCTTTAGCACATGCTAATATTTTTTTTAACTGTTGATCAAATTAGTTGATTTTTCGCATTATTTGTAATCTAATTTTTGATTCATAATTCATAACCAAAGTACTCTCTAATTCATTTCTTATACTATCGTTATACGTTCTACTACGTTCCTTCCATACGTTTTATTATTTTATTAAATATGTATAGGCAGAACCTGGCTTCTAAGGTGTAGATAAATTTCAACAATTTCCGGTCACTTTAATAATTTTTGTATAATTATTGAACAACTTTCACTTAAACTTGACATATTGGCGTCAAATTAGGTAAAAGTCAAAAATAGCATTGCTATTGTCTGCACTGAGTCCTATTGAATGAAATCATAAGTTGTAAGATTCCATAGACTCCACCATAATAACTTCAAACATGCCATGCGAATCTGCCATTCGTTAGAAATTTCGTAAAAAAAATTTATTTTGGATCCCATTATTTACTGAAAAAATATTGGATCAAAGGAAAAATATTTGCAACGGAAATGTTCCTTTTATTTGTTGCATCTCTCTGAAGACAAAAATACATCTTCATCATTTATGACACTTTTCTCAGAATATGGACCTAATACTTCTGTCACTAAAGCTTCCATTTTCGTTCTAGCCAAGCTAGAATCTCTATTGGCTATCTTGGAATCTGGATATAAAATTTTACTTAATTTATTTGTGCAAGGCTATTTGTCCAGGCTATTATAAGATAGATTATGATTCACAGTGTGAAAAGTGAATGCTACCTACGTTGCTGCAATATTGTTATGACTACTAGATCCTGGACACCTTGACTTAGTATTTGATGTAAGGAAATTTTGTAGTGCAACAGATGTTTTCTTCATTTCAGCTTTTTGTGCTTCTGAGCTTCTTGTGCTTCTGAGCTTCTTGGTGCTTAATCTGTAGAAAGAAAGAAAAAGAAACTACCACCACCAATCAATTATTATTATAATTTTACAATTTAAATAATAATTATTAAAATATATATTCATATAACTGAAAATATTTCGAAAAATAATTAAAAATTTAAAATTGAAAGTAGGAGATTATCACTACGATATCTTCAAATATTTGAAGATATCGTAGTGATAATCTCCTACTTTCAATTCTATTATTAATTTGGTTCAAACCGTGACATCTCATTTTAAAAATTTAAATTTTATTCAAATACTATATGTTAATTAAATGGGAATATAAACATTTTATTTTCATTCAGACAATGAGTATCGATATAAAGTATGATAAGTATCGATAAATTGTTCCACCCATATAAGTGTTTCGTTTTATACATCACAGATGGATGATTTGACCAGCAGAGCAGAGAATTAATTTGTAGTATTTGTATTTGACCTGTTTTTATGGATGAGATATTGCATCTCTGAGACATTATTTGAAACTATTATCGGTGTAAAGACATTTTTTTTTTGCATAAAAATAAATATGATGAAAATTATTTTACTTCAAGTTTTCATAATAATAGGAGTATAATTATATATGCCTATATATTTATACACAAACTTTCTTTACTTTTCAATTTCTTTTCAATTTTGTTCTTAATTCAAATTAAAATTTGAACTTAAACTTAAACAATTTTGTAATAGTTATTTACATTAGAGTGCGGAAACATTGATTTTTCAATGCAACAGCTCGTTTGGGGAACGAGCCCGAAGGGCGAGTTCCCCATTGGGGGAATGGCACAGAGGCCACAATTCAGGAGGCCAAAAATTACTTTTTTGGCCTCCTGAATTGTAGAGCTAGCTTTGACATCGTGTATACGTCAGCGAAACTACTAAAGTGACTTTGCCGCATAGTAGCCGTACTTTGTAACATCGTTTGAAAAAAAAATTAAATAATTTCCAATATTGTCAAATATTATCAACGCCACAGCTCGTTTGGAAAGCAGCTTCGTTCCCCATTAGCTGGAAACTTTCCGCTCTCTAATGTAAATAACTATTTCTTAATTCACTATGTTTTTAAAATAGAAATAAGAATGCAAAGAGTAAACTTATCTTGCAGTTAATAATATAAAAGAAATAATTAACCAAATAATTTACAACACTTTGGACATTTGCGATTTTTTCGCTTGTTTTGCCAAAATCAGGCCCGCCGGGCGTGCAGGGCGTGCATCGCACAAGGGCGGCACTTTCAAGGGGGGCGGCAAATGTCCTTAATGAACACTTTTTCATAATTTGCCTATTTGTATTTGTTTTTATTATGTCTTCACAACAACATCTATTGGACTACATGGAAAATAAACGCAAATGTTTTATGCACGTGAGGAATTCCCTTTTCTGCCATACCGGGCGATAGTTTAAAGTACAGTAGTACAGTACCTATAGCTCGCGGAAAGCGGAATCTCTAGCCTGGAATGATAAAAAAATAAGCAGGGTGGTAAAGAGGGGGCGGCATTGTCAGTTTTACACCCGTGTGGTGAAGCGCCCAGAGGCGGACCTGGCCAAAATATGTCAGGGAGATGAAAGTTTTGTCTGAATTTGAGATTTTCGGATATATTTGGGCCATTGTGAATTGTGTTCTTCAATTATTTATTATGTTTTGTATGAGTTTTGTTGGGAAACCATTCTCTGTAGCAATTGAAATGATGGTTTTTAATACTTTCATTCTCTTTTCCGAGGTAAGGGGGATTGAAAAGGCTCGATAGGCAGCTAATTTGTGTGTTATCGGGTGAAATGATGAGAACGGGATTGTAGAGTTAACATTTGTGGGTTTTCTATATATATATATATATATATATATATATATATATATATATATATATATATATATATATATATACATATATATATATATATATATATATAAATATATATTTTTTTTTTCTCGGGGATTCCGCGTTGATGTTGAGGGTTGGCTCTGAAAAGAACCGGATTCTCGACGTTTCGGCGAACTAACATTCGCCATTTTCAAGAGATATATGCGTCCGTGCGGGTTAACCGTTAGACGCATACTTATGCGTCTATTAAGATCTATTAAGATATTACATTCAGAGTTAACATTTAAATTACATCCAGTAAATTCACTATCTTTGATGATTTTGTTTGTGAAAATGTAAGTAAACCATATGTTAACCATATAAAATATTTTAAGCTAACAAAGAAACTATCCGTTCTCATAAAGGACCAAAAGTCAGAACCTCAAAAAGTAATTTCAAAACCGGATCCAGTTTCTAAATTTATCAATTTCTCAAAAGTTATCTTCAGACCCATTGAACAATCTTTTCTTTCCCAAAACCCCAACTACACCCCATTCATCAATAACAAATCCGATAAATCCACAGTAATTGTAGTCAGAAATCGCGCTAAGAAAGTGCAAGAACCTCTTATACCTCGAGCCAAAATAGCCGATCATATAAAATCGTAGACACGATCAAATCGATACAAACAAAAATCGAGTCCAATTCTTCAGGCCTAAAAAATCCGAAAAATCCAATTCGTTTGTCGTCCTGTAAAGAGAACAGTACATTAATAAAATGTACATACTCTTTTATTTCAACAGAAAAACTAACTCCTTTGAAGAAGGATCTTACACAAGAATTCCAATTCCAAATTAGAAGTCTCTTAAAAAATCCCACATATGGTTTCATAAAAACTCACAATCGGCCTATTCTCCCATTGTCCCCTATATTAATAGTGTAGCAATAATTTTTGCAATTAAACTAAATACTCTTTTCAAACAATACACCAAATTTACCCTAAAAATTCACTCGCCCTCTCGAAACTCCTCAAACCAATAACTCCAATAAACTCCAAAGTTGTATCTTTTCATGTTGGTAGTATGATTTCATGTTAGTAGTAAGAGTGTTTCTATTAACCCACACGAGGCGCTGCTTTGTTCGTCATGATAGTTGGAATCTAACGTTACTATCTGATTGGGTCACTTCTTCTTCTTCTTCTCGCGGATGGGTCACTTAGGACCACGCGGAATCAACGTATGTTGAGCCTTACTCCTTGCCCAATAGCTTTTCATCTTCATGGATTGCTGTAATTTCTGTTCCTCCGACCATGCACGTCGTGTATGAACAATATTCCTGATCAAATTTCTATTCATGAGATCTGGCGATCCCATCTCCACTAGGTCCCTCTCCACTTGATTGTACCACTTTGGTCTTGTACGTTTGTTCTGTAGAAATTTGTGGATTCGGTAAGTAAGCCTCGTATGATTCATTCTTTCCAAATGACCCAAAAATTGAATTCGTCTCATTCTCATGGTATCGGTAATTTTAGAATTTTTTCTATATATTTCAGAATTGGGTTTGGGATAGTGTTTGGATGCCATTCTTAATTCTGGGCCCTAAGATCTATCTCATAATTTTCCTTTCCTTAATATTTAATTCTTCCTTTAATGTTTTAATTTGTAAATTTAGCGTTTCTGAAGCATAAAGAGCTTCCGGTTTAATCACTGTTAAATAATGACGAATTTTACTATTCCATGACAGGCATTGCTTGTTATAAACATTTTTGGTGTATTGAAATGCAACCTCCATTTTCTGGACTCTTGATGTTACAGATTTATTTTCATTGCCATTTTCTGTAACCCATTCGCCTAAGTATTTAAATTCCTTTACTTTAGCAATTTTATTAACGTTAATATAAATTTCATGTGGCGCATTTTTTATGTTAGTCATAAATTTAGTTTTTTCATAAGAGATATGAAGCCCTATTTTTGCTGCTTGTTCTTCCAAGATAGTAATCTGCTTCTGTGCATCAGATATGTCTTCAGCAATTAGTGCCATATCATCAGCAAATGCTAGGCAGTCTATTTGAATACCCTTAATCTTTGGCCCTAGTCGGTGAGATTGCTTTTCTCCATTCCCTAACAACTTTTTCCAGGGCACAATTGAAAAGTAATGGAGAAATTCCATCACCTTGACGGACGCCTGTATTTTTTTCAAGCTCTTCACGTAATCCACCCATAAATTTTACTTTAGCCTTTGTCTCCGTAAGTGTGTCATTGATAATATTTCTTGTTTTTTGGTCAAGTCCAAATTCTGTTAAAACACTAAAGAGTGATAAGCGATCTATACTGTCATATGCTTTCTGGAAATCCACAAACGTTATTACATATTTTTTGTTAGTTGTGTTGCGAAAATATTGTATGACAATTCAAATTCAAAATTTGCTCTGCACAGGACCGTCCCTTTCTGAATCCACCTTGATATTCACCGATTTGATTATCTACTTGCAGCTCTGCATGGTTTAGTAAATTTTTAGATTGGGGCACTATTTTTTATGTTAGATGTATTTATTTCTCCTTGCTTTTATTATTTTTTCTCTATGCAAAATTTAAAATCTTCAAATTTAAATTTTTTATTTAAATGTATTTGTTATCAAAATTAAAAGCTATAGTCATCCCCATCACACTAGTCATCCCCATGACACTTCACGCTCTCTGTGCCAGACAACTTAAATCGCTAGTTGGGCCTCACAGGATCCGCCATTCCCGAAGGTTAAATGAGGAAAATATATTTCTTTCATTTTGATACCATGTTCCAACTTATCCAAATAACATTATGTTTTGAATAGTTTTTCTTAGTTTATATATATATATATATATATATATATATATATACATATATATATATATATATATATATATATATATATATATATATATATATATATATATATATATATGTGTGTGTGTGTGTGTATATATAAAGAGTAAAAGATTTGTATTTTTTACTACACAAACGGTAGAATTCGGGTAATACGATTAACAAAAACTAACTAAAATTCTTCTCAAGTCGACGTTTCGATTTATTAATCTTTTTCAAGACCTACAAATTGTTACAAAAGCTACAAAAAACAAAGTAAAAGATTTTTGTATTACTTACAAATGAACGTGAATATAAGGACGTGTAACATCATATAACGTTGACAAAAAGGTGCAGATTACATTACAACAGATTACATTCATGCAGATTTTCATTACAAGTGTAGAGAGAGCCATGGTCGGACACCAAATGATCGCACCCCACAGCACAAGGAAACCAACAAAAAATATCGATCTACTGACGATACTATCTAGGACGATACTGACAAACCTTACTTCGCGCACCTTGCTTCGCTGTTTTTTTTTTCAACTTTAATTTATTTTAATAGATCGAATTTTTTTTGTTGGTTTCCTTGTGCTGTGCTGATCGGTTGGGTTTATATTCTTAAAATTTATAAATCTATGGTTATTCTCTTTTAGTCAAGTGAGATACCGTGCTCACAATCAGATTTAGTAACCGCTGCATGGATAATAATTAAGGAATGGGCAGATGAACATTTTAGAGGAAAGTTCAAATCTTTCACATCTTTAGCTTATCATCTAATCACTGAATTTTCAATAGGAAACGGATCAGAAGCTGCTAATCTAGTTCTTAATGCAAATAGAGGTAAAAAATGGACTTTCTTAAAGTTTATATCCATAAATATGATCATATATATATATATATATATATATATATATATATATATATATATATATATATATTTATATATATATATATATATATATATATATATATATATACATTTTCTAAATTATATAGTTGTTTACATTTTTTGAAAGTTTTCTCTTTGTGTTCACCTTTGTCTTTGTGTTCAATGGTGAATAATTGTAAAGTACTCAACTGAAAAGTCAAGCCGAACTGAATCTAAAAAAAAAGTATAAACTCTACTTCTTACTTCTCAATTATTTTGCTCTTTCAAAATATGTAAACAATAACAATAAAAATGATGTATGTGATAGGAGATGATTTAATTATATAATGTAGCTAAGTCACTTACCCTATTTTTCTTAGTCTCCCCTTATATCATATTTTTTTGGATTGCATGGTATGAAAATATATTTTTTGTTGTGCCAGCTTTTTAAGAATTTTTTTTAAATTTCCAACTGAAAAACTAAACTGAAAAACGTTTTAGATGAAACTGTATCATCTTTTGGATATTTAAGTAGACATAAGGAAACCACTTTACAGCTGCAAAGAAAACTGCAGCAGAAGACAGAAAGTACTAAAGAAATGAAAAGAAAACAGGTTGGTCTAAATTTTCATTTTTACTTAATGTTTCATTGTATATAATATTTCATTGTAACTGTATGTTTCATTTTGTGTTGTTTATAATGTGTTATATTTTTAGACATGGAGCCATGGAGAAATTTTTATATTTTTAATTTTTTTAGCTGCAGTCACCAAAGATGGAACAAAAGTCTCGTATTAAAAAGATGAAAGTTTCATCAACATCTACAAGTTGTAGTACATCCCCAGTGGCAGTTAGCGACAGTAAAAGTAGTCCACAATCTCAGGAACACTCACCTGTCTGTGATACCATTAATCTACAAACGTTACCTGACTTCAATTGTTTCCAGCGACCTCCAAATTCCTCAGATGTTCTTAATATCAGAGATACAGGGAGCCACCAACTCATTGGAGAACCCATTGGTAAGCAAATATTTTGAGGAAACTACCTTTTTGATGGTGAATTATATTTTTTATTTATGTTGTCAGTTACTGATTGTGAATTAGTGTGTTATTAATGCAGAAAGTGTTTTTGTCAGTAGGAAAGGTACCAATTCCGCGCATCACAAATCAGAAACAATCTCCTCCAGTGTTATCTCCAAAAAGAGCCAAAAATAATACACAGTACAAAGCTATCCAGCCGAAACCAGAATGTGATAGAGCATCGTACAACCCTAAGCAAACACTCATTGCAAGAGGGCAAATCAGATCTCAACAAGAGCCAAGCAAACGTCAGCGAGCGAAAAAGGGAGAATCCCCAATTATTATATCAACAGAGGAATCAAACTCTCTGTTTACCCGCGAACGTTTGGACAGTGTAAGTCAAGTATCTAAAGACGCATTGGATGATTATTTAGAAATGTCGAACAGTCAAGAACCAGAAGAAGAAATGCTGAAATATTTTAATAATGATGATCACGATAAAAAGCAAATCTCCCAGCTGAGGCAGCTTCTTGCAAACAATGAGAAAATAAACATTAGCTCAAGCAGTAATGCAAAGACCAATTTAAAAGCTGCCCAAAAATCTTTAATCCCAAACTTAAATGTGAAAAGAAGAGTTAGTTTTGATACCCATGTACAAGAAGAAACCCTACCAGAAAGTCTGAATACACGGAGGCAGAATATATTAAGTCATAATTTTATTCCAATTTCTCCACAAAGTCCAAATGGTAGACAATCGATTTCTTCAAGCACAAATGCCAGTCCATTCGTTAGTCCTAGAAACACTCCCGTGCCAAGAATAAGGGGAATTTCTCATCCCTATGTAAATACAATGACTAACTTAAAACAATTCAAACAGAAACAACCCAAAAAAGATTTGGAACATATAAGTATAGAAAATATAGGAAATAGTGTGGTTATAGAAGAGTTTAAACATCAATTTACAAACTTGCCTATGTCAGCACCACCAAGTCCTAAAACTAATTATATGTTTAAAACTTACCAAAACTTTGCTCCACAAATACAAAATGCCAATTTTCCTGATACTCTTTCTACAGAACTGACACATTTATTGAATAATAAAACTCTTTCCAATGAAGACAATGCCTTCAGATCACAATCTGTACCAGCAAATGCTGGCCAAAACCAATTTTTTAATCAATACTCCTTTTCCAATGAACAAACACAAACTTTGTCTAACACATTCAATGAACTAACTGAATTAGGTAATGATAATGTTTCAAAAATAATAGACCAAATAGGAACTACTAATTTGGAAATGTTAGACATAAATCTTCATCAGAATGACTTTGACAGTAACCAGAATGTCTCGATAAATGAGAACCTCAACATACCATTATTTCAAAATTCCTGTCAGAATAGGATAATCCGATCTCAAAGCATAGAAGTTGAAAACAGTGTCAACGACTACAACATCCATAAATTTCCATCTAGATCCGTTCCAAGCACTCCAGTCCCTTATCACCCTAACATAGAATTAAAACCTTTTAATAAAAATTTTAATTCTAAATCTTACCCTTCAACTCCCCTCACACAGGAGACATTTACTTTCAATCCTGGCCAAGATTACTTATTGAATGGACAACCGATAAAAGATAAGTTGGGCGATTTTTTGCAAGGCAATGATACTAAAGCTATATATGAATATCATGATAATGACTTGATAGACAATAAAGATAATTTTAATTTTGATGGAACGATGGCTGAAAGCAACTTTGGTGCTAAACGAAATATTAATAGTGTACTGAATGATGATGGGGTTGATGATTTTTTTAAGGGTGAATAATGTGGTTTAAATGTGAGTTTTTTTATTAGAAGAAATTGGAAATTCTTCATAATTTGTTTGTTATTTGTTGTATATATTTGTATATATATATATATATATATATATATATATATATATATATATATATATATATATATTTGGATGATTTTATAAAAATTTATTCTTAGAAGTTATTATATTTATTTTTTAAAGGTAGTATATTTTATTGCTGTTTTATTTTGCAATTCTCTGTGATTATAATTATTCCTAATTTAACTAAACAATTTGAGAGCAAAGAAAATTGCTCTAAATAAATAAAACACTTGATAGCACTTTAAGAAATATAAGAATATAAATATTTTAAAACTTTGGATTTTCAAAATTTGCACAAAGATACAAAAACCTGCTTCAACATTTATCACATCATTTGCTTTTCACGCAATAATTTTTGTATGCAGCAAAAAAAATTAATGTAGCAAAGATTATTTATATTTCCAACGTTGACGTAATCCACATTGATTATTGACATAATCCACCTTTAGTATTTTTTTTCTATTTTTCGTCTATAATGATGTGATTAAAGCAACTCATATGGGTTCGTTAATGGCTCGCCGAGTGCGATACAATTTTCTCAACATGTATTTGCGATTTTTTTATTTAGAAATAGCATAAAAGGGCGCAAAATAGAAAAAAAAATAGTATAAAAAACTCGTTCAAAAGGCGTTTTTTGAACTTGTCCATTAAACATGGACGCGTGCTGAAAAATCGCGCTTATTGAAGTCGTTCTTTAATATACTATTATTCAATACGAATTGTAGGCTTACGATGATTTTGCGACTAGACAGCAGCAGTGAAGATTTAAAACTGATAAGGAACATTCCTTTCACCTCTTTAAAAATTATGACGACATAATCTCAATTTCACAAAAAATTAGACGAGGTTTTTCGGATTATAAGCGATATTTCATATTTAAGGCATTCATGATAGAATTTTTAGATACAAATTGTTCAAAGTCTAATAAATATTTTTGACCCAATGATTGAAATTCTAAATATTTTTTTTAAACTATTATTTATATTTTTTAACTTGAACCTAATATTTAATAAATTGGTTCAATTTTGAATTTTTAAATATGTGTTTTGAGCTTTAAAGGGTATACATACACAATCTATTATATAAATATATGTTATAAAAAATGAGGATTTGACAGGTTATTTTATAGCAGATGAATTTTAAATATTCATAAGTATTAATAAGTAAAAAAATAAATCAAGTAAAAAATAATTTTAAAATGAAACTACAATATTTTTTTTTACAATTTCTTTTTTTCAATAATTTTAATTTATTGATTTTAATTCATTGATTGAATTTAATTTATTGATTGTTTGGATCATTGTTATATAATTTTATATTATAATCCAAACTCATATGAGATAATCTCTTATAATAGGTAAATTGCTTTTTTAACTTGTATGTTCTGCCAAAAAAATGTAGAAGAGAATACTTTTAAGAAGATTAAGAAATTTTATTAAATTATTAACACAGATAATTGTAAAATGAAACCAAGCATATATAAGTTTATTTTGCCATTGGATAAAAATGTGTAGTTAGAACAAAACAAATTTATGAAATATAAAAATGTCTGTGATAAAAGTTCAGAATTTAAATTGATAAAAAAAATTGGCACTAGATTAAAAAAAGATTGCATGGGTTTTTTAAACATTGATTATGAAATTTTTAACAATAATTGAAATCTGTATAACAGGAAATATTTTAATTTGTCTATAATTGTAATATTTTTATACAATAGAAATGTTTGATGAACATGAAAACTAATTGAGTTTTAAACAAGCATATAATGGCACTAAGTAATTTTTATATATCTTCAACAGCAAGAAAACAAATTTCATTGTACCTCTACACATTAAGTTTAACTTTTAATCATTTATATTGTTTTTTTAATATAATTTTAATCTTTTTTGTGATTTGATCAAGCTAATTGTGCTGTGCTTATTATAAGATCCAAAAGCAAACCCAAAATATTATATTAAACATTATATCTTTACCATAAGGTTATCTAGACCAATTTATTAATATTTTTATATAAAAATTTGCAGCTATAAAATGAAGCTATTAGTTTTTATCAATTTATATTGTTTTCTTCCTAAAAGTAATAGAAAGAAATATTTAATTAAGATTACACAAAAAATTTCACAAAATAATTTGTCTGTTGTACTTTGAAAACTGTATATTTTCTTAAATTGTTATGAATTATAATATTTCTAATATAATTGTGACATACATATTTATTATTATAAATTATTTAATTCAATGTTTCTACATACTTTTAATATCCCGTGAGAATATTCAGTTTGGATTGGTTAATTTGTTTAGCATAAAGTGCTCAATGTATTACATATCAAGAATTAATAAAACGAAGACATTATTAAGTTGGTCAGATAAGTGATTGAAGATGTTTTGGATCTTATTGTGATTAAACAGATTTGATAAATGATTTTTGTAGTGATACACAACTGTAATAAGCTGTAAATAAAAATACAGCTAGCACTGAATGTCTAGATTTATATAACATAAATATAAATATATAATATATTAAAACAAATAATTATGCGCCTCTTTATGTGCCTAGCTTTTTTAATTATATAAAATATTTACATAAAAAAAATATCTAGGAAATAATTTATTTTTTCCTTTATCTTTTCAAAAGTTTTTTGCTGTTTTCTATTTAATTAAAACCATTTTGCATAGTGTCATTCAACAATACTGAATATACTCAGATAAATTTTGATTAAGAATGATGGTTTTAGAAAAGTTGACCTACAACAATTTGCCGACAAACAATTAGCCGAATAGATAATTCATAGGCTATAATTATAATTTCTAATTACAATAGAAAATATTATACACTGTCCGAAAAATCATGGGTCATATTTTTTGTATAATTCATTTCATTAACAAAGTTTCTTGGTTTTTAATAATTAAATCTTAGACAATTGTACAGTCAGTGAATTAATTATCCACTCTTGCGGGTCGGAGAATATAATGCCCGCCATACACGCTACGGTCTACCGGAGAGGTTACATGTGCAGGTTTGCCTGCGCACGTCAACCGATACACAAGAAAGTGCACAGGTCTATTCCCACACACGCTCCGGTCTACCTGCGCAGGCAAACCTGCACAGCTAGACCTCTCTCTTGGGTGGACTTCGGTGGTTTTAAGGCCTGAAAAAATAATGATTAATCAGTAATTTTGATTAAGTACTAATTCTATATTATTTATTGCAGAATATTTTACATTTAGGTAGCAATTGATCATGTAACATCTATGTGTAATATTGGCACATTACTAAAATTATTATTGTTATTATTACTTTTGCTACTTACTTTTGCTATCTAATTATTAAAAGTTGTCATGCATTTTCAGCATTGTTTCAAACAATAAGCAATATTACTATAAACAGTTATATTTTTTGCAATATATAAAGGAATTAGACTTAATATTTAAAGAATTATGAAAGAATATAGAAACTGAGATTTTTAAAAGAAATATTAAGTGTTGTTGGATGTAGCTTAAATTAAACAGTTCAATATAACGAAAACATTGTTAAATAACTGCCATCGTTAATAATTTTAAATTTTAGTCATTGTATACTAACTACTAAAACTCTTTGTTATTTCTGTACTGATCTCTCTTACAAAAACATCATGGCTATTTTTAGTAAAACAATTATAAAAACGCTTGTTTACTTTTTAAATTAAAAAGTGGCAAAAAATTAAGTAGTAATTTTTTTTTATGCTATGATTAAGTTTATGTCTATATTAATTAACATGTGAACTCGATTAATATAATGAAACAAATTGGGGTATAAGAAGGTATTTGGTAAAAATGATAATGATATTCTAATAATAATTAATGAGTCATGACTTTAATTTCTGCTGCTGCTACTGATAATACTTATAATTTTATTTTATTTTACAAATTAAAATAGTTGTAATACATGGGTAAGATAAGATGATAATATAACTTTTGAATTTTCGTCGTTTTTTTTTTAAATTATTATTATAAATGTTGAATGTAAAAGTCTGACGTATTTAACAAATAATACATGCTCATTATGTAAAGGATTTTTATAAATATACATGGTCGCTTTGAGTCGTGTTTTCTTTTAAATTTCAATATTTGTAACATTAATTTTCTTATAATGAACATGCACTTCTTTATTTTATTAATTTTGTGCTGAATAAAATTATTTATAAATTTGTAGACTGTAAAGTACAAATTTTATTCAAACAAAACAATAGCATAATGTTTTAAAACATTAATTATAGTGTAGTCTGTGACTCGTTGGTGTATGCTATGTATAATAATTCAAATTGTAAAATATATATTCGATACATTGTTTCTACTCTTTATTTTCATTTTGTCATTATTTTTTACCTTTTACTCTTAATATTCTAGTGTAGAGCAGTGTTTCTCAAGCTTACGATATCTCTAGTGTCCCTTCAATATTTTTAGCTAACTTCTTACCTTTTAAAATTCTCTATTCCTACCTTTTAAAACCTAATGATAAGTTAAAAAAATCACTTCAAAATTTTCCGTCGAGATAGTCAACGAACATCGGTATGAAAAAGAACCTGAGAACCTGCGAAAAAAAGTCGTGCATTCAAGGGACGGCCTTTAATATAGTTAATGATTTTCACGATATCATCCAGAAATTTTTCTAGATGAGACGACATCTTACATGTTGCTAAAGCCTCTCTGTGTAAGCAAGAATCAAAAAGGGCCTAGGATCTACCTGCGGATTCTCCTCTCTCTGATTTCCAATTTCTCTAGCAGACCTCTTCAGTTCAAGGAAAGACACTCCATGGCATACAGGGCTTCTGGTCATAAGACTGATGTGTAGTGCTTAAGTTTCAGTTTGCTTGACAGGCATTTCTTGTTGTAAGTGTTCTTAGTCAGTCGATAGGTTAGTTCTAACTTGTTGACTCTCTTGGATAATGATGCTCTTTCTGATAAGTTGGGTTCAATCCAAACCCGAGATACTTGAATTTCTCAGTCCTCTTAATGTTTCCTTGCTCTAGTAACATCTCTCTGTTTGCTTCTCTGATGTTGGTGAAGAAATCTGTTTTCTCCAGCGACACTTGAAGACCCACTTTGGCAGCCTGTTTTATGAGGCAATTTACCTGCATTGTTTCCACCTCAAGAGATTCAGCAACAGTGCCATGTCATCTGCCAAGGCCAGGCAATCTACAACCTGTCCATCATTCTTACGTCCCAGGTAGATACCATTCTGAGCACCCAAATTGAGCAGTTCCTTGCGCTATTCTCTCATAACCTTTTCAAGGACACAGTTGAAGAGAAATGGGGAAAGTCCATCTCCTTGTCTCACTCCAGTTTTTTTTTCGAAGCTTTATGAAATATCGCCTCTAAATTTAGACTGAATGTCTAGATTTATATAACATAAATATAAATATATAATATATTAAAACAAATAATTATGCGCCTCTTTATGTGCCTAGCTTTTTTAATTATATAAAATATTTACATAAAAAAAATATCTAGGAAATAATTTATTTTTTCCTTTATCTTTTCAAAAGTTTTTTGCTGTTTTCTATTTAATTAAAACCATTTTGCATAGTGTCATTCAACAATACTGAATATACTCAGATAAATTTTGATTAAGAATGATGGTTTTAGAAAAGTTGACCTACAACAATTTGCCGACAAACAATTAGCCGAATAGATAATTCACAGGCTATAATTATAAATTCTAATTACAATAGAAAATATTATACACTGTCCGAAAAATCATGGGTCATATTTTTTGTATAATTCATTTGATTAACAAAGTTTCTTGGTTTACCTTGGAATGGGTGTTGGTCAATGTTTCTAAGATGAGAGAAACGAGTTTTTCTTGATGCAACGATTCCTTTATTAATTCAGACAATAGTTTTTGCTCCATCCGTGATTAGTCCAACACATCTATTTTAATAAATTTTGTTCTCTTACATTTTATACATAGCATTCAAGATATCTTCTGGTGTATGACCTGAAAAAGATTAGCGAAATAAAAGTCATTATGAATTTCTTGTTGTTTTTCATATCGAACAAACGCCATAAGATTTTCAAAATTCGTAATATCAGTCGTCGTATCACTCATCGACTTATAATGAATAATAACCACTTATACTAAATATCAGACAATGGCAGTTGTTTTACAACCTAACAGGAAATGAAGAAGTAATAAAAAGATGGAAAGGTTACTTTGAAAACTTGTTAAATAGAAATGAAAACGACGAAGAAGATGAAACCAACTTAGAGTACCGGTCAGCAGAACCACAGGACGTAGGACCGACATAAGAGATAAAATAACAGCGATAAAAATAACAGCATCAACTACAGAGGGATAACATCCCACAAGAAACAATAGCGAACTTGTTTTATTATTTAAAATTAAGTGTTAATTTAGGAAACCTTCAAGAACCATATTTCTTTTATTGTTAGTAATAAAAAAATTATTTGTTTTATGAGTTAATTTCATTATGTTACACACAAGAAATCGCAATAAATTTAAAGAAACTTTAATTTAAACTCATTTTAAAGCATATTAAATTGTCTTTCAAATGACATATTTCTTTATTTCATCTCATAAATAATTTCTAAAAAAAAAAGTCAAAAGTTTACAGTGGGCCGATTTTTTTATGCGCACAAGTTTATATATAAAAAATCAGGAATACATTTTTTTGTGTCATAATAAAATTAGGCAGGATAACTTTAATGAAACTAAAAAACGTACAATTTTGACTGAATATAATGATTTGTCACTGGAGGACGTCATGGTGTAGGCCTAATTTATAAAAAAAGATTAATATAATTGGGACCATGTAAAATCAGATGTAAAGGAATTTGTTAAATGTAAGCAATGCCAACAAAATAAGGAATGCAATGCATAAAGCACCATTAATGGTTAATCTGAGCTAAGAGGCGTGGGACATATAGGCAACCCACTGTACGCATTAAGCGCATGCGCATTGGGAGCAAAACACAAAGGCCTAGGGAAAATAAATTTGAAGTTATTTAAAAATTGTTTCTATTTTTGAATTTTTTTTCTTATTTCGGATCGAGAGGTCGCGATATGTGGTCTTGATTGATCTTCTCCTAATATAACCTAATCTAACCATCCATTTTGTTCAAATCTGTAGCTACGGTGGCGTTTTGTACACGCCACTGGAGGCTTTATGTCAATTTCCGTTAGTTTCAATTGTGACACAGAAGGCGCTGAATGGCTCTTGCCTCTTAACGCATATTAATCAAAATTTATAACTGGTGATGATTTTCATCATTTTGGTGAAGTGGAAAAGAGTAAGTATTACAATGTAAATTTTCAATAAAATTCTGTATTTTGTTAAATTTTATTTTGTGTGGATATTACATGGAAAAATAAATTGTACTACTATTTATTTAAACTAGATATAAATAACTTTTCTTCAGTAATTTTAATATAAATTTTATTAATTACTATATAGAAACTAGCAATTTGAATGATTCGCTGCCACCTTCGACCAGCTATGTTAGACCAAGAGACTGAGGCTCAAAAATGATATTAAAAAAAAATGAATCACTTGTTCATATGAGTACTGTTAGTGATTCACCAAGAGATTTTCTTCATGAGTCAATAAGCCCCAGAAGTGATACTGATAATTCAATGTGATCATGCATGCATGCATGTGATCCACCAGAACATTTGTATCAAAATTTAGATACAATTGACCATGTTAGTAGCCATGGTGCTCAATGTATTGAACTCATTAATGATGTTGATAAGATCGGTATTTCTTTTTTTTACCCGATAATTTTGTATTTGTTATTTGTTTAATTGAAAAATCTATTTTGTACAATTAGTGATAGATATAATGAAGATTTATATTCTCAAGATTTACATCATGATATGTTTAAAAAAAATATGGGTGTGAAACTTCAGATAAGAAGTGTTATTAAATCAAGTAATTTCACTCATTTTCTTATTATGATTTCTATCTAATAAAATTATTATTTTATAGATATTCCCATTAGGTCATATCAAGATCATAAATTAGTGAAACATTCCCAACAACAGCTAGCCATATAGCATACCCCTCCTCCTACTGAAGTCAGTAATTCTCAGATGGATTCTCTTGGTCATCTTTGTTGTCTTAAGTATTAATCCAGACATTTGATTTATTGATTTATGTTTAAATCAACATAACTAATAATATTTTTATGCAGAAAAACTTAAATTAATTTAATAAAATTAAAAGTTGAAGTTGAAAACTATGGTTTAGTCTTAGTCTATTTACCTAACTTTGTTAGATAAAAATGACTTGACATAAATAGCAGAAAAACAGACAAACTTTGATTTGCCCATTCAAAGTAGAAAGCAGTTAACTCTACTTTAATAGAGTAAGCTGCAAAATACATCTACAGCTATTCAATATGTAAGTTTATTTATTACAGATACAACTTGAATACTTAAACACATGAAAAAATTGCAGCTCGATAAATCATTATACAATTAACTTCCTTCAAATTATAGTAATTTATTTTTGCTTACTATTTATTTGTCTTCTTGTATTTTCATTTTCTAAAATGGTCTGGTTCTATGTGTTAATTTTCCTTTCTTTTTTTTAAGCAAAATATTATAAAGCAAATAGGAGGTGGAGCATATAAGAAATGTTTTAGTCCTTACATTATCAGTTGTTATGGCATTGG
The DNA here is from genome assembly GCA_944588485.1 of Phosphuga atrata. Lineage (NCBI taxonomy): Eukaryota > Metazoa > Arthropoda > Insecta > Coleoptera > Silphidae > Phosphuga > Phosphuga atrata. The sequence goes on along the minus strand of OX155892.1, from coordinate 43,362,790 downwards.
ACAGTGGACAGGAATGACTTGGACAGTGGACAGGCGCAAAAAATACCATCATAGTGAAAGATATGAGATTTATAACCCTTATTAACCATTTCACTACGGGGTGCTATTCTACAAGTCGTGCCCTCTGTGTACGGAGTGCTGAGGGTAGTGCGGATTCGTCCGGTTTCGGTAGTTAGGTACTTACTCTTTGTGGATAAATACGGTAGTCTGTAGTAGTTTCAAATTCATTTATTTTATTTTACTCGTTTCATTTTATTTGCTTAATGGGTAACCAAAATAATACAAAATGCAGACACAATTATACTTGAATACGTTTTTAAGCATACGTCCGGGATTATAAATGAAAAGCTGTACAGTCCTGGTTTATACGTTTTTTGAAGTGGCTGCAGTGAAATGATACAAGCGGATTAACCCGGCGAGCGGTAGGTTAAAATATGTAACACGGAGCGCAAGGTGGGTCTAACAAACCCTGATAGAGATCTTGTGAATTTAATAGTATAATGTACTTTTTATTAATATTTTATTGATTATTAAATATCAGTATTTATTATTGACCTAAAATTAAAGATTAAATATTTTTTGTATTACTCATAATAGGGATAAGTACTATCTTGGCGCCCATTTTTGCGACAAGACCACTTTGTGCCATTGTTCCCCAAGAAATATCTTATCTTCGCTCTCAATTTCCTCCGATTCAACCTCCGACTCTTCACATTCGACGTCCATCTACTGCTTTGTAATACTTTCACAGCTTCTTTGACTAACATTATTGATATCGATTTCACTATCGGAATCGCCTAAAGAAACCTAGGCTTCGTCTAAAAGACTGAATTTTTATTTTCTTCGTACAATGTATTACCCTGACTGTCTTAACCTGACTAGTTTGTTTTTCGGGGGTGGCCGTATTTTTATCTTCTTCTAGGTATGGGGAATCGTTCATGGGGTATTGTTCCTATGATCTGATCGTAAAATGTCCATTACTAATAACGGGATTATAAAACAAACCCCGTAAAATACCCACTGTGGAATTTCCGAATTTTTAATGGGATTTTTCTTAATCCCTAATCCATACCTGTAAGTATTTATTATCAGCGGCCCGTAGTCGCTACAAATGCTAGTTCAAAATGTGTTACACGGAGCTTAAGGAGTAACTCACCCTCTAACGCCATTGACCTCGTCTAAAAAAATCGCGTTGTGGCGGTCTACTGCGTTCTGACAATCGGCATTTCCTTATCACTCTCCACGCAGCTACTGAGATTCACAGCCTGTTATAACGATTAATCTCTAAAATATCGACCAATTTATCCTGGCCTGGGTGTACTGCACCCAACCTACCACACGAAGGGTTAATACGGTTCCCGTAGTTTGGGCCAAAAAAAATTGTTACTCTGAAATCTCTGAAGTTTTATAATCTTACTCTGAAGTTTTTATGTGTCTATAACATTTTTAGTAGTGTGTATGATAATTACAATACAGTGGATCAGTTAATTTCCCATATTAGGTACTAAAAAACGCCTGCGTATTAATCCGGTTCCCGTACACAGGGCACGAAAATATTTTACGGCTTTATCCGGTTCCAGTAGAGAAAGGGTTAAAGGTGAATTTATATTATAACTCTACTTTTCATTTATTTTTATGAAATTTTGAATTGTAATTGATTGATTACAATTAGTCTCAATCAATGTGAATTCAGTAAAATGAAAATTTTCTGAAATACATCAGTAATATAATATTTATAATTTTACTTTTCAGATGTTATTACTCAAAAGTGGAGTGCTGCTGGTAACGCAAAAATTGAAGGCGTTATAAAAAATTGGTTACAGCATGCCGGCGATCGTCTCAAAACACTGGTCAAGGAATAAATATAAATATATATATATAAATATATATATATATATATATATATATATATATATATATATATATATATATATATATATATATATATATATATAGCGTTATTCTTTTACAGTTTTAGTTTATTTCTTAAAGAAATATTTTTGATATATTATTATATTCTTATTATTTATATCGTTAGAATTATTTTTTTATATTTTTAGTATCAAACTAGTACATGTGGATCGTATTTTTCTGAATGGAATAGTTTTTGTGGATGGAAGAGTTGAAAAGAATGGAATAGTTGCTAAATGTGGGATAATTGATGAGGGTGGAATTGTGTAATGAATTTTCAGTTGCGCGACACTGATACATGATACCACATGATATATTTGGAACGAGAAGTTGTATATGAAAGAGTAAGCAGTATGGCAAGATGCGCGATTCTTGTGGCGCTTTCAGCATCAGCTTAAGTTGTATGCGTGTGCACAATAATTATTGTTAAATTATATATAATATATAGTTAATTATTGTACTTAAGGGGAGTTGCAAGAGGTACAACCCCTGCTAAACAAAATATTTGCTAATAAATCATTTGTCTCAAATGATTTTAATGCTGTCATGTTTATAAAATAATATAATCAAACACTTTTGAAATGAACTTAATCATATAGTGTTGCCATTTGTCTGAAATCAAAGTTACTATAATTAAAGCAGTGATATTGGAAATGAAAAGCTTCCAACTTTCATAAAAAAAGTTTCTATATCTAACGATGTGATGTTAGTTAAGTAGGGAAATTCCTGTAAAATTCAAAAAAATACAGATTCCTGTAATTCAATTTCCCCCGCACTATATCACAGATGGCGCTTTACAGATTCCTGTAAAATTCAAAAAAATACAGATTCCGTTTATGAAACTGGATCGGGGGGCGTATGGGATAGCACCATGGGTTTGTGTGTGAAAATATTATTATAAACGAGGTGGCGATGGAAAATTTATTTGTGCGGTATTGACCTTGAGCTCATTGCAGCGCGTGCAAGATAAGTGAAATACTTGGAAACGCCGCGTATTCAGTTTCCTGTTAAATTTATCGCTATACATTCCGATGTTCGAACGTTTTGTTTTAAATAATTATTAGTTAGTTCTTAACTAGACCCCGGCACGACAAGTCGATATCAAGCTTAAAAAATGTTCTCCTGCGCTAAATGTGAAAAAGTGTACAGAAGGAAGGATACCCTGTCAAGACATCAGAAAACTTGTGGTGAGCCTAAAATATATTATAAATATCCAATTCACAAGTTAATTTAATTTATAGGGGTTAAAATAAATTATAAATGTGACGTTTGTAATGCTCAATTCACAAGAGAGGATAGTTACAAACGTCACAAGAAACAACAACACAACACCGATAAACCTACTACCTCGAAGAGGCCCCTAGATGTTGACGATTTACCCTCCACCTCGAAGAAGGTTAAATTGGATCATGCGTCCCCTTCGACCCATCACTGCGAGATATGTGATCAGCAATTCGCAACCAGAGTCATGTACGCTGGACATCTGCGGTCGCAAAAACATCTTCAGGTGGCGGTGAAGCCGTTCAAACAAGATGTTATAGAAGTTTGCTCTAGCTTCAAGAACAGAGTGGCAAGCTATAGGATTAATGGATCGGGTATAGATATAGATAGTTTTATTAGTAAATTAAGGGACACTGTACGTTGCATGATTGAAAACGTTATCAAGTCGTATAATTCCGGGTTGAAATTTAATATAGAGCTATTTAGTATTTATATAAATGAAAAAAATACAGCGGGTGAATTGAAATCATTTAATACAAAATATTGCGAAATTACACCTAGCATGAGTAACTTTGTAGAAATTTATGATAATATGTGTGCTACAATTAAAACAAAATGTGAAGAGTTTCAGGAGAAAGATTCGGGTTGGACACTTAGGGAGATTTCCCATTTAGAAATTAATCTAAATAAATATAAACCAATACGTGGGTCATCATTTATTGAACTGCCAAAAGAGATTAGGGACCGGAAAGCGTGTATCAATGTTCAAAACAAGGACGAGTTTTGTTTCTTATGGAGCATTGTATCTGCATTACACCCCGCGAATGAACATTCCTATCGTCCGGCATCATATCCCCACTTTTCTCAAATTTTAAATTACGACAGACTAGAAATTCCAATTAAAATTAAAGACATTTCCAAATTTGAACAGATGAACAACATTAGCATTAACGTTTATGGTTTAGAATTTAATTTTAAATCTAAACAGCATGACGTTGTAGGACCAATTTTTCATACTAATGACACTAGGGTAAGACATGTAAATTTGTTATATTTAGAAGAGGGGGTTAAAGGTCATTACGTATGGATAAAAGATATGCCGAGACTTGTAAGAAGCCAAATCTCACCAGATTGTAGAAAAAAATATCTATGTGATGGATGTCTGACTTTTTTTTCAAGCGAGTTGACTTTTAATCAACATAATTTAAATGACTGTAACAAAATTTACACTATTATGCCGACAAAAGAAATTGTAAAAGACAAGCGAGGTGATATGATCCCGGAGGATATATTAAAATTCCAAAATTACGATAGAAAAATGCGTATACCCTTTGTTGTATACGCAGATTTTGAATCAATTTTAAAACCGATAGATACATGCCCTCCAAACCCCGCCAAATAGCTATACCAACCAAACACATATACACGTACCGTACAGTTTTGCCTATAACATAAAATGTTCATTTGATGATTCATTGAGTAAATTTGTCACTTATACCGGAGAAGATTGCCCGAAATTATTTTGTGAGAACCTCTATACAGATGTTAAAGAAATATATAGGAATCATTTAAGCGTCACACTTCCAATGATTAAATTAACTGCAGATGAACAAAATTCCTACGATACGGACACTTCTTGTCATATATGTAATAAATTATTACAAGTACCAGACAAAGTCGCCGATCATGATCATATAGCGGGTAAATTTCGGGGAGCCGCGCACTCAAATTGTAATTTAAATTATAAAATTCCGAAAATGATTCCTGTTTTCTTCCATAACATGTCAAATTAAGACGCTCATTTATTTGTTAAAGAGTTTGGCTGCGATGAGGAAAAAATCGATATCATTGCTCAAAATAAGGAGAAATATATTTCAATCACCAAAAATCTACCGGTCGGCGAATATGTAAATAAAAACGGGGTGAAAAATAAAATTTACATAAAACTGAGATTTGTCGATTCATTCAGATTTATGGCTAGCTCTTTGGAGAAACTAGCGAAAAATTTGAGCGATGATCAATGCAGAAAGGTTAGAAAATTTTATCCCGACAATGAGCATTTTAAGTTATTAAGACAAAAAGGTGTTTTCCCATACAAACACATGGACTCATTCGAAAGGCTGACTGAGACATAAATACCGCAAAAGGACTGTTTTAACGACTACCTAAATAATCATATCATCTCCGACAAAGAATACAATTTTACACAGACTGTTTGGGCTACTTTTAATTGTATAAATTTAAAAGATTACTCTGACCTGTATTTAAAGACTGACGTATTGTTATTGACAGATATTTTCAAACAGTTTCGAAACGTATGCGCCGCTACTTATCAGCTTGATCCGGCTCATTATTATACGACGCCCGGACTGAGCTGGGATGCAATGTTGAAAATGACGGAGATAAATTTAGAACTTTTCACCGACATAGACATGCACCATTTCATCGCCAAAGGCATTAGAGGAGGTATTTGTCAGGCCTCGCTGAGATATGCTAAAGCTAATAATAAATACTTATCCGAGCATAATCCCAATCAACCCAGCACGTATTTAGCGTACTGGGATGCCAATAATTTGTATGGCTGGGCACTTTCCCAACTAATGCCCTGCGGCGGTTTTAAATGGTTGACGGAAACTGAAATTTTAGACTTTGACGTGACGAAAATTAATGATGATTCACCTATTGGCTATTTCATCGAAGCAGACATTGAGTATCCTGAATCGCTACAGGTCCTACATAATGATTTACCATTCCTCGTTGAGAGCATGATTCCACCGGAATCAAAATTTAATAACAGAAAACTTATTCCAAATTTAGAAAACAAAGAGAAGTATATTGTTCACTATCGAAATTTAAAGCAGGCAATAAATCACGGACTCAAAATTACAAAAATCCATAGAATAATTGAATTTCGGCAATCTGCTTGGCTAAAACAATATATTGATTTAAACACTACTTTACGACAGGCGGCTAAAAATGATTTTGAAAAAGACTTTTTTAAATTAATGAACAATAGCGTATTTGGCAAAACGATGGAAAATGTAGACAAACGAGTGGATGTTAAACTTATCAATCATTTTACGGCCAAAATATTGCCCGTAAACCGGGCGCGGAAACACTTCTCGCTAAACCGAATATGAAAAGTGTTTCAACATTCACCGAAATTTTGGTCGCGATTCAATTTGAAAAATTAAAAGTTCTGTATAACAAACCGATTTATGTGGGGTTTTCCGTTTTAGAACTATCAAAATTGTTAATGTATGAATTTTATTACGATTTTTTGAAACCAAAGTATGGTGATAAAGTTACTCTCTACTGTGATACCGATATTTTAATTTTATTAATTGAAACTGACGATCTTTATACAGACACCAAGGAGAATATTGAAAAATTTGATACTAGCAATTACGGGTCTGATAACGTTTTCGATATGCCGCTAAAAAATAAAGGTGTGTTAGGCTTAATGAAGGACGAGTTGGCGGGTGAGATTATGTTTGAACATGTTGGGATAAGAGCTAAAATGTGTGCTCATTGCACAGAGAGGGAAAAATTGAATTGGAAGAAGAAGGCTAAAGGTGTGAAAAAATGTGTTGTGAATAAAGACATTAGTGGTGAGGATTATAAACAGTGCTTGCTTACCGGAGAGCAAATATATCGTAAACAAAGGACATTTAGGAGCTACAAACACGTTATATTTACCATAGAACAGAATAAAATTGCAATGAGCCGCGATGACGATAAACGTTACATATACCCCGATGGCGTACATACTCTTGCGTGGGACCATTCCAAAATACCAAGAAAATAATACAACCCCCCAATGTGATAAATCCATATATATGGATATATAATAATATAATTGTAAATAATGTTTATTCTTGTAATTATGAAAAGTGTTTTTTAAATATAAGGATTATACTAATAAAATGTATTATTAAAATGTTTTTATATCTTCTTTTATTATGCTACCCAATTTTAATGATTTCAGCCTGAGCATTTATGTAATTGTTAACATATTTTTTTCCTGTTAATAAATGTATATTTAGCATATATTTTTTTACTTTAATTTTCTTACCTACCTTCTATGATTTGAGCGTGAAAGGGATATATTGTTGGATAAGGTTGAAAAATAATGAGAACTCTACATACATACATCCAATTTACGGTGGGTTTATTGTAATAATACAATTACTTCAATACATTCAAATACTTATGTAAACATTCAACATTTCTCGCACTCATATAGAAAATTTGTTAATATGATTTAAACATGTATGTTTAGTTTTAATTAAATTGGGGCAGTCGTAAAATGCATCCTCATCATCTTCTAAATTAATAACAATATATTCATTACAATATAAGTAAGAATTAAAAATTGAATCTAATAACTTCTTCAAATGTCCTTTTACAAAAATAATATTAAAACTATCTGATTGTTGAATGTGAAACATTAAAATATTTTAAATCAGTTTTAGTGATAGATTTCCAGCGCTATATTTAAGTCTGTGGTGATGATACTCCAACCATCGCGCTTGATTCTTATCTGAGGTGTTTAGAGATCGGAATGGTGTTGGTGGTTTGAAAAAGTAGGTGTCGACATCACCCCCATCGAATGCTTTGATGGATAATTCCTTTGGTATAAATTTTCCATTTACTTTAAATCCTTGAACATCAATAAATCGCCGATTCATATTGATGTCCGTAACTTTCCCAAATGATTCTTCTACGAAATCATGCAGGATCTGCATCACACCTCAACCATTTGTCGCCGTTTCTAGATTCACACTGGGATTGAATGATACAAAAAAAAAACATTTAACAATATCGTTTTAATGAGTTTAAATTAATTTTCGAACTATTCCCGACAATGGGGTGTACTCAACGACTCCATCACACAAAATAAGGCAATAGGCTTGAGTGTTTGGCTTAAATGCTTGCGTAGCTTCCAATTCAATTTTTAAATCAACCGTAGATGATTTAATGCTTTCATTTTGTTTAGATACATCAAACACAAAAAGCACATGTTGCTTGAATTGAATCATGTCTAATATCGGTTCATTTGTACCACCACCATAGTAACTGTTTTGGAAAGTGGCATACATATAATAGAGTTGTGCATAATCACCATTATTTATATCAAGATTTAAGTTATCATATGGATATGAATCTGAGTTTAGATAAATTTTCATATTTCGCAGTGATGCATTATCAAATTTGGAGGCGCTTTTTACATGAGTATTCTTTCGCTCCTCTTGCAGTGCAATTATAACATATCGTGGTTTCTCCAGAGTCGTAGATGTTTTTACAGACCAGATATCTCTGTCAGTACTTTTTAAAGAGGGTAGTTCATGCAATTCCCATCTACGAAACGGCATTAATATAGGTTTATCTTCTTTGAGTCTATCCAAGACACTCAATCGAACTTCATCGCTGAGTTGGAGATGAGGAATTCGCCAGTAAATTTTATCAATATCGAACGTTATATTTGTATCCCCTTTGTAACAGTTCACGTCATTTCTAGCTCGTAGTATTATTAATTCCTGTTTCACATTAATTAATATTTTTGTATAATCCTCAGCAAAACCCAATAAATATTTCAATGGAATTAGAGCATAGAACTTTTTGTTATCATCAAAGTATGTAACAGTTGCAGGATTCTCTGCCCAACCGCAAAGATCAAGTATATGCTGATCTCGCTTAGTGTTGGAGAGTAGCCCCTTTATCGTGCTTGTGATTCCTACATCACGATTCTTGTCCACTTCAACTCCATTCAATGCATAACGGATTTCATCAAACAAAAACGCATAAGCATTTTTCACAAACTTAATGTTGTGTACAGTTGCAGGTGGAATCAGCGCCGGAAATTTAACGGTTCCGCTCACATAAATATAACTTTCACTCGGACAAGTGTAAATGTCTTGGTGTTGTATCATTATACGAATCTCATCATTGTTTCTATAATTTTGAGCTAGAGGATGATATGTGTGGAATTCACTCTTTGCAATAGTCTCTTCATAGCTAATTTTGGAAAATATATTTATTTTATCCATATTGTTACTGTCGCTTTAACTTATACCCTAGAGATAATAGTTTATTTTTTAGAGCGGTTGTTAACACTTTACGAGCTAAATGTTGACTGATTGAATTATGTCTTGTAACGTCTACTTTTATATGGTTACTATGGAAATTAATCCCCATTTCTCTCTCTCTCACTTAATACTCTTCAACTCTAAACGCACTAGTATTTTCTCGCCTCTAAAATTCACAGGTCGACCGGCTTGATCGAGGATTGTCAATGTGATGTTATCTATTGCTCGAGCGTTTATTGGTAGATAAATAATATTTCGTGGTTCAATATTTATTGCAAAACCTGGATCAACACTAGGTGAGAATTAAAATATAGTATGTGATAATGTAATACCGTAATAAGCGCCGTGTACAATGTTACACTCAACTCGAATACTATTAACTTTTATAATTTCTACCGGTAAATCTGATTCGTGTAATTGATTAGCCACCAACTTTCTTTTACAAAAGCCTAACAATCCCCCTATTGTGTAACTATCAGAGAAATCAATATCGTAATTACTCTTTATTTCACACATTAGCGTATTATTGTTTGGTTTAATTGATAGCACCTTATCACGCTCAACCTTATCGTTAAGGGTAGCGTCAATCAGCTGATTTTGTAAATAGAGTTCAATGTCAGTTATCTCATACGAACCAGCCGGTATTTTAATTTGCTTTCCACTGTCGTACTTAAACAGATTATTACTATTTTCTTCAATATTCGGAATAGTATTGTATGCGTAAAATCCAACAAGTCCTAGACAATAAAACGTGTCAGGGTTCAGTTCTATCGGCGGGTAATAATTCACAGAGAGCACATTTGTATTACTTTGCAGTGTGAATGTCTGAGACATGACTGATGAATTTATATTGCTGAAACTGACTTTATTCCGCTAAAAATTGCAGACATAAATGTCCACAATTGTAACTATTAAATTTCTGATATCTATCATGATTATATACTATTTCACTCCAACGAAAATATTTTAACAACTCCGCGGGCGGTTGTAGATCACCGAAACTGTCAAAGTATATAACTAAATTTCCACGCTTTCTATACGCTACCCAATGAGTGCCCACTCCTTTAACAGAATCTAAATTTATTTCTGCACACTCGTTACGGAGAGGTTTTGTTGATGGAAGAGTGTCACGAATAAATACACCACGAAAATGCTTAATGTCTTCTCGTGTAGCATAGTTTTGAATATCTATATCGGTGAGCGGACGTCGAGGTAGCTTACTTAGTAGTTTTTTGAGGACTGCTTTAAATACAAACCCAAACCTTTTCGATATGGTTTGAGATATAGTCCACTTCCGCTTTTAACTATTGCAATTGCTTCCATTGTCTAGTTATGTCGCTCTGATTCGGCCAATTTATTTCTAGCATCTTTGGAAGCGTTCACTGCTTTTGCAATTCCAGCAGCACCACCTGCTAGCGAACCAAGGGCGCTTAATCCCGCAAACAGTGGTATCAGCGGTAGAATTCCACCTTGTTTCGGTATGGGGATTACACGAGGAGTACGAACTTTTCTACGACCCCCTGCCTCCTTAACTGCCGCCGTAGCAGTCGCAAGAGCAATTTTACCACCCTCTCGCTCATCCAATGATTTGATTTTTTTCATTGCTTTGCGTACTTTTGATACAATTCCACTATTTAGTGCAATTTTCTTCTGCTTTTTTCTCTTAATACCCATTCCGAGTTTTCGTTTAATTTTCATAGCGGTAGCAACAGATAATGCAGCTGCTTTTTCACTGAACTTTGCGTCTTCTGCTTTTACTCTTCTCCAGGCAGCTTCTTGAAGAATTTGATCAGCTCTATGTCTATCTGATTGAAGGTTACTTTGTGAATATGCAATGTCGTGTTCTTTACATGCACTGTCTAGAGGATTAATACCAGAATCACCTCTTGCTATACGCTTCTCCAACTCAGTACCCGGTCCGCAATACTGATAACCTCCAGGTATATGTATCTCGAACGGCAGCTTGTTGATGAGTGAATTGATGATACCTCTTCCAGCGTACATGTTGTTATGAATGTGTGCACGTTATAATAAGTTTATATACAGTTGTAGAGCATTATATATTTTTTAGTATCATGCGATTCGTTAAACAGAAACTATCTCTACCTATCATAAATCTTGATACGTGTATTGGTGAAAGTATATCGCTCACGAAAGAGATGCGTCATGGTATTTTGCTACCGAATACGTTGAGATGCTTAATTTGCGGTACATCAAACTGTGGCAAATCTAATGTAATGTTCAGTTTGCTGTTTGATGAGAATGGTGTAAAGTTTAAAAATGTGTATGTCTATTCAAAATCACTGTATCAATCGAAATATCAGTTTCTTGAAAAAGTTTTAAAACCACTCAAGGGCGTTGGATATTTCCCATTCAAAGAGAATGTGAACATTATGAAACCCAGTGATGCAAAACCTGATTCGATTTTCATTTTCGACGATGTGGCTTGCGATAAACAGGACGTGATACGAGAATATTTCAGCATGGGGCGACATAATAATATTGATTCTTTCTATTTATGTCAAACGTATACTCGTATCCCCAAACACATCATACGTGATAATGCTAATTTTATAATACTCTTCAAACAAGATGATTTAAATCTTAAACATGTTTACAACGATCACATAAGCGGTGATATGACTTTCGATAAATTCAAGGAAATGTGCTCAGCATGCTGGACAGAGCCCTACAGTTTTATAACAGTGGATAAAGATTGTGATATTGATAAGGGAAGATATCGTAAATATTTAGATCAGTATATAATAATAGGTAAATAGATTCAGATAGTCAGTATACAATAAAGTGTTGAAGGAGAAAGTTTTATTATCGGATTGAACCTGATTACTATTACTTGATTAAATCAAATTGATACCTGAACAAACCTGATAATTATCTGATAAAACCTGGTTAAACCTGTATATTAGCTGATTAAGCCTGATTATTAGCTGATCAAACCTGATTATTAGCTGATCAAACCTGTTTATTAGCTGATTAAACCTGATTATTAGCTGATCAAACCTGATTATTAGCTGATCAACCCTGATTATTAGCTGATCAAACCTGATTATTAGCTGATCAACCCTGATTATTAGCTGATCAAACCTGATTATTAGCTGATCAAACCTGATTAGTAGCTGATCAAGCCTGATTATTAGCTGATCAAACCTGATTATTAGCTGATCAAACCTGCTTATTAGCTGATTAAACCTGATTACTACCTGTTTCAACCTGTTATAAAAAATACTATATTATGAGTAGAAATGTTAAACGGAAAATTATTGATGCTCAAAAAGCTATTCGTAAAAAGTTACTCGATATTAAATTGAATAGAACCGAAGAAGATGAACTGCTAAATAAAACTTATAAACCTCTAATCGAACCTTTGAAAAATTTAATAGCCACATCAGAAAAACCGCAATTACAAAATATTTCAAATATTAAACAAGAGATTCCTAAATTATCCCCATCCAAAAACGAGCAGCCACAACAGGAAAATGATGATGAAGTTATTAAAGCTGGAGCTAAACGTAAAGCAACTAATTTCATACAAAAACCTAAACCTAAGCGAGTAGATTTTTTATCACGCGAACAGGAAATTTCATATGAAGATATACCTCAAGATGATGATGCAGATGAAAATGTATTTGAAAGTGATCGACACATGTATCAAACGTTCATCGAAGATATAAACCCCCAAGCTATAGACTCTTATTTAGAAGCTTATGCTCCTCTACCGAGACAATATGTAGAAATGTTAATAACAGATGGAAAGGATGAATTGGATATACAAACGGGTATTAATATAAATCTAAATACTGATAAATGGACCATTGGAAAATCAAATGTCGAGGTCATCGGAAAAGATTTACGAATAGACGGGATTAAATACATCGGTACCCCAGGTCTTTATGAATTACTTTTCAAGAAGAAGCCTATTGGTTATAATGATAATGACAAACGCAATTATAAAGATATTTTGAAAAGAACCAATGTGCTGCGGAGAAATTACGATCCAAATTCACAGATTCAAGGAACTAAAACATATAAATATAGAAACATAATTAAACCACTTTTTGAAAAAGCCGCTCCTCGAATACATTCCTGGTCAGGTTCCTCCCCATCTGGAAGGGGGCTGTTTGATTCATCTTTGAATATTCCAAAGAATAATATACCTAGAGTACAATATCGGTACTGGGATAGCCTTGAAGAGTTAGTAGACCGTTTATGTCTTTTACACGCATCTAAGAGTGCTGGAAATACATCCCATCAGAATGAAATTGTAGCCATTGAAGAGGAATTACGAGAGGCTAATATAATAGAGTGAATCGCGTATTCATAGTTCAAAGCAATGATGAGCGTCGACAAGTTTGGGCATCATTAAACGGCTCAAACACGAGGTCCTCCTGGACCTGGATTTCTTTTTACTCGTACTGGTGATTTTAATGTTGAGAACAGAAGAATTTGTAACATAAGTGAACCGCTAGATAAGTCTGACGCTGCTACTAAAGATATTGTTGATACTTCTATTAGTAACGTTAAACAATATTTGAAAACTGTAAATGAAAAGATTGATGTTGCTATTAAAGGCTTTCGTGATGTTGATGAAACACTCACAAAGGAAGTGTCGGATTTAAAAACATTTGAAAATAAAATTAAATCAGATTTACTTAATTTAGATAATAAATTACAAACAACCATTAATATTATACCAAGCAATATTGACTCGAAACTTTTAAAAGTGCAGGAGGATATTGATCAACAATTTATTCATTCCCGTAATGAAATTGAATTATTAAAGAAACGTTTAGATGTACCACCAGCAACTACGCGCAGAGCAAGTATTAATTTAGAAGATATTCCTCATCATGGGAAGGCGTCGACCCTTAGCAACAAGCACCATTAAACAGGATGTGGTGAATGAGTTACATAAACCAGCTACAAAAAAATTTATCAGACGTAGAGTTATATTAAAAGGCATGGATGATTTATGGCAAGCAGATTTAGCCGAATTTGGTGCTTATGCTCGCGAAATTAAAGGTTATAAATTTATTTTAGTAGTGATTGATTGTTTCTCAAAATTTCTGTGGACTGTTCCGTTAAAGGATATATCTGCGGGGAGTTTAACGGATGCATTCAATAAAATTTCCCAAGAGAGTACCCGTACACCACACAATCTGCAAACTGATCAAGGTAAAGAGTTTTATAATCAACAATTTAATGCTTTAATGAAAAAGAATCATGTTAATCATTACTCAACGTACACCACCATGAAAGCATGTATGGCTGAACGGGTTATTCGAACTTATCGAGCATATAGTCTAAACGGAAAATATAATTGGTATTCTATATTGGATGAGATAACTAGAAATTACAATGCAACAAAACACTCTACAATTGGTATGAAACCTAAAGATGTGAATTTAAATAAAGAGAAACAATTACTCAAGACAGTTTATTCACATATAAAAATTGCTGATAAAGGACAATTTAAAGTAGGTGATTTTGTACGTATTAGCAAACAGAAGGCGATGTTTGCTAAAGGATATACTCCTAATTGGTCAACAGAACTGTTTAAAATTAAAAAAGTTAAAATTTCTAATCCTGTTACATATTTATTGGAGGATATTCAGGGTAGACCAATCCAAGGAGCATTCTACGAATATGAACTACAAAAGGCTAAACAGCATGATGTGTACTTGGTTGAAAAAGTGATACGTCGTAAAGGATCGAAAGTGTATGTGAAATGGCTCGGCCTCGATAATTCACAAAATAGTTAGATTGATAAAACTTATGTACTTTAAAATATGTATACACTCATTGAAAATAGTGACGACTATTATACTACCTGTAATTTTATTTTTTAAACTTGTTAATAAAATATTTTTTTATTCTACTAATTAATTAGTTTTATTTATTTCCACCTATAATCCTGAAACTGAATAAAATGGATAAGTAAAACGATACATATTGTTAAATTATTATTTTTATTATAATTAGTAAACATCATTTTGATTAATATACATATTTCTCCTAACTATCAACATATTTACAATTACTGATAAGAATATCAATATAATTACGAAAATTAGGGAATATATAAAATAATTAGGAATTCCTAACGGTATTGGTGGTATTATAGTTGTTGTTATATTGTATTCATTTCCGTCGGATAATGATGTTGGTTGTGATGATGAGCTATCTCTCGTATAATTGGATTCAACTGAAGCCTCTGAAGACTTAGAGTTTTCATCTAATCTCAGCTCGATGATATTTTCCAAGGAGTGGGTAATTTTGTTTGTAAACTTTCCCATTGGTCACTTTTGTAAAATGATCGATTTGGAAACACGTACATTAGTTTGTAGTTTATCACACCATTTTCATCACTATCATCGGTATTTGCTTGTGTTGTGCATGTAGGTGGTATGGTATCTAGCAGTAGAATCATTCGTCTCCATCTTAGCGGCCATGTATCATTTTTTTCAACATTCATACAAATATAACATTCTACAATCTCACCTGGGGTCGTGGAAAAGAACGTCTCATCGAATAACCCCACCATCAAAATATAATTTGCAATGTTGATCAACATAATGATTTTGTGCGACTACCAATGAAATGTTTTCTGCTTTTCATCAATACATTTATAACATTTGTAGCGAGGGGGTGGGGGTCCATCAATATGATCCACATCAGTTGGTAAATTGTAATGTTTGAAGCATGGGAGATAGGTGGCTATTTCTTCATCTTCTTGAAAATGTGGTGGTAGTGAATTCCACATCGAATATAGTTCTCGAGGTGTTGTATGGTTCATTAAATGTAATTTATACTGGCTACAACAGTAACAAGCACAATGCTTATTCCTTGATACAAAGTTTAGAAAAAAGTTGATAACACTTTTTAGCATCTTCATAGCTTTTTATTATTAATTTCAATCGTATTTTTTCAATGTGTCGCTCCAGTCGTGATTTTCTTTGTACTGCTGTATCGTCGTCGATGCTCTTAACCATACACTGTCGCGTTGTTTCTATGTCTTTAATTAATTTCAATTTATTATATGCTAATATTTCATAAATACATTCTATACATTCAAAGTGATGACTGGACGAAGAAAATTGTAGCATGCTTTCCAACGTTGATATGACTTCACTGTCTTTAGGTAAATTTATAAAATGTTTTAGACACTCATTGTAATAATAATTATTAAAGTTTAATGTTTGCAAACGTTCCAAGCGGCAATCGATTAATATAAATAACCCATCTAACTTGCATGCCGCCTCTCGATCCAAATCGACCTGAACTCCTCTGCTTTGTAGCGTAATATATCTGTTTCTATTCCTCTTGGGTAATGAATGAAGAGTAATGGTGCAATTATGGTAAACGGGAACTATTTCGGTATATTGTATTTCTTCCTTTTGAGCTTCTGGTAAACACCTGCAGTTGGAACACTTTCTCTTAACACCTCTCTGTCGTCTAGTCGTAAAGAATGTATTAACCTTCTGCCATTGATTTTTTAATGTGCCCCATTCAATTGGTATTAATGTTAGACTGTTTTTCGAATTGAATATTCGAACACACTGATAAAATCCTCGAACTGCGCTGAATCCAGTTGAAACTGATAATGACCTGGAGATAGAGTAACTAACTTCATTTATGAGACGATATTCACTTTTAATCTCCTCATCGAACTCTTGTAGTAAGTCATCTAAGAATGTAGGTGAACTTATACCCGAATCTGGTGCGGTTATCGTTGGAGTTGTTAAAGACATTACGTTGATATTACTAATTCAATTTGTGTGTAGTTCCCATATTTATACCCAAAAAACGAACATTCAATAAGCCAATCAAAATGCTAATTAAGTCAAGGTCAAACAAGTAATTTTAGTTACTTAGCTTCTTATAATATGAAATTGTTTACGCGACGTTTCCTTTTTATTTTCAAGAATATATTTAATTACAGGATTATCTCAATACATTTATAACTCTAATCCATAGGCAACCAAATACACAAGATATATAAATAACTGACATGTTTCCACGTGGCGCCATCTGTGGGAAAATTGAATTACAGGAATCTGTATTTTTTTGAATTTTACAGGAATCTGTTAAGCGCCATCTGTGATATAGTGGGGGGAAATTGAATTACAGGAATCTGTATTTTTTTGAATTTTTACAGGAATCTGTAAAGCGCCATCTGTGGTATAGTAGGGTAAATTGAATTACAGGAATCTATAATTTTTTGAATTTTTACAGGAATCTGTAATTTCAAGGTCGGTGGTTGTGGTGGGCCCAGAACGTGACACCTTTCCCTACTTAGTTACTAAGGCTTACATGGACGAAAAAAAAATCAGCTGTGGCGTAAAAGTTACTAAAAATCTCATTTAAAATGTCATAACCTTTAAATTAAATAAGTGACATTGATGTTGTCAACTTTGACGTTCAACATTACCAACATATATTGTTTTTGTCAAGTTGGTATCTTGTGTTGTTGAGTTACCAACATACTCAGACATAATCTCACTAATTGTGGAATTGACGTTGTTGTTGTCTAGTTTGACAAATAACATAAACAAGTCAAAAAAAAGTCCGCTGTGTAGACTGTCTTTTTCGTCAAAGTTGTTAGCCTTAGTTACTAACGTCACTTCATCATATATAGTAACCTCCTTTTATGAAGGTTGGCAATTCTTGATTTCCAATATCACTCCTCCAATTAAAGTAAGTTTGCTTTTAGACAATTAGCAACACTTAGCAAAATTATGTTACTAAAAGTTTCACCAATAAATTACTAATAACCAATAAATTACTCAATTGACGTTAATGTCAACTTAATTTTCATGTATTTCTTTATTTAAAAAATGCAGTAGGCACAGTGGTCAAGCTTATCGGCCATAAAAAATCCAAAATGGTCAAATTTCTTCAATAGAACTATCTATGATCTTAATAGATCTGAAAGAGATTTTATTATATCTATTACAGTTTTCGAGTTGTTGCTATTTGAATCTATTAGTGTCAGTTCCGGTTTGACTTAGAGGGATTCGTATGTGGTCTGGATTTCAATGGCGCTTTGGGACATGTAACCTAATAGCCTAACCTAGGTTAAACCAACATTCAGCTTTACAGCTTTATCTTATTTTTGATCTCTTGAGTCGCGCTACCGCTTGTAGTTTTTTTTTCGCTTTGCGGTATGCATCCCAACCTAATTGAGGCTAACAGACTTTGCCACTTTAGCTTATTTTAGATCAAGCTGTATGTCTGGTAGACTTTGAAAAGTTGGACAATAAAATATATTTGCAGTTTTCAATAAATATTTCCTTGTTTAAAACAATCCTGTGTCAAGGCTATCGACCACAAAGATACCCAAACGTCAATTTGTCCGTACCGTTTACATGTCCGCTTCGCGGCGGGCAACCTAATCTAACCGGGGTTAAACCAACGGTCCTTGCGACACTGTCCTGTATTAGATCGAGAGTTCGAGCTGCCGCACGTATGTTTTCTTGATTTATCTGTCCGTTTCGCGGCGGGAAACCTAATCTAACCGGGGTTAAACCAACGGTCATTGCAACACTGTCCTATATTGAATCGAGAGTTCGCGCTGCCCCGCGTATGTTGTCTTGATTTATCTGCCCGCATCGCGGCGGGCAACCTAATCTAACCGGGGTTAAACCAACGGTCCTTGAAACACTGTCCAATATTGGATCAAGAGATCGCGCTGCCGCGCGTATGTTGTCTTGATTTATCTGTCCGCTTCGCGGCGGGCAACCTAATCTAACCGAGGTTAAACCAACGGTCCTTTTTTACATTGATCTATATTGAATTGAGAGCTATGTGGTCTTGATCAGGTGAATCAAGAACAGATATATCAAGACAACATAGGCGCTGCCGCGGGTATGTGGTCTTGGTCAGAAAAAAAAAATCTGTGTCAAGGCTATCGGCCATGAAAATACCAAAATATAAATTTCAATAGAAAAATCTATAAGCTACGCCGAACTGAAGGAATTTTGAATACAACTGACCAAGTTTTCAAACTATAGTTATTTGAATGTCTGACCTAGTGTGCGACTTTGAGTTTGAGGGGCGACGAGCGCCGCCAGATAAAATATTTTGCAAAAGTAACTAAGGGATATCATAGATTGACTAATTCTCTACATATGTGTGAAATTTTATTGTTCGACGTTGTGTGAAACTTACTAAAATAATATTTTAAACAAATCCAGACATGTCAATCACAAATTTCAACCAAAAATGTACACGAAAATTTCAAAATATTCAAAAATTGCGAAAAAATGTGCGAGAAAATTGTGCGAAAAAACATTTGAGGGATTTCAATGAAACTTTGACTGAATGTGCGTATGCACCAAAGTATCAGTTGACAAAATTTGAACGATCCCACTACAATGGGGACCTCGTGAGGAATGATTTTTTCTTCAAAGCTTACTTGCAAATATCTCGTGAACGCCTTTAGCTAGAAAATTATGACCGAAATATTCGTATGTAAGATTCCGATGTCTACAAAAAAGTATTTTTTGCAAATTTTGTAAACACCTTCGGTTTAGTCGCAAAAGTAAAAAATATAAAATCCAAAAATTTATCCTAGGGGTAAACTTCTCTGAATAACCCCTTCTCTTAATTTCGTTTTTCAATTTACATTTTTTAAATGTTTGGTTTAAATGGGCTCTTCCGCCAAAACGGTTCGCTTTGGAAAAATGAAAATGAAACAACATTTTAGATGAAAATGTGCTCTATAAAATAGCGCTAAATGCATGTTTCTTAGACTCCGGAAAATTGGACAAAAATATATTTGCAAGAATTTCTTTATTAAAAAAAATCCTGTGTCAAGTCTATCGACCACAAATATGTCAATTTCAATAGAAAAATGTACAATTTAAATAAAACTTATGTAAACTATATAAAACTTAATGCGTTTGTTAAAAGAAAGTGCGCTCTATAGATCTGTGTTAAAATTATTTCATGCAAACCCAAGGAAATGAGGCATATGATTTTTCGAAGACGAAGCAGAAAAATAGACGACATTTTTAAGTTAATGCAGCATATTTCAATAGGCCTCAATGATCACTATTCGATTTTAAAAAGAAAAACAGGATAAATTTCGAGATGGCTTTTCCTTCAGCCGTCAAGTGGTAGAACTGATCGTTTTTCAACAATAACTCTTTTGTTATACACGCTAGGAAGTCGCTGAATACACCTTTAGATTCCAAATTAAATGTGTAATTTTGAACTATTCTTGTAGGAAAGTCGTAATTCTCACCGTTTGGAAAATGGATTTTAAATTACCAGATGACCCAAAAACTTACATCGTCCCCCATGTAAAATTAGCCGAATTTCTAGAATGTGCAATCAGAAATTTGTAAAACAATCGTTTTCTTTTATAAAATCAGTAAAAACTTTAATTAAACATGGCCAAGCTTACTTTTACTCAGGTAGAAGTGTAAATTTGCTAGAATATTCAATTGTTTCTTATGTAGAATTTTACAACTTTAACAAATCTGAGAAATAAAATTTTCCCGGACACCATTCACCACGGAAAGTGGAAGGAAACTTCTGTGGGGCGGAGTTGATTATGCAACCTTTGCTAGCCACTCCGAATCCTGGCAAATGAATTACATTTCAAAAAAATCCTGGTGTAAACGGTTTGCAATGGAATGATAAAATTTGCTCCGCTGGTTGAGGAAAGTTTATTCTATCGATTCATGCTAGAAGAATTTATTAGAAATGTAGGGAAATGAAAAACGTAAATGTTTGAAAATCATGTAAACAGTTGGAGGGAGAATTCAAACGTCGGCCACGTCTGGACCGTCAGCCGCAGAAAAATCATGCAACTTATTTTAATAGAACTGGATGACTTGTAAATGACTGTTCTTTCCGCAGTGAAATGGTAAAACTGACAGTTTTTCGCCAATAACTCTGTTGCTATACATCCGAGGAAGACGCGTGTTGTACCGTTGGAATCTAAATTCAATTTAAAAGCTCCAATTATTTAAAATAAAACTCGTAAATATTTCGGTTTATGAAATAAATTTTAGAATTCAAATGTGAACGGAAGTAACTGTTTCTGATGTAAAATGGTCTGCATTTTAAGAATCTGCTAAAAGAAAAGTGTCAAATCTTTGTTTTCTTGTAGAAATTTGTAAAAAAATGTTGTAGCTATGTGTTTCTAATCAAGAGCCAGAGTCGCCGAAATCTGCAATTTAGAGATTTCAAGATATCTCTTTGAATTTGATTTGAATTTCAACCTAACAATGAGCGAAAAATCAGAATTTTGAATTAAATTCTTTTTTTTAATTTTATCTTCTCACAAGCACACACATAATCATAAACGGATAAACTTCAACAATGACATTTGCACATAACCTGTGCGAAAATAGTGTCAAAATGCTATAAAATGCAATCAGCTATAAGTGTAAATTGGCGATTGCGGCAAGCAATGGTCGTAGTTTTTTTGACCTGGAGCGCGAATCCGTTGATGGATTTGAGAAATTCAAATGCTATACTGTTCGCCTTTTCACCGGGCATGCACGTGTCGTACTGGAAATGTAAATTTTCTTTTTCACGTTTCCTTTTGAAGAGGTGAAAAAAAGTGACTTTGCGAATTAAGGCCTGCGGAACGTCCCCGGAGGTGTAATGCGCCGAGAGAGGTGTCGTTCAAAAGTAGAGGTGTCGTTGAAAAATTAGTTTCGAATTTGGACGGGCGTCGAGACCCCCAAATACGATCGAGCGGTGCGTCGTTCCTATCGCCTTATAGACCTTTTCGTTTTCTATTTAGAAACTGCCACCGCAAAGCCCTGCTATTTTATTTAGCGAATCCTGTAGGATTCTCGCGTACGTCTGCAAAACATGGTTTTTCGGACGTCCCGGCGCCATCCGGCGCGCAATCGCAAGTAAACTTCAAAACAAACTAAAAGGCACTATTCCGAATCGATTGGTGCCGGTCCGGTCCCGATCCGACTGTTGGGTATCGTAGGAGAGGGATCCCCAAAAATTATTTTGATTTTTGTGTTAAAATTGACCCAGAGCGGAACAGGATGCCGCAGGTCGATTCTTCCACCGCCGGTTGCGGGTAAACATCTCGCATCGAACGAACCGGTTTGTAGACACGGCACTCTTCAATCAAGAGAACGGCGTCCACAGATGTAATGGAAAAAAACGTTTTTTTTTTCTCTTACATTTTCCGCCGCACCGGGTGAACCGACGGTCGCGTACTTTTCCGCATGACGTCAAAAAACGTGAAATCGGCGCCGCAAGAGGACGCAGTAAAAAAATCGAGTCGCTGACCAAAATTGCTCCTCAAAGGTGCTAGAAACGATCTCCTGTTTTTGGCACCTGGAGGACGCCGTGTGGGACTTGCGAGCGGCAGACAGACACGGGTCGAAGGCCCGTTCAGTTTTACAACAGAAAATGATAATTTCCCGTTTCGACGCGCAAGAGGAACGGATTTTTTGAAAAAAAAAGTGAAAAATTTAAAATGCACCTACAGCCGCCCCCTGCAGGGCCGGAACTTTGGAAAGCTCGTCTAAAAAAACCTAATTTTTTGTCCAATTTACCGGAAAAAATTCAAGACGTAAACCGCATTTTTACACAATTTTTCTTAATTTTCAAAAAAATTTCATTTTTTGACCCCTTTTGAGTTCAGTTAGTATATTTCAACAATATATATACGCTGCACATATTTGATACTAAAAATATAAAAAAATAATATATATATATATATATATATATATATATATATATATATATATATATATATATATATATATATATATATATATATATATATATATATATATATATATATATATATATATGAGTAGGGAAAGATGATGCGTTCTAGACCCTCCTCCTCCTCAAACCTCCTCTGACCTTGAACCGTAACCTAACCTTGACCTTGACCCCTAACCTGACCTTGACCTTGGAACTTCCGGTTTCGACTTCCGGTTTTGACTTCCGGTTTCCGGTTTCGACTTCCGGTTTTGACTTCCGGCCGCCATTTTCGGAACTTCCAGATGCGCGGGAAAATTCAAAATATAGCCGCGGGGCGGGGAAATTCAAAATTAGATCCTGTTGAGACAAATGAGATGTGTAGATGTGGAGACTAGATACATGGGGCTAGATACATGAGACTAGTTAGAAAGAGACTAGAGAAACTGAACTAGAATATATAAGGGATTGTTTAATTCAACTAAAATATATGTAAAATTTCTTAAACTTGTTTGTGATTTAGATCGTATTAATTATTCAATATAAATAAAAAAGTATTTCAGCAATTAGGTTTAATTTTGAGTGAGAAATGGAATATATTGTTTCTTTTTCAGTTTACGTAATCAGTTTAGTATTTACGATAGAAAATGTTTATGTAACCACACGTCTAGATAGGACCGAAAGTCTAGCACTGATAACAATCCTGTCTCAACCTGTCTGAACCGAAACTACTACATAGACCGGATGTTTGGTAGCAATAACAACTTCCTGTTATTGTTAAGTTTGTTTGTGGTTAATTTAATAAACACGATAAACATGTTTTTGATTTATCGGTTAGATGCAACTAGTCGTCTAGCGCTGCAAACAATTTCTCTTCTCAACTTGTCTGGATCACGTGCTACATACGAAGCATTTTGATTGGCTCATTCAAAATCCGTTTGGGTATAAATATGAGACAAAATACTAATAATGAATTAGTTATATCAACACAATGTCAGTATCAACAGCACCCATGTCAGATTCGGGCATAAGTTCACCTACTTTCTCGGATGACTTACTACAAGATTTCAATGAAGAAATTAAAAGCGAATGTCGGCTCATAAACGAAGTTAGCTACCCAATATCCAAGACATTATCAGCTTCAACTGAATTCAGCGCGGTTAGAGGCTATTACCCCTGTGTTCGTATATTCAACTCCCAAAGAAGTTCCACATTAATTCCAATCGAATGGTTCGCATTAAAAATTGAATGGCATAAGGTTGAACGTTCTTTTCAACATCAGCGATTAAACCTCAAAGAGGAGTTAAAAGGAAGTACCCCAACTGTAACCCTTTGCTAGAAACTCAAAAGTCGGAAATATCATATACCGAAATAGTACCCGCTTGCGATAACTTCACCATAACTTTTCACCCATCAGCTAAACGGAATAGAAGCAGATATATCACATTACAAAGCAGAGGGGTTCAATTCGATCTAGATCAAAAGGCAGTATGCAAGTTAGATGGTTTATTTAAATTAATTGATTATCGTTTGGAACGTTTGAAAACATTAAACTTTGCCGATTATTACAACGAGTGGCTGCTGCATTTTATAAACCTACCAAAAGATTGTGACATCGCATCAACGCTTGAAAACCTGCTACAAACATATTCAGCTAGCCAGCAGTTTGAAAGCGTAGAATATATGTATGAGATATTGGAGTACAACAAATGTAAATTATTTAAAGATATAGAATCAATCCAACAGTGTAATGGTTAAGATCACCGACGATGCAGTAGAACGGTTAGTACAAAGTAAAGCACGATTGGAACAACACATTAAAAAAATTCAACGATTAAAATTAGCAATTAAAAGATATCAAGATGTTAAAAAGTACTATCAACTTTTTTCTAGACTGTGTATCAATGAATAGGTGTTGTGCTTGCTATAATCAGTATAAATTACATTCAATGACACATATAAGACCCAGGGAACTACAGTCGATGTGGGATACGCTTCCACCACATTTTCAAGAAGATGAAGATATAGCCGCCTGCCTACCATGTTACAAACATTACAATCTACCAACTGATGTAGATCATATTGATGGACCCCCACCACCCCGATATAAATGTTATAAATGTATTGATGAAAAAAGATTTTATAATCTACAATGATTTTTTACTAATTATAATAAAAATAATAATTTAACAATGTATATTGTTTTTCTTAACCATTTTATTCAGTTTCAGGATTACGGGTAAAAATAAAACCAAGTTATTAGTAGAATAAAAATACTTATTTATTAACATTCATAAGCAGAATAATCACTATTTTACAATAAGTACATATTTTTTAAAGTACATTAGTTTCATCAATCCAGCTATTCTGCGAATCATCGAACCCAAGCCATTTCACATACACCTTCGACCCTTTTCGACTCAGCACTTTTTCAACCAAGTAGACATCATGATGTCTAGCCTTCTGCAGCTCATACTCGTAGAATGCCCCTTGGATTGGTCTACCCTGAATATCCTCCAATAAATATGTAACAGGGTTAGAAATTTTAACTTTTAGAATTTTAAACAGCTCCGTCGACCAATTAGGAGTATATCCTTTAGCAAATACAGTCTTTTGTTTGCTAATACGTACAAAATCACCCACTCGAAATCGTCCTCTGCCGGCAATTTTGATATGTGAATAAACTGTTTCGAGTATTTGCTTCTTTCTCTTTATTTAAATTTACATCTTTAGGTTTCATACCAATCGTAGAGTGATTTGTTGCATTGTAATCTCTAGTTATCTCATCCAATATAGAGTACCAATCATATTTTTCATTTAGACTGAATGCTCGATATAATTTCTCTTTTAAAGTGCGAATAACCCGTTCAGCCATACATGCTTCATGATGGTATACGTTGAGTAATGATTAACATGTTTCTTTTTCATTAACACATTAAATTGTCGGTTATAAAACTCTTTACCTTGATCTGTTTGTAGATTGCGCGGTGAACGATTACTCTCTTGGAAAATTTTCTTGAATGCATCTGTTAAACTTACTGCAGATTTATCCTTTAACGGAACAGCCCACAGAAATTTTGAGAAACAATCAATCACCACCAAAATAAATTTATAACCTCTATTTTCATGAGCATAAGGACCGAATTCAGCTAAATCTGCCTGCCATAAATCATCTATACCTTTTAATATAACTCTACGTCTATTAAATTTTTTTCTAGCAGGTTTATGTAATTCATTCACCACATCTTGTTTAACGGACTTCGTAGAAAGAGGTTGACGTCGTCTCATGGTATTTAGTCTTTTGCAGCTCATATTCGTAGACGCCTCTTAGATTAGTCTAATCATCTCCCATATACCCATTTAAAATATCTTCCAAGGAATATATCGAACTTTTATCAGCACGACTAATCGACCCACTTGCACTAGGAATGACTGGAGGGTTAACACTTGGGATGTCTAAGTGCTTCTTTAAAAACCCAATCTCATTGTTGATTAATTTTTGCTGAATCTCAGTATCTGTTTTAAACTGTTTAATAACACCAAAAGAAGTATCAACAAAATCTTTAGTAGCGGTGTCTGACTTATCCTGAGGTTCACTTATGTTGCAAATTCTTTTATTCTCAACATTAAAATCACCGGTGCGGGTAAAAAGAAATCCTGGTTCAGGAGGGCCCCGTGTTTGACCGCTTTTACGATTTGAATGACGTCCGAACTTATCGATGCTCATCATTGATGTGAGCTATGAATACAGAATTCATTCTATTATATTCGCTTCTCGTAATTCCTCCTCGATAGCCACAATTTCATTCTGATGAGATGTATTTCCAGCCTTCTTAGAAGCATGTAAAAGACATAAACGATCTATTAACTCTTCAAGACTATCCCATTATCGATATTGCACTCTTGCTATATTATTAGGAATATGTAAAGATGAATCGAATAGACCTCTTCCGGATGATGAGGAGAAGTCTGATTCAACATGTCTGCGAGCATCGGGTTCTTCAAAAAGCTGTTTAATTATGTTTCTATATTTATGCGTCCTAGTTCCTTGAATCTGCGAATTTGGATCATAATTTCTCCGCAGCACGTTAGTTCTCTCCAAAATATCTTTATAATTGAGCTTATCATCATCATTATAACCAACGGGCTTCTTCTTGAAAAGTAATTCATAGAGACCAGGAGTACCAATATATTTGATTCCTTCTATTTTTAAATCATCCCCGATAACCTCTACATCCGATTTTCCAATGATCCATTTATCAGTTTTCGGATTGAAATGAATACCTAATTGCGTATCAAATTCATCATCTGTATCTTTTATTAGCATCCCCACATATCGTCTCGGTAAAGAACCCATAGTTTCAAGGTCTTCGATCGAGGTTTCACATGTATTTGAACTGTTAAATACATCTTCATCGTCACGGAGTAGATTGTCATATGAAATTTCTTGATTGCATGCTCGCTTAGGTTTTTGTATGAAATTAGTTGCTTTACGTTTAGCTCCAGCTTTAAAAACTTCAACATCACTGTCTTGTTCGTTTTTGGATGGAGATAATTTAGGAATCTTAGAGGGGTAACCCCCTTACTTATAACTTCTAACAACATTTTGTTGTGATTTGTCTATTAAATTCTTCAAAGGTTCGATTAGTGGTTTATAAGTTTTATTTAATAATTCATCTTCTTCGACTCTATTCAGTTTCATAGCTAACAACTTTTTACGAATAGATCTTTGAACATCAATAAGTCTATGTTGAACATTTCTACCCATCATACCGTATTTTCTACAACAGCTTTCAAACAACTTTCAATCAGCTTTAAACAGCTTTCAATCAGCTTTAAACAGCTTTCAATCAGCTTTCAATCAGCTTTAAACAGCTTTCAATCAGCTTCAAACAGCTTTCAATCAGCTTTAAACAGCTTTCAATCAGTTTTAAACAGCTTTCAATCAGCTTTAAACATCCTCTCACCCCAACAGTCTCGATGTATACTGACTAACATGATCTATTTATCCATTATTATATACTGATCTAAATATTTACGATATCTCCCCTTATCAATGTCACAATCTTTATCCACCGTTATAAACCCATAGGGCTCTGTCCAACATTCTGAACACATTTCCTTGAATTTATCGAAACTCATATCACTGCTTATATGATCGTTGTAAACATGTTTGAGGTTTAAATAATCTTGTTTGAAGAGTATTATAAAATTAGCATTATCACGTATTAGATGTTTAGGGATACGAGTATATGTTTGACACAGATAGAAAGAATCTATATTATTATGTCGCCCCATGCTGAAATATTCTCGAATCACATCCTGCTTATCGCAAGCAACATCATCGAATTTGATAATTGAATTAGGTTTTGCAGCACTGGGTTTCATAATATCTACATTCTCTTTGAATGGGAAATATCCAACACCCTTGAGCGGTTTTAAAACTTTTTCAAGAAACTGATATTTCGGCTGGTATAGTGATTTTGAATAAACATATACGTTTTTAAACTTTACTCCGTTCTCATCAAACAGTAAACTCAACATTACGTTGCATTTACCACAGTTTGATGGGCCGCAAATTAAACATCTCAGCGTATTCGGAAGCAAAATCCCATGACGTCTCTCTTTTGTTAGTGACATACCTTCACCAACACATGAATCAAGATTCATAATTGTTAGAGATAGTTCCTTTTTAACGACCCGCATGATACTAAAATATACAGCACACAACAGCTATATATAAACCCGATACATCGTGTAAACATTCATTGCAATATGTACGCTGGAAGAGGCATCATCAATTCACTCATCAACAAGCTCCCGTTCGAGGCACACATACCTGGAGGTTATCAGTATTGTGGTCCAGGTACTAAGTTGGAAAAACGTTTAGCTAGAGGTGACACTAGTATTAACTCCTTAGACAGTGCGTGCAAAGAACACGACATTGCATATTCACAAAGTAACATTCAGGCGGATCGACATAGAGCTGATAAAGTTCTTCAAAAAGCTGCTTGGAAAAGAGTAAAAGCAAAAGACGCGAGGTTTGGTGAAAAAGCACTCGGAATGGGTATTAATAATAAAACAAAAAAGAAAATTGCGTTAAATAGTGGAGTTGTATCAAAAGCGCGCAAAGCAATGAAAAGGTTTAAGAATCTGGATGAGAGAGAGGGTGGTAAAATTGCCCTAGCAGCTGCTAGACTTGCGGTTAAAGAGACAGGAGGTCGCAGAAAAATTCGGACTCCTCGTATAATTCCCATACCGAAACATGGTGGGATGCTACCGCTGATACCGCTATTTGCAGGGCTAAGTGCGCTTGATTCGCTAGCAGGTGGCGCTGCAGGAATTTCAAAAGCAGTAAACGCTTCCAAAGATGCTAGAAATAAATTAGCTGAATCAGAGCGGCATAACAAGACAATGGAAGCAATGGCATTACGTGGACGTGGACTATATCTCAAACCATATCGAAAAGGTTTGGGTTTGTATCTAAAGCAGGCTTCAAAAAACTACTAAGTAAGCTACCTCGACGCCCGCTCACCGACTCTGACATTCAAAACTATGCTGCACGAGGGCACATTAAGCATTTTCGTGGTGTGTTTATGCGCGACTCTCTCCCATCAGCAAAACCTTTGTGTAACGAATGTGCGGTAATAAATTTAGATTCTGCTAAAGGGTCGGGCACGCATTGGGTTGCATATAAAAAACGAGGAAATTTAGTTACATACTTTGACAGCTTTGGTGACTTGCAACAAAGCTGTTAAAATATTTTCGAGGTAGCGAGATAGTGTATAACCATGATAGATATCAGAAATTTAATACCTACAACTGTGGACGTTTATGTCTGCAATTTCTAACGGAATAAAACTGATAGCAACTTTATAAATCCATCAGTCATGTCTCAGACCTTCACGCTGCAAAGTACTACGAATGTGCTCTCTGTGAATTATTATCCGTCGATAGAATTAGACCCTGACACATTATATTGCTTAGGACTCATCGGATTTCATACATACAATACTATTCCGAATATTGAAGAAGATTGCAATAATCTATTTGAGTACGCAGGCGGAAAGCAAATTAAAATACCAGCTGGTATCGTATCAATCGTATGAGATAACAGATATTGAACTCTTTCTGCAAAATCAGCTGGTCGGCGGAACCTACGTTCAGAAGATCAGACGAGATAAGGAGTTGTCGATAACACCCAACAATAATACGCTAAAGTGTGAAATAAAGAGTAAATACGATATTGATTTCACTGCTAGTCGTTCAATAGGGAGATTGTTAGGCTTTTCTGCAAGAAAGTTGGCAGCCAATCAATTACACGAGTCGGATTTACCAGTTGAAATTATAAAAGTGAATAGTATTCGAGTTGAGTGTAATATTGTGCAAGGTGTTTACTACAATAACACGCTATCTATATTCATATCTAACATCACATTTATATCTAACATCACATACTATATTTGAATTTTCACCTAATGTCGACCCCGGTTTTGCAATAAATATTGAACCACGAAATATTATTTACCTACCAATAAAAGCACGAGCGATAGATAACATTACCTTAACAATTCTCGATCAAGACGGTAACCCCGTGAATTTTAGGGGTGAAAATACTAGTACGTTTAGAGCTGAAGAGTATTAAGTGAGAGAGAGAGAGGGAGAGAGAGAGAGAGAGATGGGGATTAATTTTCACGGAAATCGTATAAAAGCAGCTGTCTCGATCGATTCTACCACTCGACATTTAGATCTCAAAGAGTTCACATCTATATTAAAAAATAAACTATTATCTCTTGGATATAAGTTAAAGCAACAGTATGGATAAAATAAATATATTCTCCAAAGTTCGCTACGAGGAGAGTATTGCAAAGAGTGAATTTCACACATACCACCCTCTGGCTCAAAACTATCGAAACAATGATGAGATTCGTATAATGATACAGCACCAAGACATTTACACTTGTCCGAGTGAAAGTTATATTTATGTGAGCTGAACCGTTAAATTTCCAACACTCACCCCACCTACAACTGTACGCAACTTTGAGTTTGTGAAAAATGCATATACGTTTTTATTTGATGAAATTCGCTATGAATTGAATGGAGTTGAAGTAGATAAGAATCGACATGTAGGAATTACAAGCACGATGAAAGGATTACTCTCCAACACCAAGCGAGACCAACATATACTCGATCTTTGCGGTTGGGCTGAAAATGCTGCAAATGTTACATACTTTGATGAGAACAAAAGGTTCTATGCTCTAATTCCATTGAAATATTTATTGGGTTTTGCCGAGGATTATACAAAAGTATTAATTAATGTGAAACAGGAATTAATTCTACTGCGAGCTAGAAGTGACGTAAACTGCTACAAGAGAGATGCAAATATAACTCTCAATATCGATAGAATTTACTGGCGAATTCCCCATCTTCAACTCAGCGACGAAGCTCGATTGAATGTATTGGACAAACTCAAAGAAGATAAACCGATATTAATACCATTCCGTAAGTGGGAGTTGCATGAACTACCCGCTTTAAAAAATACCGATAGAGATATCTGGTCTGTGAAAACATCTACAGCTCTGGAGAAGCCTCGATATGTTATAATTGAGCTGCAAGAGGGGCGAAGGGATACCCATGTAAAAGACGCATCCAAATTTGATAATGCATCGCTGCGAAATATAAAAATCCATCTAAACTCGAATTAATATCCGTATGATAACTTAAATCTTAATATGAATAGGGTGATTATGCACAACTCTATTACATGTATGCCACTTTCCAAAACAGTTACTATGGCAATGGCATAAACGAACCAATATTTAATATGATTCAATTCAAAGATCATGTTCTTTTTGTGTTTGATGTATCTAAACAAAATGAAAGTATTAAATCATCTACTATTGATTTAAAAATTGAATTATAAACTACGCAAGCATTCAAATCAAACACTCGAGCCTATTGCCTTATTTTGTGTGTTGCTGTCGTTGAATATACTCCATTGTCAGGGATAGTTCGAAAATTAATTTAAAACTCGTGATGAAGAAAGTGTATCATTTTTAACAAACTCTGATGGTGTAGATATTGTTGAAATTTTTATTATTAAATCTCAGTGTGAATCTAGAAGCGGTATCGAGTGGTTGAGGGAAGCTGTAAATCGAGAACGTTTTCGTAGAAGAATCAATCATTTGGAGAAGTTGCTGGGACCAATACTGAGAAAGAAGCATATCGTCCATATGACTAGACGATTTATAATCGATGTTCAAGGATTCAGTGTGACTGGAAAATTTACACCGAAAGAACTTTCAATCAAATCATTCGATGTAGATAATGTAGATACCTACCTATTCAAACCATCAACACCTTTCAGATCTCTTAACACAGCAGATAAGAAACAAGTTCAATGGTTGGAAAATTACTATCACGGTCTTAAATACAGTGCTGGAAATTTATCGCCAAATCTGTTTCAAAATATTTTCAAGTTTCACATTCGGCATTCAGATAGTTTTAATATTATTTTTGTAAAAGGGTATTCGAGGAAGTTACTATTAGATTCTATTTTCAATTCCTACTTACATTGTAATGAATATAGTGTTATAAATTTAGAAGATGATGAATTTTACGATTGCCCCAATTTAATTAAAATGAGGCATACCTGCTTGAACCATATTAACAATTACTCTATATATTGTACAAGAAATGTTGAATGTTTATATAAGTATTTAAATGTATTGATGTGAATTTAAATGTATTATTATTAAAATTTAATAAACCCATAAATTCTATGTAGAGTTTTCATTATTTTACAACCTTATCACTATCCTTGAGAAGTAATATTTCTTATCTATTATTCACAGCTGTTCCGACGCGCATATCTTCCTAGAGATTAGTTCATAATAGGAGATTGCGGTTGAGAATATTATATTTCATCATCAATTCCCCGTGTTTAGAAAGAGGTAGGAAAACGTAGAAAGAGGTTGACATTATGAAAATAGAAATATGTTTTTATATAGGCATTTATTAAAAGGAAAAAATATGTAAACAATTACAATAAAAGAATATATAGATATTATTACAGTTTTGTATAATTAATAACAAAATAAAAGAAATATATATTAATAAAATATATAATTTAACAGTTTAAACACATCAGTTGATACCTTTAAGATTTATTATTATATTCTCTCTCCCACATCAAATCATTCACCATATATCCATTTAAAATATATTTCAAGGAATATACCGGGCCTGCAAAAACACTATAGAAAATCGGCTCACCTACATCTTCTGGCATATAATAATATTCTGGATAAGCAGTCTTATTTTCTATTAAATAATAAAGCTCATCGTAATCCTCTCTATATATATAGTAAACAATTTTTGTTGAGTATAACAGATACAGTAATTTATTTTCTCCCCAGCATCCGATATAGCGAATTGGATTGTCACCAGGTTCAAACAATAATTCTGCGTTGTCTGTAAACACTATAGATATATCTATATTTGGAAAAACTGCTTCTTCGTGATAATCCACTATATATTTAAACACCTCTTCTGCGTCTTTACTAATATTTTCATTAGCCTCAACTTTATAGTAGTTATAATTATGGTGTATACCGACTTCTATTTTAACCATCTTAATGTAAACTATTTTAACAACTAACGATGAATTTAGAGCTTAATGTTGACTTGTCACGACGGGTCTGGTTACAAACTAATTATGAATTTAGAGTTTGGGTTTATAATTATCAATGCTCCGAACATTCTCGAAACCCTAAACAAAAAACCCGAACATTCTCGAGGCCTGTATTAGTAAAATTATTTCAATATATTTTTAAAATCTTACATCTCTATTCTTCATGTTTTCTCCTTGTCACACATTGAAAATATTCTGTTGTTAAAAATAATGAATTGATAAGACTACGTTTGTTATTTCCTGTGTATCGAGTTATTTTCTTATCAATAATACATTTCTCTATCGTTAAGGTTGAAAACTTAGATAGCATAATGAAAGTAAAAATATAAACATTATTAACAATTCTAAGAAAAATATGCATTATTTAAAATAGCAAGAATAAATATATAAACATTTATACATTATTAATAGTTACAATACAAAAATTTACATTATCTACAATACAAAAATATACATTATGAAT
The DNA here is from genome assembly GCA_944588485.1 of Phosphuga atrata. Taxonomy (NCBI): domain Eukaryota; kingdom Metazoa; phylum Arthropoda; class Insecta; order Coleoptera; family Silphidae; genus Phosphuga; species Phosphuga atrata. Next base: position 43,328,700 of record OX155892.1, on the reverse strand, counting down.
GAATTTATTTGGTTGAAGGTGAATAATAAACATTTAAATATACGGAAAATTACTTTATGGGGTAAATTGAAAATTACTTTATGCGATAAGCGTATGCCCATAAGCTAAAGTACTGCGACCATCTGAACAGATGAATCTCGTATCGTCATTACTACTTAGCGCGATTTTATTCTGCTGAACTGTGAAGATGGTGTGTTTGTAGCTTCTAAAAATATTCTTTTGCTGATATACAACTTCGCCACTAAACATACATTGTTTATAATCGGCCCCAGTGATATCTTTATCCACTACGCACTTCTTAACTCCTTTAGCCTTTTTGAGCCAATTCGCTTTATCCTCCTCCGTGCAATACGCGTACATTTTCGGTCTCAACGCAATAAATTCATTCATAATCCTACCCCCTAACTCATCCTTCATTAACCCTAAAATGGCTTTATTTTTCAGTGGTATATTGAAAACGTTATCAGGTCTAAAATTGCTGGTATCAAATTTTTCAATGTCCTCCTTGATATCTATATAAATATCATCAGTTTCGATTAATAAAATGAGACTATCGGTGTCGCAGTAGCATAGAGCAACTTTTTCACCATACTTGGGTTTCAGAAAATCGTAAAGAACTCATACATTAATAATTTCGACACATCCAAAACGGCAAACCCCACATAAATCGGTTTGTTATAGCAAACTTTTAACTTGTTAAACTGGATCGCAACTAAATTTTCCGTAAACGTGGAAATACTTCTCATGTTCGGTTTAGCGAGAAGTGTTTCCGCGCCAGGTTTACGACCAATATCATTCCAATGATTAACAAGTTTTACATCCACTCGTTTATTCACATTCTCCATGGTTTTGCCGAATACACTGTTGTTCATTAATTTAAAAAAGTCTTTTTCGAAATCATTTTTAGCTGTCTGTCGTAAAGTAGTGTTTAGGTCGATATATTGTTTTAGCCAATCAGATTGTTTAAATTTTATAATTCTATGAATTTTCAGTCCGTGATTTATTGCCTGCTTTAAAGTTCTGTAGTGAGTAATATATTTTTCTTTGTTGTTTAAATTTGGAATAAGTTTTCTGTTATTAAATTTTGAATTTGGTGGAATCATGCTTTCAACGAGGAATGGTAAATCATTATGTGAGGCCTGTAGCGATTCAGGATACTCGATGTCTGCTTCGATAAAATAGCCAATAGGTGAATCATCACTCATTTTCATCACGTCAAAGTCTAAAATTTCAATCTCCGTCAACCATTTAAACTCACCGTAAGGCATTAGTTGAGAAAGTGCCCAGCCATATAAATTATTCGCATCCCAGTACGCTAAATATGTACTGGGATGGTTCGAATTATATTCAGATAAGTATTTATTATTCGCCTTAGCGTATCTCAGCGAGGCTTGGCAAATGCCCCCTCTAATGCCTTTGGAGACGAAATGGTGCATGTCTATGTCCGTGAAAAGTTCCAAATTTATGTCAGTCATTTTCAGCATTGCATCCCAGCTCAGTCCGGGGGCCGTATAATAATGGGCCGGATCAAGCTGATATGTCGTGATGCATACGTTTCTAAATTGTTCGAAAATATCTGTCAATAGCAATACGTCAGTCTTTAAATATAGGTCAGAGTAATCTTTTAAATTTTGACAGTTAAATGTAGTCCAAACAGTCTGAGCAAAATTATATTCTTTGTCGGTTATGACATAGTTATTTAATGAATCGTTAAAGCAGTCCTTGTGTGGTAAAGATGTTTCAGTCAGCCTATCAAATGAGTCCATGTGTTTGAATGGGAAAACACCTTTCTGCCTTAATAATACAAAATGTTCATTGTTGGGGAAAAATTTTCGAACCTCTATGCATTGATCATCGCTCAAATTTTTCGCTAGTTTCCCCAGAGAACTAGCCATAAATCTTAATGAGTCTATAAATCTCAATTTCAAATAAATTTTATTTTCTACCCCTTTTCTATCTACATATTCCCCGACCGGTAGATTTTTGGTGATAGATATATATTTTTCCTTATTTTGTGGAATAATGTCAATATTCTCCTCGTCGGAGCCAAATTCTTTAATAAACAAATGAACATCATAATTTGACATGTTATGGAAAAATACAGGAATCATTTTAGGAATTTTATAATTCAAATTACAGTTTGAGTGGGCGGCTCCCCGAAATTTGCCCGTTAAATGATCGTGATCGGCGACTTTGTCTGTTACTTGTAATAATTTATTACATATATGACAAGAAGTGGCCGTATCGTATGTATTTCGCTCAAGTGCAGTTAATTTAACCATCGGAAGTACAACGCTTAAATGTTTCCTGTATAATTCCTTAACATCTGCATAGAGGTTTTCGCAAAACAACTTTGGACAATCTTCTCCGGTATAAGTGAAAAATTTACTTAATGAATCATCAAATGAACATTTTATATTATAGGCGATACTGTACGGTACGTGAATATGTGTTTGATTTGTATAGCTATTGTCAGGGTTCGGTGAGCATGTATTTATTGGCTTTAATAATGATTCAAAATCTGCGTATACAACAAAGGGTATACGCATTTTTCTATCGAAATTTTGAAATTTTAATACATTCCCCGGCATCATATTACCTCTCTTATCTTTTATAAGGTCTTCTGTCGGCATAATAGTGTATATCGTGTTACAGTCATTCAATTGATGTTGTTTAAAAGTCGTTTCTGTTGAGAGGAAGGTTAAGCAGCTATCACATAGATATTTCTTCTCACAATGTGATGAGATCTGACTTCTTACGAGTCGTGAAATATCTTTAATATATACATAATGGCCCTTAACCCCTTCCTCTAAATATAATAAATTTACATGTCTTTCCCTAATCTCTGTTGTGTGATAAATTGGTCCTACTACGTCATGTAGTTTAGATTTGAAATTAAATTCAAAACCGTAAACGTTAATGCTAATATTGTTTGTCTGTTCGAATTTTGAAATGTCTTTAATTTTAAGCGGAAACCCTAGTCTGTCGTATTTTAATATCGAAGAAAAGTGAGGATATGATGCCGGGCGTTCTGTGTTAATATCTACAGGGTGTAACGCGGATATAATACTACATAAAAAGCAAAACTCGTCTTCATTTTGAACATTGATGCATGCTCGTTTATCCCTAATTTCTTTCGGTAGTTCAATAAATGACGACCCACGTATTGGTTTATATTTATTGATATTAATTTCTAAATGGGAAATCTCCCTTAATGACCAACCCGAACCTTTCTCCTGAAACTCGCTACATTTGGTTTTAATTTTGGCACCCATATCAAATTAAATTTCGGAAAACTTGCTCATGCTAGTGGTTAATTCGCGATACTTTGTATTGAATGACTTTAATTCGCCCGCGGGATTTTTTTCATTTATATAAATACCAAAGAGTTCAATATTAAATTTTACCCCTGAATTATACGACGTGATAACGTTTTCAATCACGCTACCAACAGTGCCCCTCGAATTGATTATAAAGCTATCTATATCTAGCCCTGACCCATTAATTCTGTATGTTGCGACCCTTTTCTTAAAACTGCTAGAAATTTCAGTGATACCTTTCGATATGGTTAAGTTGCCACCTGGAGATGCTGTTGTGAGCGCAGATGTCCAGCGTACTTGGCTCTGGTTGGTGATGGGGTTGGTGGGCACATTTTCATCTTCTTCGAGGCGGAGGGTAGATCGTCGGTCTCTAGGGATCTCTTGGAGGTGGAGGTTGAATCGGTAGCATCTAAGGGTCTCTTCGAGGTGGATGGCGTGTCAATGTTATGCGATAGCTTCTTGTGACGTTTTAAGTTGTCCAATCTTGTAAATTGGTCATCGCAAACGTCACATTTGAGGGTAATTTTAGCCTCTATAAATTAAATTAGCTTGTGAATTGGTTATTTATAATATATTTTTAGACTTACCACAGGTTTTCAGATGTCTTGAGAGATTATCTCTTTTTCCGAACACTTTCACACATTTAGTACAGGAGAACATTTTTAAGTTGGCGACTTGTCGTAACGAGGTTTACTTAAGAACTGATAGAATGAGAGAGTTCGCTGCTTATATACACGCTAGATGTTTCACGTCATTGTGTTTATTAAATAAAAACGAATAACAGGGAATTGATTAGACCGCACTTAATATTTTATTATTTTCTTAGCTCGCGCACCGCTGATAAGAAATTGGAATGTCTGGCAAACATCCTGTTGCATCTTATCGCAGAGTCAGGGGGGGGCAGTTGATTGAAATAAACACAAATACGAAAAACAAAACGAAGAAATTGATTACACTGGCATGCATAAACATCCGGCTATTCTTAACCGAATACTGAAACTTTATTTAAATTAAAATCTTATTACGTTTATAAAATTAAACACGGGATAATTTCAAGAAATTAATTAGACCGCGCTTCTTAATTTATTTGTTTCACATATGTTTTCAGACAGGTCGAGACAGGTTGAAACAGGTTGAAACAGGATTGTTATCAGTGTTAGACGCTCGGTCCTATCTAGACGTGTGGTTACATAAACATTTTCTATCGTGGAAGTTGCAATAAAAATTATTGGATGTTATTTCATTCTCATACATTTAAAAGCTTCAAATACTAAACTAATTACGTAAACTGAAAAAGAAACAATATATTCCATTTCTCACTCAAAATTAAACCTAATTGCTGATTTGCTGAAATACTTTTTTATTTATATTAAATAATTAATACGATCTAAATCACAGACAAGTTTAAGAAATTTTACATATATTTTAGTTGAATTAAACAATCCCTTATATATTCTAGTTCAGTCTCTCTAGTCTCTTTCTAACTAGTCTCATGTATCCAGCCTCATCTATCTAGCTCCATGTATCTAGCCTCCATGTATCTAATCCTGTCTATCTAGTCTCATGTATCTAGCCCCGTCTGTCTAGTCTCATGTATTTAGCTTCGTCTGTCTGGCTCCATGTATCTAGTTTCATGTATCTAGTCTCATGTATTTAGCCCCGTCTATCTAGTCTCATCTATTTAGTCCCATGGCTCTAGCCTCGTCTGTCTAGTCTCATGTATTTAGTCCCGTTGATGTATGCAACCAACTTCACACCTCATTTGTCTCAACAGGATCTAATTTTGAATTTCCCCGCCTCGCGTCTATTTTTTGAATTTTCCCGCGCATCTGGAAGTTCCGAAAATGGCGGCCGGAAGTCGGAACCGGAAACCGGAAGTCGGAACCGGAAGTCGAAACCGGAAGTCGAAACCGGAAGTTCCAAGGTCAATGTTAGGTTAGGGGTCAAGGTCAGAGGAGGTTTGAGGAGGAGGAGGATTTAGAACATACTATCTATCCCTACTTATATATATATATATATATATATATATATATATATATATATATATATATATGTATATATATTGTTCACTTTCTTTATACAGTAGCGTCGCTTGCGTCGGTCAATCGGGCAACTGCCCGTGGCCCACGGGCTAGGGGGGGGGGGTGGCAAAAAGGCTGCCCCCCCCATTTTGAGCCCCCCCTATTTTGCTGGAATTAAAGCAAGGAAAATATAGTTCAATTTTGTTTTCCTGATATATTTTTTGATCGCGGACAGGCCAACAAGGACCACACAAATATCATTTCTTTGTAGGTCTAGTTTCCTTCTTTCTCTTCCAGAAGTCTTTCATCCTGGTCGACTGAGCAGCTCTTCTTTCAGCAGTCCATTCTCCTGGTTGAGAAGTGTTGAGATTCTTCTTCTCCCCGACAAGAATTTTGAGGCCAAATTTTTATTATTAGGCCATTATATGTATATATATATATATATATATATATATATATATATATATATATTTATATAAATTTTTTATATTTTTAGTATCAAATATGTTAAGCATATAAATTGTAACTCTATTTACGTGTGTATTTTGTTTTACTTTCAATATCAAATACATTTTCCACTGTCGTTTTTGTACTCTGTGTTTTTATTTCGAGTTAGAACAATTCTAAACCTAAACAGGTTATGTGCCCAGAACACGTGGATAATTTGTGTTTGTGTTAAATTGAAAAAGAAAGTAAAGTTAATAAAAAGAAGTTAAGAATAATGGATCCGATGGTTAAAATGTGCTTTAAACCATCACTTGAAATGACATGTATAGGCAACCCACCGTACGCATTATGCGCATAGGGGGCAAAACACAAAGGCGTAGGGAAAATAAATTTGAAGGGGGTGTATAAAAAAATTATTTAAAATGATAATAAACCCCAACAACTCTAACCTAACCTAACCTAACCAGAGTTAAACCAACGGTCCTTGCCGCTTTGTCCTATATTAAATCGAGAGTTCGCGCTGCCGCGCGTATGTTGTCTTGATTTATCTTCCCGCTTCGCGGCGGACAACCTAATCTAACCAAGGTAAAACCAACGGTCCTTGCCACTTTGTCCTACATTGGACCGAGAGTTCGCGCTGCCGCGCTTATGTTGTCTTGATTTATCTTCCCGCTTCGCGGCGGGCAACCTAATCTAACCAGGGTTACACCAATGGCCCTTGCCACTTTGTCCTATATTGAATCGAGAGTTCGCGCTGACGCGCGTATATTGTCTTAATTTATCTGCCCGCTTCGCGGCGAGCAACCTAATTTAACCAGGGTTAAACCAAGAGTCTAATCTTCAGTCAAAGCTTCATCTTGTCAAATAAATTCCTCGTACTAACCTTAAATAATGCGTTATGTTTCGTTTAACCTTAAATAGATTTGTAAAATAATAATAAACTTGTCATATGAATTCGTCGTCGTCACCTTAAATAATAATGCATATCCAACGATTTACACGCCACTGGAGGTTTTATGTCAATTACCTTTGAAAAGCCACCAATGCGCATGCGCAGAATGCGTAGGGTGGGTTACCTATACATGTCATTTCAAGTGATGGTTTAAACTTTAAAGCACATTTTAACCGATCCGATTGATATACGTAGGGTATGTTCCGATATACACTGCGAGCACTGTAAGGGGTGACGTCAATTTAGTATACTGCGAAGCCGTTCCTTTATAGTTATCTATACTGGTTACTGTTTAAAACGGAACGCAGTCCAGTATACTGGCAACTGTCAACAAGAAAAATTATTGTTTGAATGTAGTTATATTTAAAAATTGAATATTCAAGTTAATTGTCAATTGTATTAATCCCATAATAATTTTAAAACGCAATTTTTTTTTAATTTTCCATGTCAATAACGGCCATAGCAATATTCAATAATAATAATGATCAAAGCACTGAGAGCACCTTACCTCGAAAGCGCCAGTGCTCACAGTACGAAAATGGCGACTATTTATGACGTCATATATTTCCCTAGGATACTGCGGCAGTATACTGTCAGTCCATAACGGAACGAATTTCTTCCCAGTAAGAGCACTGAACAGTGCTCGCAGTGTATATCGGAACAAACCCGTAGTGTATCGAAGTTTGATGGGACGAATTTTCAACTTTAGAAATTTCAAATACAAACTGTGCTCATTGCAAATGGACTTCTGGAAGTTGTCGACGGAACAGAAGCACAGCCTATTGATGATGCAAGTGACGCAAGAAAGAAGGCATGGATTAAAAATAATGCAAAGGCAATGTTTGTTTTATCGTCTTCAGTTGTCAATTCACAGTTACAATACCTCATCACTGTTGGAAATTTATTTTTGTTTGTATTTTCATACAATGATTATTCATAATATTTTATTTTGGCGGCATTTTTATAGTTGTTATGTTGGTAAAACTTTTTTACATATGGCGTTTTTTCCTGTCCGTTAACTTGCTTCACGTTTTTGTTTGTCGTTAGATGAAGATTCTGTGTTTAGTATTCTGTATGTTTTTTTAATGTTTTAGTTTAAGAATAAACGTTCATCCTAAAATTAATGTGCATTTGAATTATTAAAACTCAATAACAATAGGTTATTGGCCCAGTAAACGTGAATAAATTCAATGCGTAAACAAAAATAAGTGCAATGGATGGATTAGGAAGTGAAGTTGAAGTGATCAATCAAGAACAAAAAACCATGTCGACATTCGTAAGTTCTTCAATTCCCAATATTATAAAACTAAAAGGCATTGAAAACTACCAAAGCTGGAAATATGATATGGAAATGTGCTTAATGCATGAGGACCTGTATGACTGTTTTGAACTAGACAAAGATGGCAACCCATTGTGTTCGGACAAGAAAAAGGAACAAAGGGCTAGAGCAAAAATTGCTCTCAGTGTAGAAAATGGTCCAAAACTCTTAATCAGAAATTCAAAATCTGCTAGTGAATCTTGGTTAATTCTATTAAAAAACTATGACGACAAAGGAATAAACAGAAGATTGGTGCTTTTAGATCAGTTATTGGAAATTAAACTAAAAGAAAGTATGGATAGTTACGTGTTAAAATTTAAAGAAATAACTAGCCAGTTACAAGAAATGGGAAAACCAATCGATGATGACTTAACAACTGTTTTAATGTTAAGGGGTCTTTCTTCTGAATATGAGGCGTTTAAAACCGTTTTGAAACATAACCTAAAAGGTGTTACAGCTGATGATGTGGGTTCAAAGCTAGAGGCAAGAGAAAGAGAAATGTCACGTAAGGATTACAAAGAAAGTGGTGCAGCTTTTTCTGCTAAGGGACAGCATTCAAGGCCTTATGAGAACAGCCAGAATTGGATAAGTAGTCAATCCAATGGAGGAGGACGAGGTGGAGCAGTGGTGATAAGATCTAATCAGCCCCCAGGAGGAAATCAAGTTCGCCAATCCTGTTTTCACTGCAAGAAGGTGGGTCATACGGCTAAATACTGTTGGTTCAAGACGAGGCACAGGCCACAAACTGAATGGTAATAATGGTAATAGTCAGAACAAAAGTACTGTAAGTACAAATCAGAGTAATAATTCTGGTAGCAAAGGAGACAAATCATATAATTGGCTCACTGCATTATCTGTAAAAGTTGAATCAGAGGGTTGGTATATTGACTCAGGAGCAACGACGCATTTTTCAAAGTCAAAAGATTTATTTGAAAATTTTAATAGCAATACAAATTATAAAACGGTTACTATTGCTAATAATGAGCAACTAGATGTTGAGGGCCAGGGACACATTTTTATTAATCTAAAAAAGGGTATTAAAATTAAAATGAATGATGTGGTATATGTCCCAAATTTGTCTGCAAATCTATTGTCAGTTAGTAAATTGGTACAAAATAATAATGTTGTTGTGTTTAACTCAAATGGTTGTAATATTTATTCTGCAGACAATGTTAATGTAAAAGGTGAGGTCATGGCATCCGCTAGGTGTGTTGATGGTATTTATAAATTAGAAATTGTAGAAAAATTAGAAAAACCAAATGTTTTGTCTGAAAATTTAAATTCGGTTTCATCTAATTGTTTTATGGTTAAAAATGATCAAATGCTTTGGCATAGACGGCTAGGACATTTGAGTGGTCAAAGCATGAAAGCACTAAAAGATAAATTATCTGTTGGTATAAATTTTAACCATAAAGAGTCAGAACCGTGTATCTCTTGCGTTGAAGGGAAAATGACCCATACCCCATTCCCAAAAGCTAGTGGCAGGCGCACAACTGAGAAATTGCTCTTGGTTCATTCAGATTTGGTTGGCCCTATGAACATAAAGTCAATTCAGGGTAAAAATTATATGCTATTATTTGAAGATGACTATACTAGGAAAATATTTGTTTATTTTTTGACCTCAAAAGATGAAGTTGGATATTATTTTAAATTATTTAAATCCAATGTTGAAAAAGAGACCGGGCTACAAATTAAAGCACTCAGAACTGATTGCGGTAGTGAGTACGTGAATAAAGAACTTGAAGGGTTTCTAAGTAATTATGGAATAAAGCATGAAAAATCGGTTCCCTATGATCATGAACAGAATGGGGTAATTGAGAGGTCAGTTAGGACAATTGTTGACAAGGCTAAGAGCATGTTAAGTGATAGTGGGCTGGAAAAGCATTACTGGCAATATGCGTGTGAGGTGGCGATATACTTAAAAAATAGGTCACCCACCAGGGCGTTAGTTGGTTACACTCCTGAAGAAAAATGGAGTGGGAACAAAGTAGATTTAGCTCATATTAAGGTTTTTGGTTGCATTGCATTTGTGCATGTTCCAAAAGAGAAAAGAAAAAAATGGGATTTTAAGGCTCAAGCAAAAATTTTTGTTGGCTACCCAGATGGGTATGAAAGGTTATAAATTAGTAGATCCTGGAATGCCGAGTAAAGTTACTTTAGCTAAAAGCGTAGTTTTCTTTGAGAATATGTCACTAGGTAATCTAGAATCGTGGAAAAATAATAAAATAGAACCAGTTAATGTTGAAAATGTTATTGCTTATTTAGAAAATTATGTGCCCGAGGGTGACTTAACTGAAAATTTAAATGAAAAAGATTCAATTGTCGATATTTCTGATTTGAACGAAACTAGTGTTTTGTCAGATAGTGATAGTGTTTTGAATGATAGTGACTTACCTGAAACTCCTGATGAAATAGACGAAGGTCAAGTTATAAGTAGGCGATATCCTTTGAGAGACAGAATTGCGAAACAATACCCTGATCACGTCCTTTATAGTGTAGGGATGAATAATGAGGAGCCAGAAACTTACATGGAGGCCATGTCGAGTGTAAATAAACAAAAATGGCAAGAAGCCATGGAGTCAGAAATTGAATCATTAAAGAAAAACAAAACATGGACCCTTGTAGATTTGCCTCCTAATAAAAATCTTATTGAATCGAAGTGGGTGTATAAAATTAAGAGAGACGCTAGTGGTAATATGATTGATAGGTTCAAGTGCAGGGTTGTTGCACGGGGTTTTAGCCAAAAATATGGGGTTGATTACGAGGAGACTTTTGCCCCTGTAGTTAGACATTCCACTATTAGGCTACTTTTTGCGTTAGCAGTAAAATATAATATGTGCGTAGAGCACTTAGATGTGGAAACCGCGTTTCTCAATAGTGAGTTAAAAGAAGAAATTTACATGCGGCAGCCAAAAGGCTTTGTTGAAAAGGGGAATGAAAATAAAGTGTGTAAGCTCTCGGAAGGCAATTTACGGGCTAAAACAGGGGTCTCGTGCTTGGAACGAAAGATGCAATGAAGTGTTAAGTAAATTAGGATTCAGTAAATGTGATAGTGAACCATGGTATATATTCGTAGGAAAAATAAAAGTATTGCAATTATGGCTTTATATGTTGACGACTTTTTATTATTTTGCAATGATGATAATTTAATGCAGCAAGTAAAAAATGAATTAAAGTTATGTTTAAAAGTAAAGGAACTTGGTCCAGTATCACATATATTGGGAATGAGAGTAAAGAGAGAAAATGGGTGTTATTTTCTAGATCAAATGGCTTATATTAAGAAACTATTAAATAAATTTGGCATGGGTGATTGCAAACCTGTTAGTACGCCTCTAGAATTAGGATCTCAGTTAGGATGTAATGAAGATATAGATGAAAACTTACCGTATCGTGAACTTATAGGTGGGTTGATGTATCTGGCGGTGTGCACCAGACCAGATATTATGTATGCCGTCAGCTATTTAAGTCAATTTAATTCGTCATTCAGAAGGGAGCACTGGTTAATGGCAAAACGTGTGTTTAATGAAAGAAAATCGTATACCGGATATGTGTTCAAACTAGGGGATTGTTTGATATCTTGGGAGTCAAAGAAACAAAGGTGCGTAGCACAATCCACTACGGAGGCGGAATATGTGGGCTTGTCTGAAGCAAGCAAAGAGGCTGTATTTTAGAAAAATATTGTTTACCAAATAATTGGGTTAAATGAGCCGGTCAAATTATTCAATGATAACCAAGGGGCGATAAAGTTGGTGAAGAATCCTGTCCATCATAAAAGGACAAAACACATTGACATAAGATATCATTACGTTCGCAATTGTTTTAATGATAATATTATAACTTTAGCTTACATGCCAACCTCAAAGATGCCAGCAGACGCTCTGACCAAACCTTTAGGTAGGGTAAAATTTAATGAATGTATTTCTAGCATATGTATGTCAAATGTTGTACAAGAATAACTTTAGAATAGAGAGAGTGCCGATAATTGATAGAATAATCATTATATTCAATAAGAGGGAGTGTTGGAAATTTATTTTTGTTTGTATTTTCATACAATGATTATTCATAATATTTTATTTTGGCGGCATTTTTATAGTTGTTATGTTGGTAAAACTTTTTTACATATGGCGTTTTTTCCTGTCCCTTAACTTGCTTCACGTTTTTGTTTGTCGTTAGATGAAGATTCTGTGTTTAGTATTCTGTATGTTTTTTTAATGTTTTAGTTTAAGAATAAACGTTCATCCTAAAATTAATGTGCATTTGAATTATTAAAACTCAATAACAATAATCACCTGTATTACGGCTAAGTCAATGTGGGAAAAGTTATGTGCCATACATGAACAGATAAGTGAGTCAAATAAATTGATGTTGATGACTAAGTTTCACGAGTACCGTATGTCTTCAAGTGACTCTGTGGCTGAAACAATTTCCCAGGTAACAATTATGGCAAAAATTTAGGCCAGCTTACCATCTAAGTATGATGCTTTCGTTACTGCTTGGGATAATGTAGAAGCTGATAGACAGACAATTGATATCTTAACTACCTGTTTAATAAAAGAAGAATTCCGAATATCTGCAACGGATGATGTAAATGGTGCTTTTTCAACCCTCAGTATTTCAACATCCAAAAAGGTTTTTCCATCAAAGAAGAATGAAGACACAAGACAGGCTTCTCCACAACAGCAACAAAAGAAGAAACTTACTTGCTTCTATTGCAATAAATCAGGGCATATTGCAAAAGTATGCAGGAAGAAACATCAGGACATGCACAACAAATCCAGATTCAACTTTGATGATACCGAGCACAGACCGAATACAGAAGATATTTGGTTACTGGTCAGTGGTGCATCCAGACATATGACATATAGAAGAGATTGGTTTTCCAAGTTCCATGAAATTAAAGGTGACTCCAGGAGATGGATCCGAATGTGAAGTCCGAGGTCAGGGTACAATATACGTACAAAAGTCCATTAAAGGTAAATGGAAGATTAGAAAATGTGCTTTTTGTACCAAAACTATATAAAATTTTACTCTCAGTGGGAACATGCATGAATAGGGGCCACAATGTTAAAATTTAAAGATACAGTTGAAATATACTTAGATAATAAATTGATAGCAGAAGGTGTTCATCAAAAGAATAACCTTTTTAGAATGTTTTTTGGAATTAGCATAATTGAAGCTAATATTCATGCTGCTCCAGATATAAAAGAATGGCATGAAAGGCTCGGTCACATTGGAGTAAAATATTTACATGAAATGAGTAATAAAGAAATAGTAAATGGATTCCAAATGTCTAATGATAAAGATTTTTTCTGTGAAACCTGTCAGAAGGGAAAACAACATTGTTTACCATTTCCCAAAAATAAAATGAATTCAAAGTCAAAAGTTGAAGTTGGTGAATTCATACATAGTGATGTTGTAGGTCCACTCCAGGAAATGTCATTAGGGGGCTCACGATTCTTTGTAACTTTTAAAGACCATCGCTCTGGATACAGGTCAGTTTATTTTTTGAAGCATTAAAGTGATGTTTTTGATAAATTTAAAGAATTTCATGCTTCTGTCAAGACCAAGTTCAATCGTTCTATAAAGATTATAAGTTTTGATAATGGAACTGAATACTGTAACAGACCAATGACAGAGTACCTACACTCACAAGGTATTACAATTGAGACAACAGCTCCTTACACACCTGAGCAGAATAGGAGAGTCGAAAGGGACAACCGAACAATTATGGAATGTGCTCGCACAATGCTACAAGCTAGTCGTCTCCCATTGCAACTATGGGCGGAGGTAGTCAACACTGCAATCTACATATTCAATCGAACCCCATCTACTCAAGTAAGAGATACGACTCCTTATGAACTATGGATGTGTCAGAAACCTGATTTGGCACATATCCGAACATTTGGTGAGATAGTTTTTGTACATGTACCTAAAGTAACGAGGAAAAACTAGACGCTAAGTCACAAAAAATGGTATTAGTTGGATATAAGGGAGATTCCAGAAACTTTAGACTATATAACCCTAATACAAGAAATATAACTGTATCAAGAGACGTGGTTTTTCCGAAATTCCTGGACAAGAATGAATCCATTCCAGAAGAAGTACAGCCTACAGTCAATGTTCAGCGTGAAGAACTTGATCCAGATACTTTTCGATAATGAAGAACTGGACCCTGAGATGAGAGATGAACATATCCAGGAGGAATATCAGGACGCTGAAGAGGTAGCAGCTCACCCTCATAATTTGAGAAACCGAAACTACAGAGACCAATCAGATTTTATGCCAACCTCATAGAACTTCGAGAACCCACAACTTTTGAAGATGCAATTTCCAGTGAAAATGCAGATGACTGGAAAACTGCAATAGCCGAGGAACTTGATTCACATGAGAAGAATGGAACATGGACTTTCACACAATTACCTAAGAATAAGAATAAAATAACCAGCAAGTGGGTGTTTAAAGTGAAGCACTCTCCTGCAGATTACAGCACTCGTTATAAAGCACGACTTTGCGCAAGAGGTTTTCTTCAACAGGCAGAACTCGATTATCAGGAAACGTTTTCACCAGTAGTACGATACGAATCAGTTCGAACATTACTAGCAGCACGGGAGGATTACGAAATTTCTCAATTTGATGTCAAAACAGCCTTACTACATGGAGATCTCCAAGAAGAAGTTTCTATCCAAGAAGCGCCGAAAGGTATTACTGTAGATAAAGGTATAGTTTGCAAATTAAATAAATCACTTTATGGTCTCAAACAATCCCCGAGATGTTGGAATAAAAAATTTGATAATTTTCTGAAACAGTTTAAATTCAAGCAGTGTACTGCTTGAATATAGATCCTTGTGTATATTACGGTCATTTTTATAACAATTTAGTTTTTCTAGCTCTGTACGTTGACGACGGACTTTTAATAGCAGATTCAAAAACTACACTCAATTATATTGTACTTGAACTTAAACGTTCTTTTGAAATTGTAGTAAGCAAAGCGGACTTTTTTGTAGGAATGCAAATATAACGCGATCGTGAGAACAAAACAATTTTTCTTCATCCGAGGGAGTATACTGAACGAATGTTCAAAGCGTTTTTCTATGCTTGATGCTAATTTTGTTTCTGTTCCAGTAAATCCACAAGTTAATCTAGGTTCTTATAAATGTGAAAAAGTAGAATCTGAATGTTTTCCTTTTCGTGAAGCAATTGGAAGTTTGATGTACTTGGCAATAATAAGTAGACGAGACATTTCATATGCAGTAGGTCTGTTAAGCCGATTTTTAACGAATTATCATAATGAACACTGGCAAGAAGTTAAACGTTTATTTAGATGTTTAAAAAAATAAAAAAGCTGTTCACTTTGGAATATTGTACTGTGGAACATCGGCTGACCTGTTAACTGCTTATTCAGACGCTGATTACGCAGGTGATCCAGATACACGTAGATCAACTTCAGGATATATATTTATGATGTCAAACAGACCGATTTCTTGGTCGTCGAAACGACAAAGAATGGTGTCACTGAGCACAACCGAAGCGGAGTTTATAGCTGCCAGTGAGGCAACTAAACAACTGATTTGGTTACAACGATTTGTTTGTGAACTCGGATATGCACATTATTCTCCTATAAAGTTATATGTTGATAATCAGAGTGCCATTAGGCTAATAAAGAATCCAGAATTTCATAACAGAACGATACATGTGGATATCCGATACTATTTTATTAGAGATGTTTTTGAAGATGGCGTTCTAGATGTAGAATATATCCGTAGTGAGGATCAGCTGGCTGATCTTTTCACAAAGGCTTTATCTAAAGAAAAATTTGTTAATTTTCGTAGTAAAATTGGAATTGTAGAATTAAATTTTCTTTGAAGCTTCTAAATAGTGGGAGAGTTGAGAATTTGAATTTAGTACGCTTCTGCTTATAATTAGTTTCCTGTCTCTGTACGGCAGCGCTATAGTCTCAGTGTGCCGCCGTTAGTTGTATTCAGGGGTATATGGCACTCTTATGGGAAAATTTGGGATAGAAGTTTTAATTCGAAGTACTCATTATAGATGGCTTGGTCGCTTAAATTATCTGATAGATGGCACTGAGCACCTAACATCTCTAGTAAATAACTAGTGTTGTTTACATTAATATTAGCAAAATGTCAACCAGAGACAAGTATCTAAAGTCAATCAGTTTAAAGATGATGTCGCCAATGTGTCAAATATTCATTTGTATATATTTTGTCGATTGTGTGAAGTGTTATATATGCGGTTCAGGAATTTTACAGCCAGGGTAGCAATATAAACTATCCTTGAGATCCGACTCTAAAAGCGCGGGTGTCTCAATATGAGAGGGATTGGAACATGTGTTAAGAATATAAGAAGGTATATAAACCCAAAACAAAGTTCTTCACCCAAAACAAATAGACTCTCTTTTCCTGCCACTGCATCGAAGAATATATCGTCTCTGCAAAATATTATTAGTGCAAGACTCTTGAAAATAATTCTCGAAGAGGTAAATTAAAACGTCCATCTTGGACTGCGGACTATGAAATGTCCACCTTGTGTGTAAATGAAGCCCTAGAAGGAAATGATGCTGAAGCATGGAATACTGCAATAAAAAAAAAAATTAAAGCTCATCTGGAAAATGGTACTTGGGAAATAACAAAAAAAAGGAAAAGTCAAACATAATTGGTTCAAAATTTGTTCTGAAAACAAAATATGAATCATCAGGCGAAATTGAGTGAAGAAAAGTACGCATTGTGGCCCGGGGATTTTCCCAGCGCCCAGAACTTGATTATAATGAAACTTATGCACCAGTTGCTAAACTAAGCTCTATTCGTTTACTACTTGCTATAACAGCAGAAGAAAATTTACATATTGATCAGCTCGATGTCACAACTGATTTCCTTAACGAGGAGTTAGAAAAAGAATTTTTCTTTTGCAAAAACCAGAAAATTTAGACAAATTTATGTGTGAAATAATACTTGATGAAAGTGAATCAGAAAATAGTTCAATTATTCTTCAAAAAGCAAAGAAAATGCTAGGAAGTTTAAGAAAAGCAGATGGTGAAACTGTATGTCATCTTAAAAGGTCTATCTATGGTTTTAAACAGGCCTGACTGTTTAAAACCATAGATAGACCCTTTAGTCAATGGTTTCAAAAACTAGATACAAAACTTAAGCAGTTAGGATTTGAACCTTCTGCAACTGACCCATGTATTTACAAAAAGACTGATGGAGGAGATAAAACCCTTCTTGGAATTTATGTTGATGACATAATTATATGTTGTAAATAGAAATAAATTAAATGTGTTAAAAAAGGACTTAATGAATTTATTTAAAATGAGACTTAGGCAGTTTACAATACTGCTTAGGAATAGAATTTAATATGAAAAATTATACAATTTATGCTTCACAAACAAGATATATTGATGAACTACTAACAAAATTTAAAATGGACACATGCAACCCAGCAAAAACGCCTATGGTTGCTGGCCTTCAACTGAAAAAATGAAAATTTGCCAAATTTACCATACCAAAATTTGATTGGTGGACTCATGTACCTAGCGATTGCTACTCGTCCTGATATAAGTCACAGTGTCAGTTTTATAAGTCAATTATAATTGTTATAGTAATTGTTATATAGTAGTATAATAATTGTTTCGATCAGTCGCACTGGCTGGCTGCCAGTTTTACGCTATTTAAAGGGAGCAAGAAATTTAGCTCTCGCTTATAAAAAATGTAACCAGCCTTTAACTGGTTATGCTGATGGGCCCAATTTGCATCAGCATAACCAGTTAAAGGTGCCGATTTTTTAACCAGTTAAAGGTCCTGTGCCGAAGACAGGAATAAGTTGGGAATCCAGAAAGCAGCGCACTGTCGCGTTATCTACTCAAGAATCCGAATATATGAGTTTAACTGATGCTGCAAAAGAAGCTCTTCACTTAAAATAATTCCTTTCTGACATGGGGATACAACAAAAAGAAATCCTCTTGTACAATGATAACATAGCAGCACAAGAGTTAACTCGCAACCCTCTCATCACCTTCAGATCTAAACATAAAGACATCAAAGAACTTTTTATTTGAGAAAAAGTTAATAGTGGGGAGATAGCTGTGAACTACAAACCGTCTGCTGAACTGGAAGCTGATTTGTTTACAAAAGGACTTGCTGGACCTCGACACATCTCTCTATGTGAATCGATTGGTTTTTACAAAAAGATATACAAAAAAAGTACAAACATGACATTTTTACGAAGAACTAGTCAGGAGAATAGCGTGTTGGGAAACGGCGTTGTCGCTGGGAACGACGTGGGGTTTCGACGTGGGTGACGTTAGCTCGTTCCGTGGTTTTGGCGTTTGGTGATTTTTGGTGACTTCCGGCATCCTAGGTGACATCGCCTCGGTTGAGTTATCTGAGTCTGATGCTGAATTCCCATAGAAATGAATCCGTCGAGGCTGTCCAGCGATGTCTCCGTTTCCTGCTGACCGTGACCTACTGTTTTGTGATTGAGATGACGACAATCCTTCATACCGAGCTCGGATTTGATCTATATGCCTTTTGAAGTATTTGCCATTGTATTCGATCCTGTAGTGTAAATCTCCTAGGCGTGTTGTGATCGTTCCCGGAATCTATTTATCCAACCGAGGATTATGCGACAAGAATAGACACGCTGGGATGATTTGAAAGTCCGCAAGGAAGTTCGGAACTCGTTTCCGCTCTTCGGTTTTCTTGTGTTGCGTATCATCCGGTAGTACCAAGTTAAGACGTGTGCGTTTGTTTTGTTTTGTTTTGTCCCAGAAAGAGTCTTGTAGGTGATTGTGCCGTTGCTGCGTGCGAAGCTTGTCGGTATTGGCGTAAGAATTAATTTAAATTTTGTTTTAACATATTTACAGTATTGTTGTTACAATAATGTTGACATTGCCTTTAACGAATTCTTGACCGTTTGAACGTAACGTTCTGCTTGTCCGTTTGTTGCTGGGTGGTATGGAGCCGTGAACTTGTGAAACTTGACGCCGCTTGTCTTTAGAAATTCCGCAAATTCAATTGAAGTGAATTGTGTTCCATTATCAGACACTATAGTTATGGGAGCACCATATGGCGTAAATAATTCACCCAAGAGTTCGGTTGTAGAAGCTGAAGTTGTACAACTTGTAACTTTCACCTCGATCCACTTACTGTATGCATCGACGACGATCAGCAACATCTTTCCTGCGACTGGTCCTGCATAGTCGATGTGGACTCCTTTCCATGGCCCTTTAGGGTAATCCCAATGATGTTCGCTAAATTTTGCAGGTAGATGTGCGTGTTTTGCGCAGTCCGTGCATGATTTAGCAGTACTTTCAATGCTGGCATCTATGCCAGGCCTAAAAATAAATGAACGGACCAGTCCTTTCATTTTTACTATCCTCAAATGGGCTAAGTGAAGGTCCTTTAATATCGTTGGCTGAAGTACAGATGGTATGACCGTTCGATGTTCGAATAACAGACAGTTTGCAGTTAAAGTGCAGTTAGCCTCCGGCGCCTTATAGCCAAATTGAGAGAGCGATTGTCCTGTTTCTAAATGTTAAATGATTTTGCTTATATACGCATCTTTCCTTGATTCGCGTGTGATGCTCCACTCGTTTAATATGATTAAGAATAAATTAGTCAAATCCGTCTAGTTGCTCCGTTCCTCCTCGTGCTTGTTTAAGCGAGTGGATTGTTCTTCCCTGAGTGGTAACGGTACTCGAGAGCAATAGTCTGCGTTGGTATTCTCTTTTGTTGGTTTGAGGATTACATCGAAATTAAAGTGTGAGAGATTGTCAGCATAATTTGCCATTCGACTAATGCACAAGATTGGAAGCGATTTTTCGGGATGTAAAATTTGTGTGAGAGGTTTATGGTCTGTAGAAAGCGTAAAGAGACGTGCGTAAATATAAAGGAAGAATTTTTTTTGTAGCCCAAACAATGGCTAATGCTTCTTTATCTATCTGTGGATAGCGTTGTTCAGACGTATTTAAAGTACGGATCGCGTATGCAATCGGACGTTCGTTTCCATTACACAATCTGTATGACAATACAGCGCCCAGCCCTTTCTTACTAGCATCCGTGATGATATACCCGATGAAAAAAGATTTTGCCTAATTATATATGATCATATATGATTAAATATGATTTTATATGAAATTATATATAATTATATATAATTATACATGATTATATATGGAATTATATATAATCATACATGATTATATATGGGATTATATATAATTATATATGAACCTATATATAATTAGATCTGATCAGACCTAGCTGATTTAAGTCTATATATAATAATATATAATTATAAATAATTTAAAATATATATAGGTCTATATATATATATATATATATATATATATATATATATAGGTCTATATATGATCAGATCTGATTATATATAGGTCTATATATAATTGTATATGATCACTACCTGACTGATATATGCCTGCATATAAATATATATAAGTCTACATATGATCAGATCTGATTATATATAGTCTATATATAATTATATCTGATCAGACCTGACATATATGGATATGTATAATTATATATAAATATATATAGATGACCAGATCTGATTATATATAGGTCTACATATAATTAGATCTGATCAGATCTCGCTGATATAAGCATATATATATATATATATATATATATATATATATATATATATATATATATATAATCGTACATGACTATATATGATCAGATTTGATTATATATGTCTAAATATAATTAGATCTGATCAGACCTGACTGATAAATATGTAAAATCATACATTATGTCAATTTTATGACAAATATAAATGTGTACATGTAAATTTTTAATTATTCTTGTTGGGAGATATTTAAAAATGATTATACTGTAGTTTTAGAAAAAATATTATGAAATAAAAATATTTTCTACATAACATTAGTCAATAATATAATTACCAAACCATTTTTATATTATTATTTGGTTGTTTGCAAACATAACTACCGACTCTTACAAGTTGAAATATTAATTTAATATTTTTTAATCTAATTAACATCAAACTATTATTGTCTGCTATTGGTATAACATATGCTCAATTGTTTTTCTTGAAACAAAGTGACAGAACATTTTAATATGTTCAACAGCGAAACAGCGTATGACTATAAATATTTCACTTTGAATTCTAACAAAAAATTTAATCGATCCATAAATAATGGAGCCATTAACGCCTATTTGGACTGTGTAGCTGTTCGTTTTTACTGCTTTGTAAATTTCTGAAGTATAAATTTCTCTATCAATTTTTAAACGAGCGTAAACAGACACATTTTCTACTTCATAACCATTAGATAACAATAAATTACATTCGAGAATATCAAATTTAATATTTGTAATATTGTTCCCTACAAGTTTGTAGTTATTTAATTTATTAATTTTTCTTTTCAATTCTGTTTTCACGCTCATCCATTCGATTTTTAAGCATTTTAACTCCCTGCGCAATTTGTATACTGTTGACGATTTCTAATATTTTATTTTTAATTTCGTAAAAAAGAAAAAAAAATGTGTTATAAAATTAATATGCAGCGGTTTAGGTGACTATGATACTAAACCACACTAAACCAGAGACAAATATCTAAACATATACGCCAAAGAGGATAGGATAGAGGAGAAGGTCGCGTATAATCGACACAAGTGCCCTCTGTTGAGTCGTCTGCATTACTGAGTAGCTCTGAAATTTGGAGGGAAAAGTAATGCCAAGCATTGTTTAAATACCATCTTTCATTTCAAGAGTTCAGTTTTAATAAAATTATTTTTATTATTAACAACGAAAAATGTGGTTGCGCGCGATCTGTGTAAAGTGAAAGGGTGCAGTAGAAGAGCTGATGCAGATAAAAACCACACTTTTTTTAGATGGCCAAAGGATGAATTCATGTAAACATGTGGATAAATATAACTTTTTTTGTTGTTGTTTAGAATAAAAAAATAAAACTTTTAACCCTTAAAAATTAACGCGATTTAAAAAAACGGTTATTATTATACATAAGTATTTTGAATACTATTAAATCTTTTGAATCTGCATGGTTTTCGAATAAAGATAAATAATTAATTGTTTTAAATTGCCGAGCTCAAAATCAATTAAAAAGATTTAAAACAATTAAATTTTTCTAACACTTCCAAATACTTTGAATCACAAAATAATAGTCTGCATTGCATTTTTTTAATAGTTTTCAATCATTTTTTTTTAATGAGAGACATTAAGATAATACTTTCATTAATATATAAATATATTTATATAGACACCAACAATGGAAAGAGTTTGCTCAGTACAAGGGACCTGCAAAAAATTTATTAATCTGTTCGGATCGCTTTGAAAGCAAGTATATTAAAAAAAAACTCCAACAAGGCGATTATTAGTTCCAAAAGCTGTGCCAACTTTACTTCCACCCATTAAGACTTTGGAGAGGTCAGAAGGTAATCCAACTACAGTTCCACTTTGAAAGACTTTCGAGATGCCTAAAGTTGTGCCAAATACTCCCCAAACACGTACAGAAATTCTTGTCATGGATTCCAATGACCAAGGAAATATATTTGAACGTCCGTCTTTGAAAGGTATTGTGTTTGAGTTATTTATAGAAATATAGAAAAATATAAAGAATTTTACTAATAACTAAATACTTGAGAATAATACTAATAATTATATTGCATTTGTAGGTGATTCCTCACATAATGACAGAGGTATCATATTCAAAGAAAAAGAAGTTTTTTACAGCTGCGGACCCCTGTTCAATGTAGTACACCGAGGAGAAATGAGATGTTTTTAAGAAAGTTTACACTTTTGACATGCACCCAAAATGTGTTGATTTGTTAATCTTACCGAAAAGTGACTCTACGTATCATGAATATAAATTATTTAGAATAATGAAAGATTATGTAGATAAAAATGGACATCATTATTCTACTGAAATGCTTTTCACAGCTGTGTTGAGGTGGGATAAAAAAATTAAACAGATCATTGATAATTACATTTATAGAAAAAATTTATCAGTTCATTTACATTCAGAATTATCGAATGAGTGTACCGATTTTCGATTGCGTTCTTTGGAATCAACTGAATTATTTTTAAAAATATTTATAAAATCACGTTGCCTCTGGGAAGCTAGGTTCATTAGACGTCAATTGAAAAAAAAGACGCGCTTACTGCTGCAAAGAAAAATAAAAAGAAAATGTAAAAATTTGTGACATTGACTTCAGAAGGGCCATCAGCGAAGAAACCTCAAGAAAAATGAGACCATTAAGAAGATATTGATTGAAAGACCTATTATTATTAGACCAATAATAAAGACCAAACATTATTGATAAGATGATATTTAGTTTTGCCAAATTTTTTTACATATATATTTGTCAGAAATATTTAATAAGTTGTCTTTTACTACTCTTGAAGAATCAATTTCGATTTTGTCGAAATATTAGTAATTTATAGAACATTCCATGCGTCACCAACCACTCTAAAACTTTTGAAATTTTTCAGCAAACAAGCAATTCATTTTTAATAAAATAGAAAATCAAATAAAAACAATTAAATAGCGACGAAATTTACATTTTCTAACTAAAAATTATATTGTAAATATCTTTAAATTAAAAAAAAGAACAACCAGACTTGCTCAATTTGTGTTTTATGGCCGGCTTTTCAAGACAAACAATTGTTTTTTTTTCTTCTGAAAAATATAATTAATTTGTAGTTTGACAAAAAAAATTGATAAAGGTCAAATTTCAAAAGAATCAAAAAGTTTCAAAGTGGTCAATTTGTTATAGGATGTTTCTAATATTAGAATAGACATTTCATATTTTAAATTATTATAACTGTTTTTTTATTTTGATTATATTATAATATTGGTTATTATAAAGTTTATATATATATACATACATATATATATATATATATATATATATATATATATATATATATATATATATATATATATATATATATATATTTTAAATTGGATGTAATAAGTATTTAGCAAGGTACCAATTATCACATTTTACTGAAATAAATTCTTGAAATAATAATTTTTATTAGCATTATTATTTATTTATACTATTTACAGATATTTATGCTTACTTCGATTTTGGGTTGGATTTATCAACTTCGTTAATGTTTTCTTTCTATACTGTACTAAATATTAATATGAAATATATTATTTAAAATTTGAATTGAACGGAATTCTACCGCGTTTTCTCTTTTTAGTCTGCAGGAGAAACACTAGGAGCGCTAAAAACCGTATACTCTATTTTAACATTGTCTCTTATGGAGACCTTCCCTTCTATCCTATCCTCTTTGATATACGCTAAACATATGGTGTATCACGTGATACGCACGGGTTTGCCAAATGAGATCGGCCAAATTACCGAACATAGGGTGAAAACAAAAGAAAAAAACAAACATTTAATGAAAAGTTTTATTTCGGAACTACACCATAGATCGAATCGAACACACTATATTAAAAATCGTATTTATTATTGCTAATGCACGCTCATAACAAATGGGTGTTCTCTTTGATTTGGAGATGTAATTAGCGACACTTCGAAACTGTTACTTTGAAATTGCAACAAATGCATAATTCAGCATTAATCCACGCTTTGTCCACTTTTTATCAATGTCCACGCTTAATTTGTTTTGGCTGTTTGCAAACAACAAAATTGGCATTTGCTTATTGACTTGAATTTGTGATTCAATTAATAAATTAGAGAAATAAATGAGTTTAAATGAGAAAAAAATACCGAACAATAGTTTTGTCGTACCGAACACGGGGCTGAAATACCGAACGGTTCGGTAAAATACCGAACACCTGGCAACCTTGGCTATGCCCTACGCCCTACTACGCCACAAAGAACTTTTCATCTTTGAACGTGTTTCGGTAGCCGCATAGACAACGTGTGCATAAATATTAGTTACATATTAATTATAATATAATCTATTATAATGTTTGTTATAAATTGCGAGAGGGACCATTCATATTGTCAAGTTGACGATAATGAAGTGATTTTTGATAAGGATCATCCCCCAGAAGAAGGAGATCATGTAATGTTTTTCTTTAATAATAAACAAGAGAATGGACGGGTAGTTATGATATATGGTAAGTGATAATAAAATTTATGTGTGCCATTTTCCAAAACATTTATTTTGTAATTATATTTATCAGTAAAAAAATAATATTTGCATTTATTTAAGTTATGCTCTGTTATATGCTAGCATATAATAACAATAATTTCAGTATAATAGCCATTAATTATACTGTAATTACAAATTACAAATGCCATAAGGGCGCATATAAATTTTTATTTTTTGTATTCGACGTAATTATTATCTTGAAGCGTAAAAAATTAAAAAAAAAAATTAATTAAGATAAACAAAATATTTTTTCCAAAAAAACGCATCTAGATAATTACGTTGATTTAAAAAAATCATTTTTATACTTCTCGAGTAGGTCTCGGAAGCCAAAAAAGGGAGGGTATAAAAAAATTGCATGTTTGATAAAAAAATTTCACTTCCTTTTCATGTTTCTAGATTATAATTACGTTCATTTCCTATCCTTGTGTATGCCCTTATGGCATTTGTAACGCAATATGTCAGTTATAACGTGTTAAATTCTTTTTCATTTATAATTTATTATTGTTATAAAATAGATGTTTAAATTGATCAAAAAAATCAAGTTTATTGCAAAAAAACAGACTGACTCCATTCGGTCAATGTGTACTCACGCATCACATGTTGCACGGCGATTGTTAACTTTTTCTGAGAGTTTTCAAGCCATCAGGCTATTTAAATTGCACCTTTTCCGGCCAAGCTCCACGAGCTCACTTAGGCGAAGGAAAGGTAGCTCCTGTAAAGGCTTTAAACGAGACGGCCAAGAATGAGATTATTGGTAATTATATATATATATATATATATATATATATATATATATATATATATATAGTAAATACTTATATAATTATAGTTTCACTATCCATATAAAGTGATTAAGGCATGTACATTTGGATTTGCCAAACTTTTTGAATTTATTTGATGATATTGTGATTTCTTTTCTAGATTATGCCTTAAAATTGGCAAATGAAAAAAATGGACCTCCAGAAACGGGAAACCAAAAAACGGAGAGTTAAAAAGAAGTCATAATTTAAATAATAAGAAACAAACACTGCCTAGACAATAGTGAAGGTAAATTTTCATATGCGCGACACTCGGCTACCTGAAGTCGCGCGACGTCGCCTATCAAATTATAATTACATACATTGTTTTAAATGGGCACGTTCTTACTTGCGGCACGCGACAGCTTCCTACATGCCCAATTAAAACAATATAATCATTATTTGACAGACGACGTCGCGCGACTTTGCGTAGCCGAGTGTCGCGCACATGAGTATCGACCTTTACAATTTCGTTTTTTTTAATATTTAAAACATGTTTTAGTACAATTTAGTTTCAGTACAATTTTATGTAGAGTAGGAGCAAGAGAATATATTTAACACAGAAAACAAATACGTATTTATTTAAACACCCAATTAAACAACTTATTACAACGAATTGATAATACATACATACATATAGATAATTAGATTAGATACATAATTAGATATGCTCAGATCTGGCCAATTTTCAGATCTAATTATATATAATTATATATATCCATATATAGATAAGTATATATGATCATATATAACTAAATATAATTATATATAGTCAGATCTGGCCAATTTTTGTATATAATTATATATGGATCATATATAATTATATATAATCATACAAAATCTTTTTTCATCGGGCGCCGTTGCCAGATAGCAGGTAAATTTGCTGCTCCATTTACTGCGCGGGTTGGTCGAATTAATCCGTGTGTTTAATTAAACCGATGTGCGTTGTTGAACTCCACTCTGAATGTTCAACCCTCTTATAATATCTTGCTGCGAACTTTGCGTCAATTTCTCCAGCATATTCTTCACGTAATGCCAGTGGTACCTCCCGTGCTCCAGCAAAAACTGGTATTATTCCTGGTTTGAAATGTATCGAAGCTGGAGGTCCTGCTAATTTGCCGGGCGAGTTACTGAATACGTCTTCGTAATTTGCCAAAACCCGATCTAGTTGTGTTCTCTGCGTCCTAGTTAACTGGAATGTTTCAGACGTAATCCTATGTATCTTCTCTTGCGGTGAAAGCAATCGTGGAATTTTATTTCTTTAATAAATTCTGAAATCCATTCTCGACCGAATAAGGTGTCAAATTTATCATCTATAACATATAAATCGAGATTCCGCGATGTTGATCCCATTGTTGCTACAATTGAGGTGCGTCCAAGACATTTGATGCCGTGGCCGGTGTAACTCTTAAATTGCCTATCAGTCTTTCGTAACACATAGTCAGTCTAAATTTCGTAAAATTTTCCTTTACTAATTATGCCACATGGCGCTCCTGTGTCCAATTCCATTTCAAGTTCTCGGCCTTCGATACGGACAGTAAGTATTGGCTTGAATGACGGCTTCATGCTGTTAATGTCACCGACCTTGCCTAAATATTGAGCATCTTCCTGGTCGCCAGGAACAGCCGCATCTTCAACTGGTGCAGTGGAGTCCGTGTTCGCTTGAGAATAATTTTTCGACCTGCAAACTTTGGCAATGTGTCCTTTTTTTTACAGTTTTAGCATCTTGCTTCTCGAAACCGACATCGTTTACGTGAATGTTGACCTCCACAAGTTCGGTCTTCATTTCCATTACTTCCATTACCGGAGGGATGATCATTCAGTCGCTGTGATCCTCTATCCTTTCTCTGATATGTGTCACCGCCGGATGGTAGCTCTCGACGTATACCACCCATTGTTGTTTGAATTTGGCTGGTACATAACCTAATCTATGTGTTGTCTCAGGTACCACTGGGGTACTTTTAATTTCGTTACTTGTTTCGTGCGTCGCTTCTAATGAATATGCTATCTCGTACACGCTTGAGAATGTGTCTGGTTTCTTTGCAATAATTTCATCACATATTTATCGTGATATGAGTCCATGCAAAAACTGTTGGATTAACATTATGTCTAGAAATTCTCCATATTCGCAGTTGACAGACCCCTGCTTAAGTCGAAACGCAAAATTAGCAATGGTTTCTCCTTCCTGTTGTGTGATTAGTCTGAATTTAATGCTTTCAACGTATTTGTTTTTTTCTCGGTCGAAATGATTAATTAGAACCTTACGTAACTCGGCAAATGACAAGTCCTCAGGGAGACGTGGGTTGACTAAAAATCGAATGGCATTATTTATCTCAGAACCCATGTATACACGGCAATAATTTGCATTTTGCTCCTCTGGTATTTGGTTTAATTGTGGGTAGCTGCCGTTTTACGGTGCAGTATAATGGAAGGTAACGAAGAACCTGATGGAAGTAACACATTCTTGAGGAGAGAAGGCGTAAAACGGTCACCATCCGCCAATCCAAATATCAGAGAAAGTTCCTTCTCCTTAACGGAAAAACGAGACAACAAGAAAATTGAACCACTCCATAGAGTTGACCTACAATTTGCCCCTATAGAGCAGCCTACCAAGAGGAAACAAAATATAAACAGGCACGAGCCTAGCGAAGGAATGGAAAAGGGGCGAGAAAATATCACTATAGAGTAATAGCGAAAGCAAATGAACTGAGGATGCTTGTAAAGGCGCACTCAAATACAAAACCTGAAGTTAAGAAATCAACCGATGAGATGTGTACATTGGCAGATGCCCTCGAGAGAATAAGGATAAGTGGACAATTGATTCGACATGCTGAGAAAGAATCTAGCCCAAAAAGGAGGTCTGTTGCCAAAGAGACTAGCACGCAGATAGGAGAATCGGAAAACGACAAAGAAAAAGAGTTTCTGGAAACATTACTACAGGAAATAAACAACGGTAACACCCTTGATGAATTCATAGAGGTAAAATCGCAATGCGGGGATCCCCTGGGGGGATGCGTATCCCCCCAGGTATCTTCGTTAATTTTTTCGCATAAGTTATGTTGTCTTGCCGTGGCGATTTTTTGGTTCCACCAATAGACATACCGGGGTTTTACGAACTGATTTTTTGTGGGAATGTTGCCTCATATGCCTTGCTTAGTGTTATTATAAACGACTCTGCTGTACGATCTTTTGGCTTTTTAATTTGCTCCTCGAGATTAAGGCCGAAGTTTTGTAACATTTCGGACGTGGTTCTGGTGGGCCTCCTCCAGAATCCAGAATCTCCTATACCCATGTACCTGGGGAAGATGCACGTTTTAAGTCTTTTATCGTGTAGAAGATGTAATTGTGGCCACTCAAGGATTCCCTCTTTAGGACTTTCCAGTTTCCTATTTTGTTCGCTAAATTATTAGTTGTAAGTGTGAGGTCAATATTCGACTGGAAATCCCTGCGCTCCCTTTGGTTTTCGTTGGTTTCGCATGGAATCGCTCAGATCGTCTAATGCCTTTTGTAAGTGGTCCAGATTGCTGTTGGGCTATAGAATATCATTTCTGTAGTCTCTATCTGTTATAATAAACTAATTCTTAATACTTGTTTGTTTATTAAGCATCAAATAAAGAGATTAACATAAGAAGATTCGATAACGTTCTACACACCGGCTTTACAACTTAAAGACTAACTCGCTTATTCGATTTTATACGCATAAAATCGCAATGCGAGGGCTGAAAATAAGGCATCCAATTTTACAGGTTCCGATCGAAAAGATGTTGGAGGTGGTAGACGCACTGTTCCCAACTCATGAAGAGCCGAGCTGGGAGCAACCTAACGTGACGGAGGTAGTCCCATTTACGTAAGATGTATTGCTAAGAGCCAGCCAACGTATTTGTAGATGGACTCCCAGCTGAGGCTCTAAAAGTCGCAGAGGATAAGTTCCCAACATATGTTTTAAACGAAATAAACCATATAGCTAGCGATGGAATCTTTCCCGACGACTGGAAAAAGCCAAGCTGGTGCTAATTAAGAAAGGTGATAAATCACCACAGGAACCTTCCTCATATAGGTTTTTAGCTAGCGATGGAATCTTTCCCAACGACTCGAAAAAGCCAAGCTGTTGCTAATTAAGAAAGGTGATCGTGGACTTGGCTGATGACTTGGCACTTGTAGTCTCGGGGAAGACGGAAATGGAAACTATGTCGAGAGCAAACAGGGCCATTGAGCAGGTGGACAAATGGATGGAACTCAAGAAACTGAAGTTGGCACCAGAAAAGACAGTAGCAGTATTGGACTAAGAAAAACGAACACCATCACTTTTAAAATAAAAGGAAAAAAAATAACCCCAAAGGAATCGCTAAAATATCTAGGTGTAACCTTTGATAAGAGCCTATGCTTTAATCGCCATATCACCACAATGGCAGCCAAAGCACTGAAAACTGCAACAGAGTTAGATACACTAATGCCCAACGTAGGAGGACCCCGCAGTAGGAAGCGAAAACTTCTTTGCTCGGTGGTTCACTCCTCAATGCTCTACGCAGCCCCGATTTGGGCAAATGCTTTGAGAAAACATATGATTAGACAAAACTTGGTAACCGTTCAAAGCACTTGACAAATGCAACCCAAAAAACTATCAAAACTCTTGTGGCACTTGAAAGGCTGCTGCCAAATATTAGTGGTCCAAGCAGCAGCAAAAGTAAACTGTTGTGCACTGTTGCCCATTCAATAATGCTGTATGGGGCACCAGTCTGGGCAAGTGCAATACATATAAAAACGTACCTGCATAAGCTTGTCGCGGTGCAAAGGAGGATGGCCCTACGTGTGTGCAGCGCTTACAGGACAGTCTCTAGAGATGCTGTTCTTGTGGTCGCAGGAATAGCTCCAATAGAGTACATGATTGAGGAAAGGGCAGAACTATATTGGACCCGCGACAGAAAAGACGACAAAACAAACAAAGAGAGAAGGAAGCAGGTTCGTGCAAAGCTCTACCACTAGTGGCAAAGCCACTGGAGTGCCACAGACAAGGGACAGTGGACCAAGCTGTTAATACCACAACTTGAACCATGGGTGACACGAAAGCATGGGGAGGTTAACTACTACCTCACCCAAGCGCTCACCGGCCACGGATGGTTGCGTAACTATCTGAATAGCATTGGAAGGGCCACTGATGACCTATGCGAATACTGCGGCCTTGTGGACAGTGCTATGCACATGATGTTCCAATGTGACAGATGGACCCCAGAGAGAGAGACAAATGGACAGCTACGACTCACACCAAACTAGAAACGAAAACTCTAGTCCAAGAAATGCTAACGTCTGAAGAATCCTGCTTGGCAATGGATACCATGACAAGGGCAATATTAAAAACAAAGACAGAAGACGAACAGATGAGACAGACATACAAAGAGAAGCTCCTGAACCCCTAATCAGCCTGTGTGGAAGGGCAATATAAAGGCAATATAATGGCAATATAATAAGGCAATATAATTACGCAAACACTATAATGTGAGATGACACCATACTGATGTTAAACGAGGAGCAGTCCCGGGATGTGTGGGTTCCAGGGGGACGACTTGCTCAAGTTAACGAAAGTGCTTGCTACGGGGAGCTAACATGCAATTTATTATTTTCATTGCTTAATTTCTAAAAGGGCTAATCACTGTACTGTTTGACCTTATCAAGAATGTACGTAATGAAACTTGAAATGTGCTTTTTTACTTTGGATGTCTTCTCTGTTCAACAGTACATGCAATGTTGAAAATTGAAAACGTAAGTTGAAAGGCATGCTGAATTGAAAGAATTTAGCCACATTTAATAATAACTCATTTTATATATTTTTTAAACAAACCTTGATCAACTGTACCATTCCAATCAACTATTTCATCCGAATCGTCGATTCCACCCAATTCAACGATTAATATGTACTAGTAATATATAAAGAAAATATTCACACAAACTCAATGAAATTTATTGAAACTATTTTGCATATTAAACATCGCAAATAATACTTATAAAAAGAAGAATGTGGAATAATGATAACCCTCTATCAAATTAAACAGTTCCTTATACAAAAACATTTGCTAAAATAAAAGCTTATCTAATCTATATTTACATTCTCATTTTTTTTTCACACTAGGAATACCCATAGATGCAGCGTGTTCAGCCTCATCGACAATCGTAGTTTTAAATCTAGGATGTTTATTACTACAGTCAATAAGTGAGGATTTTCTAAAACATTTTTTTTCACTGTTTCTTCCACTAGGTTGAGACTTCTGAGTAACAAACTGCCTTACAGGAGGATAAACATTTTTTTCAATATTACTGTTTCTCCTGCCATCAGTTTTTATATTATCAGGAGAATTTAAAATTTTCATAGACAGAGAAATATCACTAGCTCTTCTAGGAGTAGTTGATATGTCTAGACAATTACCAGTTTTTCCATGAAAACTTCGCGAAATACGATTTATTTTCAATGGTTCTATGAAGCTCTCTTTAACAACAACAGCTCCTGAGTTGGCAGTTACATTATAAAATACAGGCTGGTATTCTAAAAACTTTTTCTTGCTAGCAACGCATTTGTCACCAAGATTTATATCATAAACATTATTTTTCATCAATTTAATTTCTTTATCTGTATATTTAGTTAAGTTGTTATTGTAAATTTTGCTAGTACTTGGAGTATTTTGTATTCTATCAGTATTTTCTATATGTTCGAAATTTTCTATATTCGATGATTTCAAAACATTTGTGCAAGCATTAACATTATTGGACAATATGATTGGATTCTGTCTAACTTGATTTTGATTCACAGAAATAGTGCATTCTTTAGTTCTATTTTCAGATACATCATCATCTATTAACATAACTGAATTTTCCATGTCTTCAGTTACAGTTACGTCACAATCTGCTGTTGAACCGGCTGTAGCATCTGTGGTGTTGAACTCCAACGATCCACAAGAAACTGGAGTGACTTCGCCACTTTCCCCTTGAATAAAATCTAAATAAATTTTAAGTTTAATGTTTTTCATATTAAATGCTTACCTGATGTTAGTGGTAATTGGAGGCTGGTATAATATTCGGAGAATTCCATTGAACCAGATCCAGTTTCTTTATCTGTTGCATCTAGTAGAATTCCTACATTTTCCAAGTCCTGATCTAAACCCGGCACAGTGGGGAACATATGTGTTAAGTTCCCCATCAATCTGTTGATTATACAATATATATAAACAAGTCTAAAGAGTTAGACATAAAATGTAATTTTCAAGAAATAAAAGTCGGTGCTAGTAGAATTACTGCGTGCACTACAGAATGCAAGAAACCATGCACGTAGACAAAAGGATGATCTAGGTAAAAATGAAATATAAATTTTAAATTAAAAAAATGTCTATATATTTTTTATAAGCAATATGTCTTATGAGGGGAAAATTTGTTTGTCTATAAGGTATACCCGTCACCGCTGATGACGCTTGAAGACATTTCACTGCTTTCTTTCGAGTTTGAATTCGTTTCAGAGAGACCAGGTGAGGATGGGCCACTGCTAGACATGAAACTGGGTGGACCGCTCCAACCAACACCTATAAAAATAATTAACTATATTCATTTTTTTTAAATATTTTTCATCCATACTTAACTTCCATACATATCAGTTTTAGTATACATTTTAATCTTAGAGTTGTTCAGGCCCGTGAGAATTTGTATGCGTAGGTTTTTAATTGGGCATGGATACTCATTGGAGTGTCATCTTCATGAGAGTAGCATACGGCGCATGAGGTTATGGATTGTCTACTTTACAATATAACTTACTTTATCTATTGTAGCCTTTACATTGTCTAGTTTTGTTAGTCATGTGTACCTAGTATAACCCTATTATACCTGTCATATTTTAAAACAATTTAATACCAATATTATTTTCACGTATCTTTTTATATTGACATTTTTCTAATGATACAGAGTCGCGTTTCAGTCTACTTCTTCGTTTACTAATAATTTACACAGATGCTTTTCTCCAAACAGGGGATTTCTGTAAATTTCCAAGGCGATTTCGCTATCCAGATTTATCTCAAAACTCGCAGAAGTAATTACTTCATCTATTAAAAAAGAATCAATATATCAAAAACTGGTACTTGTTTCTAATGATATTTTCAAATTAAATTCATTAATATCATAGAAAACGTATGTTATACCAGTGCCAGTGGTGCTTCACAATTCTAATTTGTCGAAAACTAGTACATACCAATGATACTAACAAAACGTCTAATAAATTGAATTTGTGAATGTCTTTGCACATTTTCGTGTGTCTTTTCGA
Organism: Phosphuga atrata; assembly: GCA_944588485.1. Lineage (NCBI taxonomy): Eukaryota > Metazoa > Arthropoda > Insecta > Coleoptera > Silphidae > Phosphuga > Phosphuga atrata. Next base: position 43,294,401 of record OX155892.1, on the reverse strand, counting down.
ATGTCAAAGCAACCAAGAAGGTACCAAGAAACAATAGTAATTTGTAACCGCACTACACCGAATTTTACGAACCGACGCATAGTTGAAAATAGTCGGGAAGCGCCCAAAAAGGTGGCCAAAATATGAAAGAATAGTTGAAATATCGTGATTTCTGGCGGAGACCAGAAGTAAGGAGTCACGTATTTGGTGTCGATAATCATGAACTGGATTCAAAATTCCTAAATTCAAAATAGCTAATCCAATGTGGTAGACAATTTTTCGAAAAAAGTATTCATTTTTGTTGAAACTAAGGGTTTTTCACGTCGCTGATCACGAAACTGAAGTTGAAATTAAAAAAAATATGAATGGAGGACCCAATATACCTAATGGATAATTTATATTTTTTAAACTCATCAGTATTAAAGTCTTTTCAAGGTCATTTATCACAAAATTAACTTAAATACAAAAATGATTCTGTAGAAAAAACTTTCTTTATCATGGAATTTGCTTCTTTGATTTTATCTCTCAATAAATAAGAAAATTAATAAAATTTAATTCGATTTAAAAGTAGTATTCATTGCAAAAGCAACTTTTTCCTCAAAAGACTTTTTCCTCAATGTCCTATAACACCTGATGGAGACGTAAAGTACCAGGAAAAGTTTTTATTTGTTCTTTAGCACTAACTAAAAAAAAGGATCTTTTATCGAATCTTTCTCTTTCATCGATAATAATGAGAGCATTGACGCTAGAAGGTTGTTTCTGGATAGCATCTGACAAATCGTTCAGAGATGCTATATCACGCCACTAGCCACCAATCGGTTTGTTTTCATTGTAATCTCTTACAGACAGCACCGACTCCAACAGGAGTCGCCTTAGGCTTCTTGTACATGACACAGTTTCTTAACCGTACTTAGCTAGATTGTATCTGAAGCGGCAAAACCACCGGACGAGACCACGGCCAGGTACGGCTCAGATGCTTCGAAGATTTTCTTTACCACTTAAATCTTCAAATGTGGGCTGTAAATGAGTAAAGATTTCTTTCCAGGAATCATACTTTAGCCGCTTATTTTTATAATCATCGATAGTATTATCCAATATTGTAGGTCTTTCTTGAATCAATGTAATAAGAAATTTTTGATTAATGTTCAGTTTACTCGTAAAACACAAAAGCGTATGTAAACAGTCCAGAAAACAATTGTCACCGTAAAAGCCGGCGCCGTTGACATCCGTAGTTCGATACAACACTGATGAAAATCACAACCGTGCATAGCGCGTTTATACGCGCTGAAGGGCAGACACACTGCATACATATCATGTCACATGAATATCATCAAGCTTCCACAGCGATCCATACAACACTGACGACAGTGCCTACATACGACGAATTAACCGTAGATTTTCACGGAGAAAAACCGTGTGTGTTCAAGAGGCTTTACCTCGTCCGGCTTCGAGGTAATTCCAAGTAAAGCTTATTAGGTTTGGGCAAAATTCTATTAAGTAAAGCTCAATAGGTTTGGCTAAAATTCTGTCAAATGAGTGCCAAGAAAGTAATTGAATGAAAGTAATTGAATGTAATAGTACCGTCTGTTTATCTGTTGCGGTATTGTGTAACTGGTCCATTGCTCTAAAAATACAGGATCTCCACTTCGGGTGCTAAGTTGTTCAAAATTGGCTGCAAGTGCGCCCATATAGTTGGAGGCGAATGTAAAATTATTTGTCACATAGAACAATAGCATGTAGTCTTTATTTCATCTGATGCCTCTCCTTTCGTGTAAGTAACAACCGTGTGCAGACTGTTACGGCGAGCCGTTTTCGCGTATTTAGTTAATTAATTCTCACTGAAGTCCATATCCCAGCCCGTGTTGAATGTTGCAGGAATGTTGCAGCAATGTTCCGAAGGCTGCACAACATTCCGAATGTTGCAGCTGGAACTGGAATTAATATTGCAACTGGAATGTTGTTGCAACATTCACATTGCAATGTTGTCACTGGAATGTTCAGGAATGTTGCTGCAACATTCACATTGTAACATTGCCACTGGAATGTTCAGGAATGTTGAACATTCCAGTGGCAACATTGCAATGTGAGTGTTGCAGCAACATTCCAGTTGCAATATTACAATGTGAATGTTGTAGCAACAATCCTACAACATTCCAGTAAGACCTTTATTTTTTCATTATTAATATCATCATTTATTTTTACTGTGATTATTTTCACTCGTCTTACTTTTTTTTATTCTTATACTCAAAGATGTATTAAATCTTTAGTTATTGTTCCGATCGGCGCGTGTATTTTCCGCCGATCGGCGCGTGTTTATACTCAATGAAACGTTGCTGTATTTATCTACGTTCTCTCTTCTTTCTGTACTCCTCTCTTCCACTTTTATGTAGTGTATTAGTGTATGAACGCTGAGTCCCTCCTAAACGCGTTTACATAACCTACTTGTACAACAAACACGTTGCTTTAAAATTCAGTCGGCAAGGTCGTTCGATTAAGAAACGATGTTTCAGCCAATTGATGATGGCGAAATTACTCTGCAGTAAGTTTATTTAATTAAAAGTGAACATTTTTATATTTTTGCCAGATATTTTTACTTTTATATTGTCCTACAATTTTACAGAGACTTGGCGGAGAGAAATGGTCGGAAAAAGATATAGAAGAGACTCTGGCGAAATAACTTATTCAAACTCCAACAAGAGTGAGTCGAGCAAATGAGTGAAAAAAGCAAATGCGGAAGTTTCCTCCGATGAGAATAACAATAACAGTACATAAATTAAAAAAAAATATTAAAAGTGAAAGATGTAAATAAAAGAGAAGAATAAAAGAGAATAAAACTAAAAATATAATTTTCTATTTTTCAATATTCGATATATGCCTTTAACATTCCTGCAACATTCATGCAATGTTCGCAATCTTCCTGCAACGTTCGCAATATTCCCGCAACGTTCCTGCAATGTTCGTAATGTTCCCGCAACGTTCCTGCTATGTTCGTAATGTTCCCGCAACGTTCCTGCAATGTTCGTAATGTTCCCGCAACGTTCGTAATGTTCCCGCAACGTTCGTAATGTTCCTGCAACGTTTGTAATGTTCCCGCAACGTTTCTGCAATGTTCGCAACATTCCCGTAACTTTCCTGCAATGTTCCGTGCAACGTTCCCACAACATTTCTGAACGTTGCAGAGAGGCGGACATGGGAATGTTGCAGCAATGTTTAACGTTGCGAAAGTAACATTGCTGCAACATTCCTGCAACATTCAACGCTGGCTGGATATGAATCACAGCTTCTTTTTCTGTTAAAGTTGTCTTTTTAATCTTAAAGGCAGAATACTGGTGTACTATGCTCCGTTCATGGTGAAGAAAATTTTCTTGAAGTTATTTTCTAATTGCATGATTAAAGCCGGGGTTATATTAGAGTTACGCCGCGTGTCGCAACGCGTGGGATTGCAATCGGTTACATACGTTTAGTATGAACGTGATTTCATTAGCTCAGTCCCGCGCGTCGCCGAGCGAGCTGACTCCACGCAGACCACTCGATTTCGATCGGCGTGGCATCGCTGGTGGGGGAAGTAACGCGTTGGTTGGCTCGGCTCTAGTATAATCACCACGTGGCTACGCGCATTGCGGCGCGGTGTGCTGACAAGCAAGCAAGCAGACGTCTACCACATTTCAGTACGCGCCGAAAATGTCCGCCGACGAAATTATTGACTTAGAGAGAGTATAAATTTTTATATGATCCGAAAAATAAGTATTATTTAACCACTTAACAGTCGAATTTTGTTTCTTCAAAATTGTCGATTTTTTTAATTATTTATTTTGATTATTTTTATATTTAAAATAAATAAATTTTTGCTTTTAGTAAAGTTGAAGGCAGGGTTTTGATAAAAAAATGTATTTTTGTGAAATTTATTTATATAATTTTGTAGTATGTAGATTTTAAATTTTTTAAAACAGAGTGTGTGAGTGAATATAATGTTTAATTTTAGATGAATGGATTAACTTTTGGATGCTTTGTACGAACTTATAGCAAAAAATATATGAAAAATATTGATTTACGTTTCAAATTTTCCTAATATTGAGATAATAACCAACTTGATTGAAATAACCTGAATGGTGTAACTGGACTGTTTTAGCGTGACTCTTGTCGCTTGACTAGTTTGCTCGTTCGTTTGCTCGTTCGAGGGGTATTGTTTCTATAATCCGATCGTAAAATAGCCAAATTTCGAAATTTACAAACGGTTCGTTAGATTATAGAAACAAACCCATCATAAAAATACAAATTTTCAAAGAACGTATCATAACGTAAAATAACCATTCGGAATTTACTAATTGCTGGTAGGATTTTATTTCTTTATAATCCATACCTGGAATAAATTATTGTTAGCGACCCGTGATTGCTAGAATATCTTCAATAATAATAAAAATAAACAAGGTATTAGTTTGCTATCAACCGAAGGACATATAGAATGAATAAAATATACCGCGCGCTAAACCTGCATAAAATTTTGGATCGAACGTACGCGTTACGTTCAAATCAGTGTAGGACCACTCTACGTACGAACGTATCGCGTACGTTCAAATCAGTTAAGAGGTTAAGGAATAAGGATTAAGGAATTTGTTTAATATCATTTTCAATCAAAGAATGTACGTAATTAAATTGTGATTTTGTCATCCTGAAATATTGGTGAATTTCCTTTTAATGCATTTACTGGGTGCACCCAGTATCTTCTCTTCTTTCTTTTCTTCTTGAGTAGGCTTAACATAAATATGTAGGCAATATCTTCTTCAAGATCCGTATCCGAGTCGGAAGAGAACATTGCAAATAGGTGCGAACGTTTACGCGGTCGCCACTGAACTGACACAAAAATTTCATCAGCACGCGCGGCGACGCGACACTGTAGTATAATCACAGCCCGTTGCGTGAGGCAGCGTTGCGACACGCGGCGTGGCTCTAATATAACCCCGGCTTAAAGCCGGGATTATATTAGAGCCACGCCGCGTGTCGCAACGAGTGGGATTGCAATCGGTTACATACATTTAGTGTGAACGTGATTACATTAGCTCAGTCCCGCGTGTCGCCGAGCGAGCTGACTCCACGCAGACCACTCGATATCGATCGGCATGGCATCGCTGGTGGGGGAAGTAACGCGTTGGTTGGCTCGGCTCTAGTATAATCACCCCGTGGCTACGCGCATTGCGGCGGGGTGTGTTGACAAGCAAGCAAGCAGACGTCTACCACATTTCAGTACGCGCCCAAAATGTCCGCCGACGAAATTATTGAGTTAGTAAGAGAGTATAAATTTTTATATGATCCGAAAAATAAGGATTATTTAAGGAATAAGGATTAAGGAATTTTTTTAATATCTTTTTCAATCAAAGAATGTACGTAATTAAATTGTGTCTTCCTGAAATATCTCCTCTTCTTTCTTTTCTTCTTGAGTAGGCTTAACATAAATATGTAGGCAATATCTTCTTCAAGATACGTATCCGAGTCGGAAGAGAACACTGCAAATAGGTGCGGACGTTTACGCGGTCGCCACTGAACTGACACACAAATTTCATCAGCACGCGCGGCGACGCGACACTGTATTATAATCACAGCCTGTTGCGTGAGGCAGCGTTGCGACACGCGGCGTGGCTCTAATATAACCCCGGCTTTAGTATAATAACCAGGTTGTTACGCGCATTCCGGCGCAGTGTGTTGACGAGCAAGTAATCAGACGTCTACCACATTTCAGTACCCGCGCAAGATGTCCGCCGACGAACTTATTGAGCTAGTAAGAGAATATAAATTACTCTTGTCTGGTCTTATCTACTCTTGTCTGGAACTCTTGTCTTATTGTAGATGGTAACTACGCACCGGAAGGCTCCGGAAATGATATGCCCTAAAGCCCTAATCTCTGGACTTTGTAGAAATGACATTAATATTTTCTGTATGCAAATATTTCATGAAGAAAATTGAGGAAATAAGAGCTTTACACCCAATTGGCAACAGGCTAAGATATTTTAAACAATTATTTTAACGAATTTATAAAATTTGCTATAAAACATTGCAAATAGGTGCGGACCTTCACACGGTCGCCACTGAACTGACACAAAAATTAATCAGCATGTGCGGCGATGCGACACTGTAGTTTAATCACCAGCCCAGCCCGTTGCGTCAGGCAGCGCTGCGACACGCGGCGCGGCTCTAATATAACCCCGGCTTAAATCACGAGGATATCTGAATCTGAATTGCCTTTTTCAAATATTTTGGCTTATTTGTTTCAGTTATAATATGGGAGACGAATTCCGACATTTTGTATACAATTTGAATACAATTATCAAATTCTTTTTAATCAAGTCCTTTATTTTTGCAAGTTGCGCATTCCGTATAAGACACAGCTTGTTATACCTATTGCAAGAAATTATATTAAGCAGACTTTGATATAGATATAATTTTGACTTTAGAATGACGAAAAAATGTCAGGAGGTAATTTTATTCGTGCATCAGAAAATATTCGAAGGTCAAGAGGATCATCCATCCAGTCTTAAAAAATTTGTCGAGGTTAATGACCATCACTTCGAACATTTGTTACAATCAATTTTCTGCAGGAAATATTCACTTACATAATTAATTGATTGTGGAGTTACTTGTTAACACTTCATTTCAATATTAAAGATAAAAACATAAACTGTTTTAAAGTTTCAAATTTATTGTAAAAATACAACATGTTTCACTAACACTGTAGCTTTTTCAGGATTGTATATCATTACCTGAAGATGCCCTTATTAAAAAGTTTATTTTCTAAAAGTGGCAAAATTTATTTAATAAACTGGCGAAACTCACTTCTGCAATTTTAATTAATTTTTGGGAAGAAATTTTAGAGAGATTCAATTTAGTTAAGCACTGGTTTAGATATTTGTGAAGACAATACGTTGATTGTGTCATTAAAAGAGTTTGTAGGCAATATACGGCACCAATCAGATCAGAAACTAAAGGAATACGAAGAAAAAGCTAAAAATTTAAGTACTAGTATGGAAACAGAAAAAACAAGAGAGCATTACTTCAAAATTTTCAGATAAATCTAGAGTTAATGTCTCAGTATACTTATAAAAATTTAAAAGAGACACGCTAACATTGCGTTGGATACGCTGTGGATTTAAATAGAAGAAGCCAAGTCTATGAGACAAGCAGCCAGAAATTCAAATTTTGGAAAACAGATCTGGAAAGTGTACGAGATGACGAACATTTATTTATACGAAGATTTTAACTGAATTTTTCATTCGGTTCATTTGCATTCGGTTAAAATCAGTCAAGCATTCAGTCTTACATCTCTTGCAGCGAAATTTTATGCTAATTTATGAAAAGAAACTTATTGATTTTTTTGCCAAATTGCTATACTATCTTAAAGATCTTTTTAACATAGCCAATCACTAGCTGTGAAGCGGAGGGTTTTTATTCCAGAATGTCGTATATAGAAAACAAATATTGGACAACAATGTGAAACTATAGACTAAATTATTTACCAATTCAAATGTTGGTTTATAATTTATATAACATAACTACTCATAACTTGTTAATTTCTTTTGCAATAATGTCTTACAGTTACTGTTTGTGTGTCATATTAAATAAATAAAATATTTGATTGTTCTCTTTTTGACCCCCGACCCAAAAAGAGGGGTGTTATAAGTTTGACGTGTCTGTCCGTTAGCTTAGCATAGTCTGTCCGTATATGTGGCTGTTTATGAAATCGTAGCTCCTAAACGAATGGACCGATTTTGACACGGTTTTCTTTTAAAGCTGACTTGATCGAGGAGGTTCTTAGCTATAATGTAATGCGTTTGATGACCATCAGCTTATTTCCTACTTTACAAAATTAATATGCAACCAATTTGATATAAATGCTTGTCTACTTTCGTATATCCCAACTTGTGTTTGAAAGCTGACATGATCGAGAAGGTTCTTAGTAGGGAATGCAAATCTCGCGAGATTGAGGCTCAAGCGAGATCCAGCGAGTTTATGAATAACAATACTGCGAGATCTCGCCAATTTCGAGGTCTCGCGAGATTGGCAGTTTTGTGTGTTTTTTTTTGCAAATAATCACAATATTTGAATAAATTAGGAAAAAAATAATAAAAATTATAAGTATTACATTTATTTTCACGAATTTTTTCAATAGACTTTTATGCATCAAACATTTTTTCGCGTATCTGTCTATAATTTTTTAATTAACTTCTAAGTAGTAAACTTTGACATACGTATCTATCAAATAACAAATGAAAGAAACAACCAGTCTTCTCTTCTAATATCAAACAAAAATCTTTTAGTAATAAAACAGTTCTTTTATAACAAACAAAACAACGAGAAGTCAAAAAAAATGAAACTTATTATCTAAGTTGAGTTGACTATAGTAGGGAAAGATGATATGTTCTAGATCCTCCTCACCCATAAGGATTTACATGTACTCCCCGCCTTATGGGAAATTACATGTAAAATCTTAGCTCCCCCGCCTTATGGGAAATTACATGTAAAATTTAGCCTACCCCTCCGTATGAGAAATGCTATACAAAATAGTTCTGAACGTGGCCGAGCGAGTATGTGCAGATGGCGCCAGCGCTAGGGAGGGGGCCACCGGAGAGAAAGAGGGATTCAGGCCGGACAAGAGCGGACAATACCGAACACGAATAGACCAGAGGGGAAAATGGGTTACGGGGTGGACATTAATTTGTGAAGCTGTCCATAAGAGTAAATGGGTGCGACAAGGAAAAAACATGAAGAGGGATGTATTGACAAGAACCGCCGGGTCAACATAGTTTCGGTTTATCTTATCAGCTGAGCGTGAGTGTAGAAATAAACACTATCAGTTTCTTGGAATTAATCTATGTGTTCATCCTATCAAGAGTTTGACCTAGTTTTTGACACGTGCCAAGAATCGTGGGAAAGTTAAAACCGTCGAGTCAGCATTTTCCTGTTTCAACTTGTCTGTAAACGTGACCGTAGAAACACTGTCAGTTTCTTGTAATTGTTCTATGTTTATTCTAGAAACGTGACCGTAACTGCTTCTTGGAATGTGTTTATCCTATTAAGAGTTTGACCTAGTTTTTGACCCATGCAAAGAATCGTGGGAAAGTTAATACCGTCGAGTTAGCATTCTCCTGTTTAACTTATATGTAAACGCGAGTGTAGAAATAATAAACGCCTCATAATCAGTTTCTTGTAATTGTTCTATGTTTATTCTAGAAACGTGACCGTAGAAACACTGTCAGTTTTTCAGTTCACTTATCTGGATGATTCTGAGAAATTTATAAGTTATTTAAACTCATCTATGACCTCATTCGCATTATTTTAAATTTTAATATAAATAAAAAAGTATTTCTGTTATTAGGGTTAAATTTGGAGTGTGAAATGGTATTCTTTCTTTTAAGTTTACGTAATCAGTTTAGTATTTGAACTTGAAGATTTTAAATGTGTGTCAAGGGAATAACATTATTTTAACAACTACGACAGTGAATGTTTATGTAACCGCACGCTTAGGACCGGGCGCTTGATAAATAAACAATCGTGTCCAGTTTAAAAATTGCAACCGCTGCAATATATAAACTATCGCAATAAGAAACGCCGTGTAATCGATTTAGTATTTGAACTTTGTGCGCGTGAGAATGGAATGTCTGAATTGTGAAATAGTTGAACCGCCGAGTCAGCATTTTTTTGTTTCAAATTGTTTTCACCACATCCGGCGCGTATATAAGACCGGAGAGCTCTAGATCAGTTCATAACTAGACTCAGTCACGATAAGTCCACATCTAGACAGCTTGCAAAATGTTCTCCTGCAATCAATGTTTAAAAGTTTTCTCAAGAAAAGACCATCATGTTTTTTTATTTCCACTACATGTTTTCAAATGGCGCTGGACCATTTGAAAACATGTAGTGGAAATAAAAAAAATAGGCTACAAATGCACCGCTTGCCCTTCAACTTTCACAAGAGAAGATAGCTACAAACGCCACAAGCAGCAACATTACAACATCGATACGCCCTCTACCTCGAAGAGACTCCTAGATATCAGCGAATCACCCTCAACCTCCAAGAAGATAAAGTTGGAACCACTGCCACCAAAAAATTTCTGTAAAATTTGTAACCAGCAACTCCCCTCAAAAATCAAGTACGCAGGCCATCTACGATCACAGAAACACTTCCAGACAGCAATTAAGCCGTTTCAACAAGATGTAACCGAAGTCTGCTCCAGTTTCAAGAAAAGGGTTGCAACTTAGTTGAATTAGAATTAATGGTTCAGGTATTGATATAGACAGTTTTATTAGTAAATTGAGGGACACTGTTGGTAGCATAATTGAAAACGTTATCAAATCACATAATTCAGGTATCAAGTTTAATATAGAACTCTTTGGTATTTATATAAATGAAAAAAATCCGGCGGGTGAATTAAAGTCATTTAACACAAAATATCGCGAAATAACACGTAGCAAGAGTAACTTTATAGAAATTTATGATAGTTTGTATGCCAAAATTAAAACCAAATGTAGCGAGTTTCAGGAGAAAGATTCGGGTTGGTCATTAAGGGAGATTTCCCATTTAGAAATTAATATCAATAAATATAAGCCAATACGTGGGTCATCATTTATTGAACTACCGAAAGAAATTAGGGACCGGAAAGCATGCATCAATATTAAGAATGAAGACGAGTTTTGCTTTTTATGGAGTATTATATCCGCGTTACACCCTGTAGATGCTAACACAGATCGCCCGGCATCATATCCTCACTTTTCTCAAACTTTAAAATATGACAGACTAGAGTTTCCGCTTAGAATTAAAGACATTTCAAAATTCGAACAGACGAACAATATTAGCATTAACGTTTGCGGTTTGGAATTTAATTTCAAATCTAAACAACATGACGTAGTAGGACCAATTTATCATACTAATGAGACTATGTAAATTTATTATATTTGGAAGAGGGGGTTAAAGGTCATTATGTATGGATAAAAGATATGTCTAGACTTATAAGAAGTCAAATTTCATCGCGTTGTGATAAAAAATATTTATGCGATGGCTGTTTATCCTTCTTCTCAACAGAAACGACTTTTAAGCAACATCAATTGAATGACTGTAACAACATATACACTATTATGCCGACGGAAGACCTTATAAAAGATAAGAGAGGTGATATGATGCCGGGGAATGTATTTAAATTTCAAAATAGAAAAATGCGTATACCTTTTGTTGTATACGCAGATTTTGAATCAATTTTAAAACCTGTAGATACATGCTCGCCGAACCCTGACAATAGCTATACTAATCAGACACATATCCATGTACCATACAGTTTCGCCTATAATATAAAATGTTCATTCGATGATTCATTGAGTAAATTTTTCACTTATACCGGGGAAGATTGCCCGAAATTGTTTTGTCAGAACCTCTATTCGGATGTTAAGGAATTATACAGGGAACATTTAAGCGTTGTACTTCCGATGATTAAATTAACTGCAGATGAGCAAAATTCATACGATACGGCCACTTCTTGTCACATATGTAATAAATTATTACAAGCAACAGACAAAGTCGCCGATCACGATCATTTAACGGGCAAATTTCGGGGGGCCGCCCACTCAAATTGTAATTTGAATTATAAAATACCTAAAATGATCCCGATATTTTTCCATAACATAATGATTATGATGTTCATTTATTTATCAAGGAATTTGGATCTGACGAGGAAAAAATTGATATCATCCCCCAAAATAAGGAAAAATATATATCCATCACCAAAAATCTACCTGTTGGTGAAATGTAGATAAAAAAGGGGTGGAAAATAAAATTTATTTGAAATTAAGATTTATCGATTCATTAAGATTTATAGCCAGCTCGTTGGAGAAACTCGCGAAAAATTTAACAGATGAACAATGCATAGAGGTTAGAAAATTTTTCCCAAACAATGAACATTTTGTATTATTAAGGCAGAAAGGTGTTTTCCCATACAAACACATGGACTCATTTGATAGGTTGACTGAGACATCTTTACCGCACAAGGACTGCTTTAACGATTCCTTAAATAACTATATAGTCACCGACAAAGAATATAATTTTGCACAGACTGTTTGGACTACATTTAATTGCCGAAATTTAAAAGATTACTCTGACCTATATTTAAAGACTGACGTATTGCTATTGACAGATATTTTCGAACAATTTAGAAACGTATGCATCACGACATATCAGCTTGATCCGGCCCATTATTATACGGCCCCCGGACTGAGCTGGGATGCAATGCTGAAAATGACTGACCTAAATTTGGATTTCGTCTCCAAAGGCATTAGAGGGGGTATTTGTCAAGCTTCACTGCGATATGCTAAAGCTAATAATAAATACATATCTGAATATAATCCCAATCAACCTAGCACGTATTTAACATATTGGGATGCTAATAATTTGTATGGCTGGGCACTTTCTCAACTAATGCCTTACGGCGGTTTTAAATGGTTGACAGAGACTGAAATTTTAGACTTTGACGTGACGAAAATAAGTGACGATTCACTTATTGGCTATTTCATCGAAGCAGACATCGAGTATCCTGAATCGCTACAGGCCCCACATGATGATTTACCAATCCTCGTTGAAACCATGACTCCACCAGGTTCAAAATTTAATAACAGAAAACTTATCCCAAATTTGAAAAACAAAGAAAAGTATATTGTTCACTACAGAAACTTAAAACAGGCAATAAATCATGGACTTAAAATCACAAAAATTCACAGAATTATAGAATTCAAACAATCTGATTGGCTAAAACAATATATTGATCTAAACACTACTTTACGACAGGCAGCTAAAAACGATTTCGAAAAAGACTTTTTTTAAACTAATGAATAATAGTGTATTTGGCAAAACAATGGAGAATGTGAATAAACGACTGGATGTAAAACTTATCAATCATTGGGAAAATATTGGACGTAAACCTGGCGCGGAAACACTTCTCGCTAAACCAAATATGAGAAGTGTTTTCAACATTCACAGAAAATTTAATTGCTATACAATTTGAAAAATTAAAAGTAATTTATAACAAACCGATCTATGTGGGGTTTGCCGTTTTGGATTTGTCGAAATTGTTAATGTACGAGTTTTATTACGATTTTTTGAAACCCAAGTATTGTGATAAAGTTACTTTATGCTACTGTGACACCGACAGTCTTATTTTATTGATTGAAACCGATGATGTTTATATAGATATCAAGGAGAACATTGAAAAATTCGATACCAGCAATTTCGGGTCTGATAACGTTTTCCATATGCCGCTAAAAAATTAAGCTGTGTTAGGCTTAATGAAGGACGAGTTAGGGGGTGAGATTATGTTTGAATTTGTTGGGGTAAGAGCGAAAATGTATGCCCATTGTACAGACAGGGATAAAGTGAACTGGAAGAAAAAAGCTAAAGGTGTAAAAAAAAGTGTAGTGGATAAGGATATTAGTGGTGAGGATTATAGACAATGTATGTTAACCGGGGAAAGAATATATCGCAAGCAACAAACATTTAGAAGCTATAAGCATGTCATATATACCATCGAACAAAATAAAATTGCATTGAGTAGTAATGACGATAAACGATACATTTGTCCTAACGGTGTAAATACTCTCGCATGGGGTAATTCCAATATTCCAAAATTGTAATAAATTTATATATTTGTTTTTTGTAAATATTGTTTATATATCTTTTAATTGTAAATAATGTATATTTTTTGTATTGTAAATTATATATTTTTTATTGTTATTAATGCTTATATTTATAATAAAAGTCTATATAACATATATCTCTTTTTTTATTATGCTAACCACTTGTTTTTCAATCCAAGTGTGAATATCCTAAACACATGAAATGTTTATATAACACGCGTGAGTATATGCCTGTATAGTTTTAAGATATCTTAAGATAAATATTTAGGAATCCAAAACATTCGATAGAGAATGAAAGGTTGTAAAATAATGAAAACTACATAAAATTTATGGTTTTATTAAAAAATTTACTTACAATACATTTAAATACTTATATAAACATTCAACATTTCTTACACTACACATAGAATAATTATTAATATGATTTAAGCATGTATGATGATGCATTTGAATAAAATTAGGGCAATCGTAAAATTCATCTTCATCATCTTCTAAATTTATAACAATATATTCATTACAATGTAAGTAAGAATTGAAAATAGAATCTAATAACAGTTTTTTGAAATGTCCTTTTACAAAAATAATATTAAAACTATCTAAATGCTATCTAAATGTGAAACCTTAAAATATTTTTAAACAGATTTGGTGATAAATTCCCAGCGCTGTATTTAAGTCCGTGATAGTAATTTTCCAACCAACGAGCTTGTTTCTTATCTGCTGCGTTAAGAGATTGGAAAGGTGTTGATGGTTTGAATAGGTAGGTGTCTACATTATCCACATGGAATGATTTGACTGAAAGTTCTTTTGGTGTAAATCTTCCATTCACGCTAAATCCTTGAACATCTATAATAAATCGTCTAGCCATATGGACTTCTTTCTCAGTATCGGCCCGAGCAACTTTTCCAAATGATTGATTCTTCTACGAAAGCGAGCACGATCTGCAGCTTCCCTCAACCACTCAATACCGTTTCTAGATTCACACTGAGGCTCAATAATAAAAATTTCAACAATATCCTCTCCGTCAGAGTTTATTAAAAATGATACACGATTCGTCATTATGAGTTTTAAATTAATTTTCGAACTAGTCCTGACAATGGAGTGTATTCAACGAGGGCATCACACAAAATAAGGCAATAGGCTTGAGTGTTTGGCTTGAATGCTTGCGTAGCTTCAAATTCAATTTTTAAATCAACAGTTGACGATTTAATACTCTCATTTTGTTTAGATACATCAAATACAAAAAGAACATGATCTCTGAATTGAGTCATATCCAATATTGGTTCGTTTAAACCATCACCATAATAACTGTTTTGGAAAGTGGCATACATGTAATAGAGTTGAGCATAATCACCATTATTTATATCAAGATTTAAATTATCATACGGATATGAATTCGAGTTTAGATGAATTTTCATATTTCGCAGTGTTGCATTATCAAATTTGGATGCGTTTTTGCATGGGTATCCCTTCGCCCCTCTTGCAGTGCAATTATAACATATCGAGGCTTTTCCAGAGCTGTAGATGTTTTACAGACCAGATATCTCTATCGGTATTTCTTAAAGCAGGTAGTTCATGTAACTCCCACTTACGGAATGGTATTAATATCGGTTTATCTTTTTTGAGTTTGTCCAATACATTCAATCGAGTTTCGTCGTTGAGTTGGAGATGTGGAATTCTCCAGTAAATTCTATCAATATTGAGAGTTATATTTGCATCTCCTTTGTAACAGTTCACATCAGTTCTAGCTCGTAGTAGAATTAATTCCTTCACATTCATTAATATTTTTGCATAATCCTCAGTAACAAACAAACTGAAAGTTGTGCGTAGTTGCTGGTGGAATGAGTTTCGGAAAATTAACGGTTCCGCTCACATAAATATAACTTTCACTCGGGCAAGTGTAAATATCTTGGTGTTGTATCATTATACGAATCTCATCATTGTTTCGATGGTTTTGAGCCAGAGTTTGATATGTGTGAAATTCACTCTTTGCAATAGTCTCCTCATAGTCAACTTTGGAGAATATATTTATTTTATCCATACTGTCGCTTTAACTTATATCCTAGAGATAATAGTTTACTTTTTAATATAGGTGTTAACTCTTTGGAATGTAGATGTCGAGTGGTAGAATTGATCGAAACAGCTGCTTTTATACGATTTCCGTGAAAATTAATTCCCATCTCTATCACTTAATACTCTTCAGCTCTAAACGTACTAGTATTTTTTCACCTCTAAAATTCACAGGGCTACCATCTCGATAGAGAATTGTTAATGTGATATTATCTGTCGCTCGAGCGTTTATTGGTAAGTAAATAATATTTCGTGGTTCAATATTTATTGCAAAGCCAGGATCAACATTAGGTGAAAATTCAAATATAGTATGTGATAGCGTGCTATTGTAGTAAGCACCATGCACAATGTTACACTCAACTCTAATACTATTAACTTTTATAATTTCAACTGGTAAATCTGACTGGTGTAATTGATTAGCTGCTAACTTTCTTGTAGAAAAGCCCAACAATCTCCCTATTGAGCGACTAACAGTGAAATCAATATCGTATTTACTCTTTATTCCACACTTTAGCGTATTATTGTTGGGTTTAATTGACAACACCTTAACACCTCATCTCGTTCGATCTTCTCGACGTAGGTTCCGCTAATCAGCTGATTTTGCAGGAATAGTTCAATATCTGTTATCTCGTACGAGCCAGCTGATATTTTAATTTGCTGTCCATCTGCGTACTCAAATAGATTATTACAATCTTCTTAAATATTCGGAATAGTATTGTATGTGTGAAATCCAATAAGTCCTAAGCAATATAATGTGTCAGGGTCTAATTCTATCGATGAGTGATAATTCACAGAGAGCACATTAGTAGTACTTTGCAGTGTGAAGGTCTGAGACATGACTGATGGATTTATATAGTTGCTATCAGTTTTATTCTGTTAGAAATTGCAGACATAAATGTCCACAGTTGTAGCTATTAAATTTCTGATATCTATCATGATTATACTACCTCGAAAATATTTTAACAGCTCTGCAGGCGGTTGCAAGTCGCCAAAGCTATCAAAGTATGTAACTAAATTCCCCCGTTTTTTATACGCAACCCAATGCGTGCCCGATCTTTTAGCAGAATCTAAATTTATCACCGCACATTCGTTGTATAAAGGTTTTCTCGATGGAAGAGAGTCACGCATAAACACACCACGAAAATGCTTAATGTGTTCTCGTGCAGCGTAGTTTTGAATACCTAAGTCGGTGAGCGGACGTCGAGGTAGCTTACTTAGTTTTTTGGGGACTGCTTTAAATACAACCCTAAACCTTTTCGATATGGTTTGAGATATAGTCCACGTCCACGTAATGCAATTGCTTCCATTGTCTTGTTATGTCGCTCTGATTCGGCTAATTTATTTCTAGCATCTTTGGAAGCGTTCACTGCCTTTGCAATTCCTGCAGCGCCACCTGCTAGCGAACCAAGCGCACTTAGCTCTGCAAATAGCGGTATCAGCGGTAGCATCCCACCATGTTTCGGTATGGGGATTATACGAGGAGTACGAATTTTTCTTCGACCTCCTGCCTCCTTAACCGCAATTCTAGCAGCTGCTAGAGCAATTTTACCACCTTCTCTCCCATCTAGATTCTTGAACTTTTTCATTGCTCTGCGCACTTTTGATACAACTCCACTATTTAGTGCAACTTTCTTTTTTGGTTTATTATTAATACCCATTCCGAGTTTCCGTTTAATTTTCATAATGGAAGCAACAGATAATGCAGCTGCTTTTTCACCGAACTTTGCGTTCTGCTTCTTCTGCTTTTACTCTTTTCCAAGCAGCTTTTTGAAGAACTTTATCAGCTCTATGTCGATTATGCCGACGATATTGCCGACTGAATGTTACTTTGTGAATATGCAATATCGTGTTCTTTACATGCGCTATCTAGAGGATTAATGCCGGGGTCACCTCTTGCTAAACGCTTTTCCAACTTAGTACCCGGACCACAATACTGATAACTTCCAGGTATGTGTATCTCGAACGGGAGCTTGTTGATGAGTGAATTGATGATGCCTCTTCCAGCGTACATATTGCAATGAATGTTTACACGATACATCGAGTTTATATATAGTTGTTGAGCGCTGTATATTATAGTATCATGCGGGTCGTTAAGCAGAAACTATCTCTAGCAATCATGAATCTTGATTCATGTGTTGGTGAAGGTATGTCACTAATAAAAGAGAGACGTCATGGAATTTTGCTCCCGAATACGTTGAGATGTTGAATTTGTGCTCCATCGAATTGCGGTAAATCCAACGTAATGTTGAGTTTACTGTTTGATGAGAACGGTGTAAAGTTTAAAAACGTATATGTTTATTCGAAATCACTATACCAGTCGAAATATCAGTTTCTTGAAAAAGTTTTAAAACCGCTCAAAGGTGTTGGATATTTCCCATTCAAAGAGAATGTAGATATTATGAAACCTAGTGATGCAAAACCCGATTCAATTTTCATATTCGATGATGTAGCTTGCGATAAGCAGGATGTGATACGAGAATATTTTAGCATGGGGCGACACAATAATATAGATTCTTTCTATCTGTGTCAAACATATACTCGTATCCCCAAACATCTAATACGTGATAATGCAAATTTTATAATACTCTTCAAACAAGATGATTTAAACCTCAAACATGTTTACAACGATCACATAAGCAGTGATATGACTTTCGATAAATTCAAGGAAATGTGTTCAGAATGCTGGATAGAGTCCTATGGGTTTATAACTGTGGATAAAGATTGTAGCATTGCTAAGGGGAGATATCGTAAATATTTAGATCAGTATATAATAGGTAAATCGATCCAGATAGTTAGTATACATCAAGACTGTTGAGGCGAGAGGACGTTTAAAGCTGATTGAAAATTTCTGTAAGTAATTGAGAGCTGATTGAAAGCTGTTTAAAGCTGATTGAAAGCTGATTAAAGCTGATTGAACGCTGTTTAAAGCTGATTGAAAGCTGTTTAAAGCTGATTGAAAGCTGATTAAAGCTGATTGAAAGCTGTTTAAAGCTGATTGAAAGCTGTTTAAAGCCGATTGAAAGCTGTTTAAAGCTGATTGAAAGCTGATTAAAGCAGTTAAAAAGTGGATTATAGCTGATTAAAGCTGTTTAAACCTGTTTGAAAGCTGTTTAAAGCTGATTGACAGCTGATTAAAGCTGATTGAAAGCTGTTTAAAGCTGATTGAAAGCTGTTTAAAGCTGATTGAAAGCTGTTTAAAGCTGATTGAAAGCTGATTAAAGCTGTTTAAAAGCTGTTTAAAGCTGATTGAAAGCTGACTAAAGCTGATTGAAAGCTGTTTAAAGCTGATTGAAAGCTGTTTAAAGCTGATTGATAGCTGTTTAAAAGCTGTTATAGAAAATACGGTATGATGAGTAGAAATGTTCAGCGTAGGCTTGTTGATGTTCAAAGATCTATTCGTAAAAAGTTACTAGCTATGAAACTGAATAGAGTCGAAGAAGATGAATTATTGGATAAAACTTATAAACCACTAATCGAACCTTTGAAGAATTTAATAGACACATCACAACAACGGCAGCCGAATATTTTTAGAAGTTATAAACAAGGGGGTTCCCCTTCTAAGATTCCTAATTTATCCCTATCCAAAAAGAAACAAGAAACTGATGGTGAAGTTGGGACTAAACGAAAAGCAACTAATTTCTTACAGAAACCTAAGCGAGTATGCAATCAAGAAATTTCATATGACAATATACCTTGAGACGATGAAGATGTATTTGAAACGTTTATGGAACATCTTCAAACTATGGATCCTTTACCGAAGCAATATGTGGAAATGTTAATAAGAGATGTAGATGATGAATTTGATATGCGAATGGGTATTCATTTCTATCCAGATACTGAAAAATGGGTTATTGGAAAATCAGATGTAGAGATTATCGGAAAAGATTTAAAAATAGAAGGAATCAGATACATTGGTACTCCTGGCCTCTATGAATTACTTTTCAAGAAGAAACCTCTTGGTTATAATGATGACGACAAGCACAATTATAAAGATATTTTGGAGAGAACCAATGCGCTGCGGAGAAATTATAACCCAAATTCGCAGACTCAAGGATCTAGGACGTATAAATATAGAAACATAATTAAACCACTTTTTGAGGAAACCGGATCAGATTCCTCATTATCTGGAAGGGGGCTATTTGATTCATCTTTACAGATTCCTAATAATATAGCAAGAGTGCAGTATCGATATTGGGATAGTCTTGAAGAGTTAATAGACCGCCTATGTCTTTTACATGCTTCTAAGAAGGCTGGAAATACATCTCATCAGAATGAAATTGTAGCTATTGAAGAGGAATTACGGGAGGCAAATATAATAGAATGAATTGTGTATTCATAGCTCACATCAATGATGAGCCTCGATAAGTTCGGACGTCATTCAAATCGTAAAAGTGGTCAAACACGAGGTCCTGCTGGACCAGGATTTCTTTTTACTCGTACCGGTGATTTTAATGTTGAGAATAAAAGAATTTGTAACATAAGCGAACCTTAGGATAAGTCAGACGCTGCTACTAAAGATTTTGTTGATACTTCTATTAGTCTCATTAAACAGCAATTTGATAATTCTCATGATAGCTATAAAACGAATATTGAGAATCAGTTAAAAATATTCAAAAATGAGATTGGTTTATTAAAGAAATATCTAGATAAACCGGCAATAGTTACACCCAATCCCCCAAAGAAACGCGTTAATTTAAAAGACATTCCTCATGGGACAACGTCGCCCTCTTTCAACGAAGTCCGTTAAACAGGATGTGGTCAATGAATTGCATAAACCTGCAAGAAAAAATTTTACCAGACGTAGAGTTATATTAAAGGGTATAGATGATTTATGGCAAGCAGATTTAGCTGAATTTGGTCCTTATGCTCATGAAAATAAAGGCTATAAATTTATTTTGGTGGTGATTGATTGTTTCTCAAAATTTATGTGGACTGCTCCGTTAAAGGATAAATCCGCAGCAAGTTTAACAGATGCATTCAAGAAAATTTTCCAAGAGAGTAATCGCACACCACGCAATCTACAAACAGATCAGG
Source organism: Phosphuga atrata (assembly GCA_944588485.1). Lineage (NCBI taxonomy): Eukaryota > Metazoa > Arthropoda > Insecta > Coleoptera > Silphidae > Phosphuga > Phosphuga atrata. The sequence goes on along the minus strand of OX155892.1, from coordinate 43,273,659 downwards.
GTAAAGAGTTTTATAACCAACATTTTAATTCGTTAATGAAGAAGAAACAGGTTAATCATTACTCAACGTATACCATCATGAAAGCATGTATGGCTGAACGGGTTATTCGCACTCTAAAAGAGAAATTATATCGAGCATTCAGTCTAAATGGAAAATATGATTGGTACTCTATATTGGATGGGATAACTAGAGATTACAATGCAACAAATCACTCTACCACTGGTGCCAATTGATGAAGCCCAAAGATGTAAATTTAAATAATGAGAAGCAATTACTCGAAACAGTTTATTCACATATAAATATTACCGACAGAGTTCGATTTCGAGTGGATGATTTTGTACGTATTAGCAAACAGAAGACTGTATTTGCTAAAGGATATACTCCTAATTGGTCAACGGAACTGTTTAAAATTCTAAAAGTTAAAATTTCTAGCCCTGTTACATATTTATTGGAGGATATTCAGGGTAGACCAATCCAAGGGGCATTCTACGGGTATGAGCTGCAAAAGGCTAAACATCACGATGTCTACTTGGTTGAAAAAGTGCTGCGTCGTAAAGGATCGAAGGTGTATGTGAAATGGTTAGGTTTCGATAATTCAGAGAATAGTTGGATCGATGAAACTAATGTACTTTAAAAAAACTACTTATTGTAAATGTAATTATATATTCTGCTTATAAATGTTAATAAATATGTATTTTTATTCTTACTAATAACTTGGTTTTATTTCACCTCTATCCTGAAACGGAATAAAATGGATCAAAAAAAAAGAAAAACGATATACATTGTTAAATTATTTTTTTATTATAATTAGTAAAAAATCATTGCAGATTACAAAATCTTTTTTCATCAATACATTTATAACATTTATATCGAGGTGGTGGGGGTCCATCAATATGATCCACATCAGTTGGTAGATTGTAATGTTTGTAACATGGGAGACAGGCGGCTATATCTTCATCTTCTTGAAAATGTGGTGGAAGCGTATCCCACATCGATTGTAGTTCCCTGGGTCTTATATGTGTCATTAAATATAATTTATACTGACTACAGCAAACACAACACTTATTCATTGATACACAGTTTAGAAAAAAGTTGGTAACACTTTTTAGCATCTTGATATCTTTTAATTTCAAATTTTAATCGCTGTATTTTTATAATGTGTTGCTCCAATCGTGCTTTTCTTTGTACTAACCGTTCTACTGTATCGTTGGTGATCTTAACCATTACACTGTCGGGTTGATTCTATATTTTTAAATAATTTTAGGTACTATTTTGGTATATGGTATTTCCGTATTTTGAATTTCTGAGCTGCAGTTGGAACACTTCCTTTTAACTCCTCTTTGTGGTTTAATCGCTGGTGTTGAGAAGAATGTATTCACCTTTTGCCATTCAATTTTTAATGCGAACCATTCGATTGGGATTAATGTGAAACTTCTTTCCGAGTTGAATATTCGTATACAGTGATAATTACCTCTAACCGCGCTGAATCCAGTTGAAATAGATAATGTCTTGGATATTGGATAGCTAACTTCGTTTATGAGACGACATTCACTTTTAATTTCTTCATCGAAATCTTGTAGTAAGTCATCCAAGAAAGTAGGTGAACTTATACCCGAATCTGACATGGATACTGTTGGTGGTGCTGCGTTGATATAACTAATTCATTATTAGTAGTTTGCATCCTATTTATACCCTAACGAATATTCGATAAGCCAATCAAAATGCGTTGTATATGTCACGTGATCTAGACAAGTTGAAACAAGAAAATGCTGAGTCGACAGTTCAGTGACCTTGCACGTGTTCAATGACTCATCATGAGGAGTGTGGAATAAAATGTTTGCGTCCTATTTATACCCAACGAATATTCAATAAGCCAATCAAAATGTGTTGTATATGTCATATGATCTAGATAAGTTAAAATAAGAAAATGTTGAGCCAACAGTTCAGTGACCTTGCACGTGTTCAATGACTCATCATGAGGAGTGTGAAATAAAATGTTTGCGTCCTATACCCAAACGAATATTCAATCAACCAATCAAAATACTCCGTATGTGTCACGTGATCAATGACTCATCCAAATTTCTCAGAATCAACCAGACAAATTGAAACAGGAAAATGCTGACTCGACGGTTTTAACTTTCCCACGATTCTTGGCAGGTGTCAAAAACTAGGTCAAACTCTTGATAGGATGAACACATAGATTAATTCCAAGAAACTGATAGTGTTTATTTCTACACTCACGCTCAGCTGATAAGATAAACCGAAACTATGTTGACCCGGCGGTTCTTATCAATACATCCCTCTTCATGTTTTTTCCTTGTCACAACCCATTTACTCTTATGGACAGCTTCACAAATTAATGTCCACCCCGTAACCCATTTTCCCCTCTGGAACATATCATCTTTCCCTACTGACTATTAAACTGAGATATTATTATCAATTAAATAAAACTATATCTACTCAGTAGATCCATTAGATATTACAGATTAATTAACAAAATATACCAATTAGTCAGACTATTAGAAATTACAGATTAATTAACAAAATATATAAATCAAATGAAAGATTTCTTCAGTTCAAATCACAAGCCATTATTACGAATTATTTTGAAAGTAGGAGCTACTAAGAGCTTAAGAAGCACAAAATGTCCAAAGAATCGTCTGCTAAACGGCTTGTTATTTTGTTGGCCAGATAACCAGCCGCTGAGAAGGCCCTTTCGGATTCAACGCTAGTTGGAACCACAGATCTCAGGCAGTTATCCACGAACTGTAAAAGTTCGCCTTTGGACCCCCCGGACTCGTATAAATTCATTTCCTTTTTGATTAATGCCTTCAGAGAATTCGTAGTTAGTTTTCTGTCTCTAGGTTCTTTGAACGCAGCAGTCAATGTTTCCTGAAGTTCTTCTTGCAATGAAATACTCTTGCGTGTCTCAGAAAGAGATGAAAGCGGTTCATTATCGCCATCATCAAATTCAGCTATATCATTAGCGGTGGCAGGCGTGTCAGCTGATGTTGATGCGATCGACCAAGATGGATCTGAATTTGTCTGTGTCTGTGAATTAGTCAGACTGTGTTGCGGATGCAAACGCTCTATAAGTGATTTAATTTCAGTTCGAATCACGTTTTCCGGAGGCAATTTAAATGTTTCGTCTTTCGCAAACTTTTCTTTATCTGCTTGGTATTAGCTGGATCTCTAATATACAACAAGCATGCTGTCAAATTCGTCCGACGCTCAACAATGCGCTTTCTCAAGGAGCCACCTAGTTTTTCTGCCAATGGAGTTTTTAGCTCTTCCAGTTTGCGAATCATAAACCTTAGTGTTGTTTCTGCGATAGCCAAGTCTGTATCTTGACGACATAACACCTCCACAGCCAGTTTTACAGGTTGAAATGCCTTGTCTAAGTTCGCTAAAACCGCATGTTCTTCCGCATTCAAAGAGTAATTCGGATCAGCTTCCAGGCTGAGGTCGATCAAAGCTTTGCTGACACACAGCTTGATTCTAATAAATATAGAAATCATGTCTGCTAGGCTCGACCATCGAGTTTTACAATCAAGTTGTAACTTAATTTCTTTTCCAAATTCTTGCTTTACGTATATTTGTAATCATTTTTAGTAGGTGATCTTTTAAAAAGTTTCACCAATTTCCTAACTTTTTAAATAATACCCGCATATTCTGCATTTAGGTCTACTTCTATTCTGAGCATAGAGCAATGAAAAACATTATCTTCTGAGTCTGAGCCTGTGCTAGAAATTTCGTCCATTTCCAAAGGAATCTCATTGTCGTTTTCCTCATTTTCAGATTCTATCACAGGTTCCTCAACATCAGTTTGTTTTTTATAAATAGTATCTATTATGCCAAGTTGAACTCCATGGGCATAGCAGAGCTGATGTGAAGGTGATATCAATCGACCCAACTTTTTCATCACACTTGCCCCATCTGTAGTAATATTGATAATATATTTTTCCAAAATAAGGCTAAATTCGATTAACTTTGTTTTCAAAATACTGACACCATTTTCAGCTGGCATACTTCCAAAGACGCGAATCAGCCCCAAGTTCCAAAACAGAGCATGGCCGTTAAAAAATGTGTGTACGTTTACATTCATATATCGCTTGTTCATAGAAGAAGTCCACTCATCAAATATTAGCGTAAATCTGTGATCATTCTCCTTCAGTTGTGGACTAACATTGGACGTAGATGCGGATGCTGTTACTAATTCCATGTTTTGATTAGTAGCCCCCGTATTTGATGATGGTGGCGGCAACGGCAACGGCGGGGGTGATATGACATTCTTCGTTTTCGTGTCAATTTTATGAATCGATTTTAAATGCACATGTAAGCCACGCGGAGATCGATCTTTGGTTTTAAGAATCTTCTTATAAAGTTTGCACTTAGCACTCAATCCATTTTCCGCTCTCAAAAAGTATTTCCATACTTCCGACACACTTTCATAGTCTTTATAAACTATATTCGCCGACATCGTTCGTTATTCCACTCGTAAATCACATTTTTTGCATACTTTTTTTGCATAAATAACCAAAAAAATACTCGAATGCAATCAAACTCAATCACGTTAGCTAGCAACAACTATTAGTAAACGAAACAAATGCGCGCTGATGGCGCTAGCGCTGCACGCCGGCTCAATTTTCGACCAATCACACGCACGAACGAATCTGAGAGACACCTCGTCCCGCGACCGCTACCTCAGGCAGGCCGCCGCCTCTCGCGCACCGAACGAAACCGACAGATTATGCTCGAGTGCAATCTCGTTAAACTCGCGAGATCTCGCCCTTTTTTGATCCGAGATCAATCTCGCTAAAAAAGGCCGAGATCTCGCGAGAACGAGATTGCATTCCCTAGTTCTTAGCTATAGTTTACGAAGATTTGTTCAGGCATTTGATGATCATCAGTGTTATATATGCAACCTATTGTATATTGGGTTGCCTATTATATGTATATCAATTATATTATATTTCGATTTAATAAATTCAGTCTACGCTCAACCGTCTTTGGTAACGCATCTAACCTAGTCCACTTTGAACTTGCAGTCACGGACTCTGAATTGGGGCGTAATTAAATAAATTAAGAAAAATAAGGACGGAGAAGTAAAGCTCAGCTGAAGACCTACATTAATAAGGCAAAAAAGTGAATAAATGACAATAAATAAAATGGATGCAAGAGGATTAAACGCACTAAAGCTAACCGGAAACATGAACAAGAACTGGAAAGCATGGAAACAGAAGTTCGAAATTTACTCAACAGCGATGGAATTGGACAAGAAGGATGAAAAAATGCAATGTGCCCAATTATTACATCTCCTAGGAGAAGAGGCAATCAAAATTTACAACACATTTCAATTCACGGACACGGAAGCGGACAAAATAGCAGCAGTTAAGAAAAAATTTGATGATTACTTCATACCTAAAAAAAATTGGTATATGAGAGATCACAAATTCTTCACCGCAAGACAAAATAATACAACAAAAGAAGAATTCATACGGGACGTAAAAAAACAGGCACAACAATGTGAATTAGGAGAATTTGTAACAAAGCTCACGACGACAATGGTGATTATCGGAATTGGAGACGCAGCCATAAGGGAGAAGCTGCTACAAATCGAAAACGTAACATTGGAGAAAGTCGTGGAATGCTGCATCGTAACGGAACATTCGAAAGAAAACAATTAAAAATAATGCAAGAACAAGGAGAGACATCCGACAACGTGACAGGGGTCGAGATGGTTCAAAGGAACTACAATGGGCGACACAAGACACCATCAGCTGATTCTGCATGCTCCGCAGCCACATGGAAAAATTCACGAGATAAGTATATATATTGCTAAAATAATTGCAAAAGATGTGGTAAAAATCATGATATTAATAAATGTCCTGCATATGGCAAAATACGCAACAATTGTAGTAAAATTAAATCATTTTTCAAATGCTTGCAAAAACAAAAGAGTTCATGAAATTGGTCATACAAATTAAAACGATGAGCCTCAGTTAGATATTAATAACATAAATGAAATAAGTAAAGTCAATAATTGCATTGCAAATGTAAACATTAACAATTCAATAATTAAATTTAAAGTAGACACAGGCGCGCTAACGCAAATATAATATTGTATAAATATTTAAGTTCCATAAATTACAATTTACAGGACATTGAAAAAACGAATGACATTCTATTAACTTAGACAAATAAAAAATACCGATATTAGGCAAATGTAAGCTAGATATAAAATTTAAGAAACCTGTTTTAAAACAAGTGGAATTTTACATATGTGAATCAAACAATTGCATTCTAAGTCTAGATACGTCAAATAAGCTAGGCATAATTAAATTTGATAAGACAATTCAATTAAACATGATAAATCAAATGGTGAAAGAAAATACTCAATACTCTTTTATTCTCACAATACATTAAGGAATAGGGAGAATAGGTAAACCCTATCACATTGAAATTGAGGAAGGCACCTTGCCTGTAATTAACCCCATCAGAAACGTTCCATTTAAGTTAGAAAATGAATTTAAACACACTAGAGAAATTAGAAAAAGATAAAATCATTGAACGAGTTACTGAAAGCACTGAATGGTTAAACTCCTATGTTTTAGTTAAAAAAGCAGATGGTAATTTAAGAGTTTGTCTGGATCCAAAAGATCTAAACCGGGCTATAAAGTCACGAAAATTGAAATTACCCAATATGGATGAAATTGCTAATAATTTAGAAGGTTGAAAGAAATTTAGTATACTTGATGCCACAAGTGGTTTCTGGAATATATGTTTAGATGAAGACTCAATTAAATTATGTGCGTTTGGTACACCATACGGCAGATTTAAATTCAATCGAATGCCATTTGGCATAAAAACGGCAAGTGAAGTTTTTCAAGAATATTTAGGAGAAATATTTCAAATTGATAACGTAGAATTGTACATTGATGATTTTCTAATTCATGGTAAAACAGTAGAAGAACACTATAAAACATTAGAAAAAGTTTTTCAAATAGCAAGAGAACATAACATAAAATTTAACTTAAAAAAATCAAAATAAGGCTTAGATGAAATAACTTATTTAGGACACAAATTTACAAAAGAGCAATAACCAACATGCCCACACCAAAATGTAAAATAGACGTACAAAGGTTTCTAGGATTCATAACCTATGTTGGTAAATTCATAGAAAACTTATCTGAAAAAACTAAACCACTTAGAGATATAATGAAAGAAGAAAACGTTTTTGAGTGGAATACTCCACAAGAAAAAAGTTTTAACTTAAATTCAATAGTAAATGAAAGTCCAGTATTTCAAATATTATAAATAAATTAAATAAATAAATTTAATGAATAATGATTTTTATGTAATGGTTATATAATGATTAGTAAATGAAAGTCTAGTACTTCAATATAAATAAATAAATTAATTAAATAATCATGACCATAGAACAACTAACAAAACAACCATGGTACAAAGTAGGAATTTATATTTATGAGACAAATAAAGTTTTCTAATTATAGTTGATTACTATCCAAAATTCCCTGAAGTTATCAGCCTACATAATAATCTAACAGCTAGTAATATTATAAATAAATTAAAATCTGTTTTTGCAAGTCATGGAATACCTCAAATAGTAGTATCTGACAATGCTGCACAATTCAATGGTAAGGAGTATACAGATTTTTCAAAATTATGGGATTTTCAACTTAGACTGGCTTCACCACATCACCAAAAAGCTAATGGCTTAGCAGAAAGAACAATACAAACTATTAAAAAGATAATAAAAAATCAATTGAAGGAGAAGAAGACGTATACTTTATTAGCTCATCGTAATACACCAATTTATAATTCATTTTTCACACCTTCTCAAATACTAATGTCAAGATGACTAAGAGATAACATACCTATTCCAAATAAAAAACTAAATTTAAAATTAGTAGACAAAAACAAGTTAAATAACATGCTTGAAACTCAACAAGTAAGATCAAAACATTATTATGATAAGAAAGGAACAAAGGATAGACTTTAAAATTAATGACAAAATCTGGTATCAAGAAATGTCAAAAAGCAATTGGAAAAAAGGTCAAATTGTAGAAAAAAAAGGAACTAGATGACTCATAGAAAATTGTAAAGGAAGATGGAAGATTTCTAATTAGAAACAAAACATATTTAAAGAAATATGTAAGTGAAAATCTTCCATATTCTTATAATAAATATGTACATGTACCTAAAGATTTTATTAACAAAGCATGTAACTCAAATGTTGTAAATAATACAAACCCTCTACCTGTATCACTTAAGTTAAATGTACGAACAAGAATCCGACATCCCCCCAAAAGATTCAATGATTATGAAATGTAATATTTGATTGTAAGTTGTATTAAGAAGGGAGATGTTATATATGCAACCTAATGTATATTGGGTTGCCTATTATAAGTATATCAATTACATTGTTTTGATTTAATAAATTCAGTTTACGCTCAACCGTCTTTGGTAACGCATCTAACCTAGTCCACTTTGAACTTATCATTCATGACATATATATCATGTATCATGATAAGAATCAAACTTAATTTTTTTTTTTGTAAACAATCCCCACCAATAACGTATTTGCGAACGGGATTTCAAAGAGGTAACATTAATCACGTATTTACAAACAAATGATTAAAGAAAGGAAAAAAGTTCGAATAATAAAATAAAATCATAAATTTTAAGTAACCCCCGACACAAAAAACCTTTAAAAAGTAAAAAAATAAAATATCTCTCTTGCCCTTTTAACTTCATTAAAATTACCTATTTATAACGTGAGTCCCAAAACTCTTGGAATCAACTCCTGCCATGAATTTGAAGATCATTTCTTAATTCACACACATAAAATTAAACAAATTATCAAATGTCATTTTTAAGTAGCTGTCAGTTGTCGGTAATGTAAATTCATAACCATGAATTATTTGAAATGGTCTTGAGGTTATTTCGCATTGTTTTTAGTGTTAATTTCAACAATTTCATTAGTTATAAAGTAAGTAAATCATAAAATTAACAAAGAACAAGCATTACAACAGATGTTAAATGAGTTGTCCATTTTCACGAATACACAAATTAATTCGCCGTTTTATGTTATCAAACACATTTTGTAACACTGTCTATCTCTTCACATTTTCTTATTACATTGTTTCGCAGATCTTCTACTGTATGCACTGGACTGCTGAATACTGAATTTTTTAAATATGGAAAAAGAAAAAAGTCCAGAGAAGTTAGATTACAAGAATGTGGTGGAAATCGGTCTTTGCTTATTAGCCTGTTGTCGAAGAAATTATCCTGAAGATAATTTAATGTTTCACGAGCAATGTGCAGTCTAGAAGTATCTTGTTGAAAGAAGCCATTTTGGAGTTCATCATCATGAAGTCCTTTAATAAATTGTTTCAAAATAGTGGCTCTATAAGTGGCAGCGTTTAAATTACCATTGAAAAATATTGGACCGATAATTATGCGTCTTGACATTGCTAACCACACACCAACTTTGATGGGATGCAGTGGGGTCTCTCTAAAAAATGTGGGTGTTCAACACTCCACCTGCACATGTTTTGGGAATTAATGTATCTGTTTAGATTAACCAATCTTTATCAGTGAAAAATGTTAAATTTAACACTTTGTCGTTCATATTTTCATTGAACGACCGACAGTAGGCAGTCTTATTATAATCGAGTGGTAAAAGTTCTTGGTATATTTGCAACTTATATGGTTTCATGTGAAGATCTTGATGAATAATCCTGAGTGGTAGTACGACTTAAATTCAACTGTTGAGCTAGTCTCCTAATTAAAGTGGTAGGTTAGTCTTGGACTGCATTTCTGATTCTGAGGCCTTCCACTTCTTGATTTGTTGTTAATGTTCGAATAATAAAATAAAATCATAAATTTTAAGTAACCCCCGACACAAAAAACCTTTAAAAAGTAGAAAAATAAAATATCTCTCTTGCCCTTTTAACTTCATTAAAATTACCTATTTATAACGTGAGTCCCAAAACTCTTGGAATCAACTCCTGCCATGAATTTGAAGATCATTTCTTAATTCACACACATAAAATTAAACAAATTATCAAATGTCATTTTTAATTAGCTGTCAGTTGTCGGTAATGTAAATTCATAACCATGAATTATTTGAAGTGGTCTTGAGGTTATTTCGCATTGTTTTTAGTGTTAATTTCAACAATTTCATTAGTTATAAAGTAAATCATAAAATTAACAAAGAAGAACAAGCATTACAACAGATGTTAAATGAGTTGTCCATTTTCACGAATACACAAATTAATTCGCCGTTTTATGTTATCAAACACATTTTGTAACACTGTTTATCTCTTCACATTTTCTTATTACATTGTTTCGCAGATCTTCTACTGTATGCACTGGACTGCTGAATACTGAATTTTTTAAATATGGAAAAAGAAAAAAGTCCAGAGAAGTTAGATTACAAGAATGTGGTGGAAATCGGTCTTTGCTTATTAGCCTGTTGTCGAAGAAATTATCCTGAAGATATTTTAATGTTTCACGAGCAATGTGCAGTCTAGAAGTATCTTGTTGAAAGAAGCCATTTTGGAGTTCATCATCATGAAGTCCGTTAATAAATTGTTTCAAGATTTGAATTCAATGAAAACAATGAATTGTTTCAGAAGAGAGGCCTTCCACTTCTTGATTTGTTGTTAATGTTACCAGTACTTCGAAAGCAATCAACTGAACGTAATACCTGCCTTCTAAACTGGTTCCTATTAAATACAGCCATAGGAAAACTGTCTAAATTCTTCAATGCATGGGTCGATACTGTATTCCCATTCACCATTTTCCAGGCGTAGACAATAAAAGTTTTCTGCCCTTTTGTAAACATTTTTAAATTAAATAAATTAAGGAGTCTGCACTTGTGAAAAAGAAAATCAAAGAAGCATTTCCAGGGCGAGCATGGTACGACTGGGAAGTGCGGAACGCAAAGCAAAGGTTTCGAGAAGCTATTAGAGAATGGAGAAAGGGAGAAGGGCTGAAAGTGCACGTGCTGGAAGCGAAAACAGAACTGCAAAAAATGGACAAGAAGAAAAAGGAGCTTTGGGAGGAGAAGGAGAAGCTTGATTTCCCGTACCCGCTACGGGAAATCAAGACGGAAGCTGAGCTGTGGAAATACGTGAGAGAGAATAGGAAAAGGAAGGAAAGATTACCCAAGAGCATTGCGATAGAAGAATGGCAAAACCACTTCATGAGGATGCTAGGAGGGGTGGAGATGCGGTCAGAAAGAGATGATAGTTCAGGAGATCGTCAGAGAAAGCAGGAAGAGCTCGCCGAGGATATCACCTTGACGGAGGTGGAGGATGTTATTGATTCCCTAAAGCCAAGAAAATCGGGAGGTTTGGATGGGCTCGGAAATGAAGCGTGGAAAGAAGCACCTGGAATCTGTAAGGAGAAGTGGAACGAGGGACGCGCTAGAAAATTATAGAGGTATAACTTTGATGAACTCCTCATACAAAATATTTGCTAAAATCCTGAATTGTCGCTTGAGGTAGGAAATCAATGAAAGCTTTTGCCGGAAATACAAGCGGGGTTCAGAGAAGGAAGGAGCACAGTGGAACACCTGGTGACCTTGAGAGTCATCATAGACCAAGAAATAAGAAAGGGATGCCTGTTTGCTCTTTTCATTGATTTGAAAGCCGCATATGACTCGGTGAACAGAAGGAGACTGGACGAGTGTTTGGGCAAGCTAGGTATCTCAGAGAGTGTAAGAAGGAACATCAGGGATTTGTACGAGGAAACGGTCTGTAAGGTAGTAGCGAATGAATGGGAATCGGACTATTTTCAGGTGAGGAAGGGCCTGAGAAGAAGTTGTGAAAAAAGAAGGTGTGGAGCTTGGCATGTGCGGATGACATGGTGGTATTTGCAAAGTCGGCTAGTGAGATGAAGGACGTGATTGAAAGGCTCTGTAGGTATTTCGAAAAGAGGGATTTAAGGGTGAATGTTGGTAAAACAAAATGGATTCGGTTTAAAAGGGGTGGGCGATATAAGAAAGAAAGGTTTGAATGGCTGGGTACTGAAATAGAGGAAGTTAGTACATTTAAGTATTTGGGGTATGTCTTTGGGACTGGATACAGTAATAAAGAGCACATAGAGTATGTTACAAAGAAGGCATGGGTGGCGGCGGGTCGTATCTGGGAGGTTTGGAAAAGGAACTTTGATGGAAACTTTAGAGCAGCAGAGACCATATGGAAAGCATGTGTGCGAAGCGTGTTACTGTATGGATGCGAGGTCTGGGGAACGAAAGAGGAAGACAAGATCGAAAGGGTGCAGCTAATGTTTTATAAGAAAGTGTTGAAACTTGATAGGTCTGTACTTCAGGAAGTGAGTGCTTGTAAGGTGGCGGTAATGGCTGCGGAAAGAGTGAGAAAGTTCGAGTATAGGGTGGATGGGTTAGGAGATGAAACGATAATAAAGGAAATCTTTCGAGTAGTGAATAAAGAGGGGTTAAGTGGTAGAAGAGAGAGCGGTTGGGGGTTGAATAAAAGGAAACTGTATGAGAGAGGCGGGTTATCATCCGAGGGGTTGGAAACGGAAAAAAGTGCGGGTGCTCAGTGGAAACGGATGCTAAGGGAGAGGTTATTAGAAGTGGACTTCCAAGAGCGCCAATCCAAAATAGAGGCTAGCAAATATCACCAAGGCTACAGTCAGATACAAGTGCACGGCCGTGTTCCTGGTTATTTGAGGACAAGTAAAGGGTCGGATGACCAGTCCGTGTTGGCGAGATTTAGGTGTGGCAATGAAGAGCGTGGAAGGAGACATTGGATGAATGAGGAAAGTAGAAGGTGTTTGGTGTGTGGTTTGAAGGAAGATATGTGGAGTCATTGGTTGGAAGAATGCACGGTGGCGGAGTGGAATGGCCAGGAGAGAAGGCGAGTAAAGGATTGGAGTGAGTGTATGGACGAGAACGGGAAGGGACTGTCGTTTTTACACAGAGTGAAAAGATGGATAGAGCGGTTGCGACGGGGTAGTTGTTTGAGTGTTGCGGTTTAGTTTTTTTGTTTTAGTTTGTGAGCTTATGTCCGATGTACAGGTGTTGATGTATAGGTTTATAGGGTGGTAAAATTTATTTTTTCTTTTTAATGGGGTTTTAGTTTCACAACTTTTTTATTATTTTTTATTGTTTTATTTTTTATGTATATTTTGTATGGAAATGTAAATTATTTTAATTATGCCTATAAAGGTCATTATTATAAATAATAAAACCAGAATACAAAGTAATAAGAAGATTGGTAATGATAAAGTATGGATTATACAAGGACCTACTCTGTGTAAGCAATGTACGTAAGTAACAAAACAACAATATTCAATCGTTTAGTTTTCAGCGGTCACATAGCGGTCCCCCGACCCGGCACCGCACATCATCAAAATATTAATACTTTAATAGGTACTTTCAATGAAGTTAAAAAGGCAAGAGAGAAATCTCATTTTTTTTAATTTTTAAAGTTTTTTTTGTGTCGGGGGTTACTTTTCTATATTTTCCTATACTGTGTATCATTAACAGTTTTTTGACAAAATGTAAATTAGTTGACTAATTAGGCAGGCCCCCAATAGTATGAGTGCAGAGCCCCACAAAGTCACAATTTGTTCCTGATTGGGCTGTGTTATTGTTATAGTGTTATACACAAATGAGTTTCTTCGTATACTAGAAATACTTTATGTTTAGGAATACTATATAGGAACAGGATATAAAGCTAGGAATATAAAGATTTATACACTTACTGCTGCTAGGAGATTGTAGCCTAAGTGGTGGATGTCCAGGATTAATAGAACTGGCTTGTGAAGTCATTGATGTTGGCGTCGGCAGTGGTGTTGACGGATATTTAGGTGGCGTCGACGAAGGTGTTCTGAATAATGGCGCCCCCGTCATATGTTCTAAGAAGGTATCCAATTGTTTTAATGACAATGCATTATGTAATGTTTCCAGAGGGCGAATGGGTGGCACTCCACCAAAACCTTCAATCGCTTCAAAATAAATCATTTCAAAGTTAAATTAATCTAAAGGAAAATACAATTAGTAAATACAAGTATTAGGACGACAATTGCAGTGGACTGAGATAATATTAATATTAACTATTAATATTAGAAAAAACTCAAATAAAACCTTCAATCGTTTTATTCATAAATGAATAATGAATGAATAACTTCTACTTTTGCAAGTAAAGAGCATAAACTAAATGTCGACATAAAAAAATTGATCACCTTCAACGAGGAGATTTACCGCACTAGGCGACACTATGCTTAGTGATCCCTCTGTATTGAGTATTAATATTAGTTTCATATTCATTAGTTTGACGTATTTCGCAGTCAATTAATTTCAATTAACAAGTTTATTTTTGTTGGCAGATTTTATAAAAATTTTCTCGCGAATTTAAGTTCCTTTATTGAAATAAAATTATTTGGTAGAGAATCCCAACCTTTATAGGAGAACAATTAACATTCGTCATATATAATTTGATACACAAAATCTGGTACATCACTCTGGAACAATTACCAGAGGAGTGGAACCAATCATCATCCACCTCATACACAAAAAGATGAGAAATTTAACTACAAGGGAATATCACTACTTAACATAGCATACAAAGTATATACAACAATTATCAAGAATAAACTTGAACAGTATGCCGAAATGACATGGCGGCACGCAGGCTTTAGGCCTGGAAGGTCTGTCCTCCTCGGTAGTCAAGTTGTAGACAACATAAAAGACAACCTGGCAAGCGGGAGACCCGGGTTCGATTCCCGGCCGGGGAGGCTACAACTAGGGCAGTTTTCAATAATCGTCCGGGCTGTCGGCTGACCACCCTGAATGAATGCGAAATATGCGAAACCTGCGTGGCACATAATAAAAGCCAAAAGTGGAATAGGGGGTTTAGTGATAGCTTCCCCAAACGACTTAAAAAAAGGTCTGGCAGGTCTACAGTAGATAAACTTTATACTGTTAGACAACTATGTGAAAATTTCTTGGACTATAAGAC